>CM031699.1:11443147-11943147 GCA_018466805.1 Hippocampus abdominalis
ATACAATGCATCTTATACTGCCCTATACTACAACGTGACCAGGCCTAATAACGTTTTACAGATTTGAAATGATATGCAGGATAAACACATGCCTCAATAATATTAACTTGAGTTAATGTTTGTGAAAAAAAAATGCAAAATGAGTTTTTGCACTTAATGTTGGTTCTTGTTCAGCAGTTTTTGCCATCCTTGAATGGCCTTTTTTTTTAATGCAAGAGAGCCCTTTGCACTGCAAACCCACATCCCCCCGCCAAATAAATGACATGATGTGGTTACAGTCAACCTCAGTTTTCGTCCATAATCCGTTCCAGAAGGCTGTTCAAAAACGAAACCACGCTCTTTTTAAAATAAAAATGTTTTTTGAACACGTCACTTCCTCATGTAAGGAAGGCGGAGGAGGAGTCAAATGGTGCATTCAAGTGCGCACAGTTTCTTCGAGAACCGAATTTGTTCGTCATCCGAGGCATAAAAAACTCAAATATTTGGTCAAAAAGAGTTGGTCGAGAACTGAGACGTTCAAAAACCGAGGTTTGACTGTATTTTGTTGTTTGCTTGAAACCATTTGTTGTTGAGTAAGGACAGTGGATTTGTTATACATGCATTGAGAAATGTTTTATCAAAAATGAAATTTATCAAGAGCACATATTCTGCACAAATGCAGGTGTTTCGTTCCCTATTTAAATCAGAATGTTTGCCATATATCTAATTAGGAAGTGTATGCACATATGCAGTAATCCACTTCACTTTGATGTTTTCTCAAGATAGCCAAATCAACCTGCCTGCCCACTTTTAAAACTTTTTGCATCCATCTTGTAGAATCATATTTATTTTGAATGGTATGTCTTGGTGTTGGAGACAATTTTCTGAGTGATTATATGTTATGAAAGTAATTGAACTAACCACATACTGTCATCAAAGGGACGTTAACTCCCGAATCCCAGACCTCACTGATTGCATTACTTAGTCCCAGACGTTGTTCTTTTCGTGAATACAGTGCTATCTGTGTATCTGTGGGCAGCCCGGTGGTTGACTGGTTGGCACGTTGGCCTCACAGTGCAGAGATCCAAGGTTCGATTCTGGATCCGGCCTTCCATGCTTGGCAGGTTATTGGAACACTCTAAATTGTAACTAGGTATGAGTGTGAGCGCGGAGGTTTGTGCCCTATGATTGCTGGCAACAGTTCAGGGTATCCCCGCCTACTGCCCAATGACAGCGGGGATGCTTCAGCGCGCCCTGTGACCCTTGTGATGATAAGCGATCAGAAAATGGATGGATGGATGGATGGATATCTAAGAGGTGGGCCTTTTAACAGACCCAGAGTGATAGTGTGATTTTCATCGGCTTTCGCCCTACTGAATATTTTTACAGTGCCGTTTTAGAGGACGCGTTGTCCTGGGAGTTGAGTGCACATTATCAGCTAAGCTGCCTCCGGGTGTGTTCACTGTTGCCATGCTTCATTGCCTCCTCTGAAAGGTAATGATGACCGAGAGGACGGGAGGCCTTTGCTCTCCCTGACATGCATATCAGACATACTGATCCACGCCGAGACAAAAAAGCTCATTGTTTTCACCGCCGTTGCAGAGTAGTTCCGTCATAGTCTGTGAATGTCTTCCCACTGAGAAGGAAGCAAGGAAGGTTGCTGTCCTTCTCCCTGGAAGAGCTTCCACTAGAGGGCAATCATAATGTATGTGCTCTATATTGGCGGTTGGTGTTTCTTTGATTCACACCATCTTATTTCTCCAAACAAATGAATGACATTTAATGAGTCAATCATCGGTGAGCGGTGAGCTTTAATCCCTTTGTGGGATTTTGTCATTGACAGACACATGACAACTCTGTGAGCATCAGCTGCGGTGTCAGCATCAGTCATCGCTTTGCTCACTGTAACCCGACACGCAAGACATTAATACAGCAAATGGCCATTGATCAACATGTCATCAATTGATGTACAATGCCTCGGTGTGTTTTTTTTAAAGACGCCCGCCAACAATCATCAATGGCCATTTGAGTCACAGCAATCAATGTTTAATGTCCTGAAAGTCCTCCTGTGTACATTTCGAGCATGTCGGCAGCTCCTTGGATCTTTTTTTTTTTTTTTTTTTCATATTGCACACAAGGATCTGAACTGTGAGGTGATGTTTGCACCAAATGTTTTTGTTTTTTTGCCTGATTGGATTTCTCCAAAAAGCACAGCTCCCCTCTGATGGCTTTGAGTGTGGAAAAGTCTTTTTGACCTTCATGTTTACCGTTCTCACAGCCACGCCCCGAGGCTTCAGTCGCACAGTAGCTTCACTGTATGGCCAATATGTGCACGTATTCACCCTTTTCATGCACCCCCACATGGCTGCGGCTCTTCGGGCAACCGAAAGGGGAACTCGGCCTGGAGGTTTATCTCCTCAGTTAGATTCCTTTGCATGCTGAATGTGGTTAAACCTCTACCACATTCCTCCTGATCCTCACCACTCTGACTGGCTGAATAGCAGCGAGGTGCCGGTCAGGCTGGGTCTGGTTACTTGCCCTGTAATGGTTTTCACAGTAGTGGCTCTGTTGTTTGTTCAGATAATGACGCGCTCTGTCAGTAAATAGCCCGAATGTTATCACGCGAAAATCTCAAAAGTAAGCTTGATTCCTCCAAAGTTGTGAGGACGTTTTTAGCAAGTCCACCTCTTAGTTCGAGCCACTAACGCCGCCAAAATTGGAGTTTAATGTCCATCCTCCTAAAGGTGAACAACAGCGGCTGTTTCTTTCGTTTTACCAAGAGTGTGACAATTTGTCTCGCTCTGAGTTTCTTCACAGTGTCTATTTGTGATTTGTTGCTGCTGTTTTGTCTCGGATGTGTAAGGGGTCAGAGGAGGGGTGCATCCCGTTGTCTGGCTCTATCAGTGACCACTTTGTTGTTCTGCCACGATGGCTCACAGGAGTCCACTTAGCTGTGCCTCCTCCAAGACGAGTAAGAAAGGAGTCAAGCCACTCCAAAAGAAAGCGGAGCTTGTTGTGTGTGACCACCTTTTGTCCTTTTCTTCCCTGCTTTTTCTTTAGCCAGACAAGAGGCCATCTGCCTGCAGAAAAGCTCAGACCTCATCTGCACCCCCCCCCCCCCTCTTGAGGCTAAAATATCTCTGAGTGGTATATTTCTCATCTGTCCCTTCTGACTTGGATGCTAAATTGTATCCTCTGGTATGTGGAGGTCTTCTCGAAAGAATGTCACCCACAATGGCAAATATCCTCACCTGTCACGTCGGTCTTTGCAGTCGTGCTTTAACTTGACTCAAGAAAAAAGGCAGTGGAAACTCCAGTTGCAATTCAACCAGAATGCCTTTGAAAAATATTTCTCAAAAGTCAAAGAGTTCAAACCATCATCAGGCACGGTGTCATGTGATACGTCAACCAATGCTGCGAGGCTTCACTTCAATGTGCATCCAAAGGATTAGCTACCCCAAGTGTTTTGCTTTTGTCTGTCTGTTTTGTTTGTGATGCCGCCACAGAACGGTCCCAGGAATGCAAATATGAAACCCGTCACCAGAACATGTAATGACACTTGAAAATGGCCAACATGGACAATATATGATCAATTCATGGAATATATTTACATACTCAAATATGTTACGAACCAGATGTTTATATAAGTATCATGGCGGGAAAAGCAGAACGGCCAACGAATGCTCAGAAATGACCAGAAAAGCTTTCCAACAAGCAGTTAGTCCTGTTCCTTCCCCTTATGTGTCAGCTGTCTTCAGCTGGTTAGCGGTTGTAATTTCTTTCATATTTTTAAAATTATTTTCGGAACTTTTTATGGTCACTTGTGTGACATTTACTTCGTGTTACGTGGAGTTTTCTTTTGTTTTTGTTTTGTTTAATGGCAGCAGTTTAAGCCCGAAACAAATTAATAATGTATTTCCTGAGTGAACATTAAATTTGAAATCAGAACCTTGACAGTCAACTCATGCTATTTGCAGTCAATTACAGTATGTTTGACTTTAGAGTTCCTACTCTGCTAATTGGTGTGTTTTTGTAGCACAGTTTAGCTTTTCGCATGTTTTTTTTATTACTTTGTGGAGGGTAAATTAGTTTTGTTCTCCCGTATTGATCGGGCCACACAATAATACCGTATTGGCCCGAATATAAGACGGTGTTTTTTGCATTGAAATAAGACTGTAAAAGTGGGGGTCGTCTTATATTTGGGGTCTAGACATTATACCCATCCACGACGCTAGATGGCGCCAGATATAATTGAAGCGAATGCTGAACTTGACTACCCAGGCCAAAGCGAACCCCTGTCACGAAGAATAAAAATACAAATAGCGGTAGCACGAAGAAGAAAAATAAAAAATAGCGGTAAGAAAGAAAAGAGAAGAAAATAATAGAAGAGATAACAGAAAATGGAGAAACGTAGCGACAATCTGGAGAAAAGTGGGTCGAAGATCGTCCAGGTTAACTGGCAGCTGAGAAGTTATGATGTAATTTACATTTCAAAAACCAGAAGTCATTCATTTACGAATGTGATTGCACTTTAGCTTACATATTTAAATGTTCAGATATTAAGATTTGAATGAGGCAAAATAACATGCTTTTCCTCTCAAATATATTGTTATAATCATTTGTTTCAGATGTACTGTAATTATTTTCTGTATTAAAATTAATTTGGTGTTCAAAAAGTCATTTTTCAAACTTGAATCTTGACAAAGAGGGGGTCGTCTTATAATCAGGGCCGTCTAATATTCGGGCCAATACGGTAATACGATTTAAAAAATCATATGCTCTCCTGTACTGTAATGGAACGATAATAAGGGCAGTTGACAGGCTTCTTGCCCCCGTAAGTACTTGCTACCGTGCACAAATCCAACTTGACCATAGCAACAGCCTACCACTGGTAAACCACAGTATGGCCGCAGAGCGGCAAATGAGCTTCCTTTGCTCTTTTACATGGATTTGAGCACTCTAGGATTATTCCCTATGTCAGGATTATGGAAGTAATCCGCCCACCACCCGTAGTTATGAGTCTGGCTCTGCCGCTCCTCTATAAGTTTTGTTTGTGAGTTGAGGAAGTCATTTGCCGCTGTTTTCTGGAAGACCGCATTTGGGTATCAGGCTCGGGGAATTCCACCAGCTATAGCTGACAAAAGATGGATGTCATGATCTCTTCCGCTGATGAGGACCGATACTCTTCATTTGTCCGGTCCAATAATCTCGGGGTCTGTTTTAGAGGCAGTAAGTGACACATTTAGGAGGCCTTGCTTGGGCTCTCCACGTGCTGCTGCTGGCATTTGAATCTCCAGCTAAGTGGAGTGGAGTGTGTCCGGAAGGCAGTGAGCTAATGTGAGAGTGCTCTGTGATATAAAGAGGGTGTCTGCACTATTGATCCTGCTTTACAGAGCTGTTGAGCTGTGTGAAACAGTCCTGACAGCAACACCCCCCTCCGCAGCCCCTCCCCACCATAGAGCCTGTTCTCTCTCTCTCTCTCGCTCCTTTCTGGGCGTGTGAAAGAGGGCCATTGTGCGAGGCACACTCCAGCCCTCAGGCCACCCACCACCCGTCTTGTTGCCCTGCTCGTCTCCCTCCCCTGCTGACACTCTCTAAGGCCAGAATTGGAGCCGTCCCCTCGCCATCAGGCATCAGTCGCCCTCCAAACTTGAAAGGGGAGTGAGCGGATTGGACTTGTTCACCAGGCCGACACCAGCTCCCTTCCGCATCTTCCTCTGGAGGAGATGGAGGGCCTGTGGGAACAGTCCGAGATAGAGGCCGAAAATAACCATGGAGGTTTAGCGGGGGAGCTGATCAACCACAAGGCGAAAAGACAAGAGCGGAAGCGACAGGAACTGTTGGCTTTTGCGCTGGGAGTCAAACTGGGGAGCAAAGGGACACTTTTGTGGAAGCCTCTCAAACTGTTGGCCTCCTGTCCACAGATCTCGTCCTCTCTGGTGCGGCACAGCGCCTTGAAAGACACCCCGGAGAAGCAGTGCTCCTATGAGAAGATCCACAACTTCAAGGTGAGCCGATTTGTGTTTAGTTTTTTTTTTCTAAACAATTTTTGCTGTAAATACAGATATTGCAACATTTTTCATGACCCTCTGAAGTGTTGTTTGTGCCATATGTATAGTTTTAATGGGAGCGCACACCGCTGACTTCCTGTCCAATATGTGTAACTAATGGACAGAGCCGAGCGCAACCCATTAACAGCGGAGCACATTGATCAACATTGATTCCAAGCTCTTTGTTTTAGTCTATTGACCCCAAATAAAATAATTGTCAACTTTACGTCCTGTACTGTAGTTGCTAGCACTCACCCTTGTGTATAGACGGACGAGTTTTAAGTTCACTTTTGAGAATGTATATCAAGTTTCAAAGTTCTAATGGCCTCCAGCTTTGTTCTTGGAAAAAAGAACAAAACCGAATCCCGGAGCATCTGCCATATGTCCGCTATATTCTTCCCACATATCGAAGGTGTGCGTGAGTTTGACGACGCACAGGTGTCATTCTTGCAATGTTTTGGGCTGCACATATGTTACTTGGGCTTGCAGATTTACATCCATGTATCTGATTACCTTGCAGCAGATGCCAGACACATAATCGTAAATCCTTTAATCTTCCTCTTATGTACACATGCTCTCCTTTCAACCACGAGGGGTCCCCTCTCAAAGTAAGCTCTGTGCAGCCCATCAAAAGAGTTCTTGAACTCCAGCTTGGACATGGCGATGCAATGCCTTAATGTGTGTTTACATGGCTATAATCGTGGCGTCTCCACCTACAGGTACACACCTTTCGAGGGCCACACTGGTGCGAGTACTGTGCCAACTTCATGTGGGGCCTGATTGCCCAAGGTGTCCGCTGCTCAGGTAAATTCATAGTGGAGCATTCACTCACTAAACAAAGAATGTCTTGCTGTTCTTGGGTTTCACAAGACAAAAATAAACCCCAACGCCAATGAAGTTGGGACATTATGTAAAAGATGAATAAAAACAGAATACTGGACAATGAATTGCAAATCCTTTTCAGCCTATATTTGAATTGAAAACACAACCAAGACAAGATATTTCAAGACAGATAAACCGGAGTGTTTTTTTTTTTTTTAAATATTGACTCACTTTGAATTTGATGCCTTGAACACGGTCCCAAAAACCTCTGACGGGAGCATGCCATTTTGCCATTGTGTTACGTAATCGTTCCTTTTCAACCTCACTCAATGTGCGTTGGGTATCTGAAAATACTAAGGGACCTATTTTCGTGCCCAGCATAAGTCGAGAAAAATGCTGATGCCCAGCGCAAGTCTAGAGCAAAGAAATGTGCATGCTCATGGATAGATTTTTCTTTCGTTTGGTATTTCCGTAGATGCATGCAAGTAGAAATGGGCATTTGCGCCGTTGTGGGAGTGAACACAGTTTCACGGCCAATGGAAGCCGCTTCTTCCCTTTGAATTCAATTCAGGAGAGGCGCACGGTGTACATGACGGAGCTGACTCGCTGGAGTCCATGCAGTAGATTGACGAGCTCAAAGCATGTTTACAAGGCGCTGCAAGAAGCTCTCCACTTGCGGCTCATGTAAAATTCGCAACTGTGCAAAGTGGACACTTGGAGACTTCATTTACAATTTCAGTTGCTCAACAGTCCGCGGTCTCAGTTGTCGTATTTTGGGATTAATAACGCGCCACACATTTTTAATAAGAGACAGGCGGGTCTGGGATTCTTGCAGGCCAATACAGTACTCACACCCATTTACTACGAAGCCACGCTTTGGTAACACATCCAGAATAAGACTTGACATTCCCTTGCCGTAATGAGCAGGGACATCCTTGAAAAGGACGTTGCTCTGATGGCCACGTATGTTGCCCCATAACCTTTATATACTTTTCAGCGTTAATGGTATCATAATGCCTGAGGCCACAACACCCCCCATACCAACACAGTTGATAGTTTTTGAACTTTGCGCTGATAACAACCAGGATGTCCTTTGATTTAAAAAAAAAAAAACATACGTAATGGGCCCTGTTCTTCACGTCTCTCTTGTAATAATTTATTGTTTTTTATTTTTATTGAAACTGCATCCGAATTGCGCTTTCATCCAACTTTCATCCAACAGTGGCCATGTTTTTTTAGCTTTCGAGATCAGTACATTTATTCGTTGTCATGACAGCAAAATTTGTGAGCACATTTGTAGCAACATGTGTTCATCTCCCCTTAATTATCCATCCATTTTAAAAGCTCCAAAATCATGTTAAGATCTTTCGAATATTGTTTCACATCAATAATGATAATCAAAAATAATGTATGTTACTGAGCCTATTTTGGTCAAAGGGTGATTTTGCAGTTTTAAAACTGCTCGCAAAATTTTAATGTGGCCTCACTTCACTAATCCCTTCCCCCATGAGTCTCTGTCCAAAGCCACGCCCCCTTACTGACCTGCATGAGATGGCACTGTAAGCAAACCATTAGCCATGGCTGCTATGCTGGTAGCATGACTTATTCTTAATGGTGTGTCACTAAAACACTCAAAGTTTTATTTTCTTGAGATTTATAATTAGGTCAAATTCAAAACAATGTGGTAAATTTGTCTGTCATGTAAAAAAATGTTGCGAATTCTGCATCTGTTCAGAATCCTCTCAGCTGCCTGTGGCTTCCTCACTTCAGAAAGACTTGTTGTTTTTTTCCCAGCGTACATTTCTTTCTTTTTAACTTTTGATGCCAATGTAACAAGTAACAAAATAATAATGTGTGAGGCTGCTGTGCTCACAAGTGTACAAAAATAATTTTCTTCTCGTCAGTCACGCATTCTGCCTGTGACTGGTTGTTTTTCTTCAGGGGCGGTGGTTTCTTAAAAATCAAATTAGAGGTTTTTTTTTCCCCCCCACAGATTTTATTTTCAATCTGCTTCTGTCAGCTCATCCTGACAGTTTTAACAAAAAATGAAGAATTGATCTTTCTTTTTAAGTTGCAAACTCCACCTTCATTTGAAGACTTCTCAGTGTGAATGATTGTTTTTCGATTAGCGCCCCGCGATTGACTGGCAACCACTTCGCTCACTGAAGTATGTTACTGATCTCTTCTGGTCTGATAAAATAGAACTCCACAGACTGAAATCCGTAAATGTTCATTTTGATGCGATGTGACTTATGTAAACACGAAAGGTTGTTGACAGGTCAAACGGAACTAAAAATAACAGATCACAAGGTTTCCTATTGCGAGCTCAGACAGAAGTCAAGACCTAGCGGCTTTCCCCCAAAACACAGTGTTTGTTGTTGACACATTTTCCATGCTGATAAGCCTGGGGCACAACCCTGTATCATCAGACCTCATGTGCTTTTGGAAACACGTCCATTTATCCTCTGATGCATCCCTGCGAATGGACGAGACATTTTTTAACCTTTCAAACCTGTACTCAGACAGCTCAGAGACACTCTACTTGTCGCGACACTGACTTCCCGCTGTCGTGTTTGTTTTTATCGCACGGTGAAGCGAGAGAGAGCAGGAGTTGCGGCCGTGCGGTGTGACAGTGCACGTCACTTTCACTTGGTCTTCATGCCGCCGCTGTGTTTGCGTTATCATCTGTACAAGGCTGATGGTCCTTTCTTTATCTCCTTCCTCTAGATTGCGGGCTGAATGTACACAAACAGTGCTCTAAACTGGTTCCCAGAGACTGCCAACCGGACCTCCGGCGGATAAAGAAAGTGTTCAGCTGTGACCTCACCACGCTGGTCAAAGCCCACAACACTCCGAGGCCCATGGTGGTGGATCTCTGCATTCGCGAGATCGAACTCCGAGGTAAGATTGTGGAGAGCGTATTTACAGGTGTGCCGCATCTACAGATGTGTTACACCCTCCCAATGGTTTTTGCAGGTCTGACATCTGAAGGTCTTTACAGAGTGTCGGGCTTCTCGGAGCACATCGAGGATGTGAGACTCGCCTTTGACCGAGGTTTGCTTTCACACCGTCTTGAACAAGGAAATTTAAAGCTGACTGAATAACGTTTACAATGTTCCCATGGGTGAAATTCTTGAAATTCTTTAAATGTCTCAAATTTTTACATTGTATTTTCAGCAAGTTGAAAAACTTACTTTCGCAACAAACAGCTTATCAGGTTTTGGTAGTTTGCTTGGAGATATGACAAAGAAGATTAAAGTAGGTACAGGTAGTGGGAAAAAATAAAAGAATGGGAAATCAAATTATGTACAACATTTTACATACAACGACTGTGTTATTGTTATTGTGTTTGTATACCATATTTTCCACACTAAAAGGTGCACTGGATTATGAGGCGCACCTTCAATGAATGGCCTATTTTGTCTTTTTTTTTCATACACTGGGCGCACCGCATTATAAGACGCAATCTACAATGCATCCACTAGATGGAGCTACGCTCAAGGAAACGCCAACAGAACGATCAGATGTCACTAAAACGTATTTAATAAAGCAGTGACATAGTTCACTTAACCAACAGCAAGTTATAACGTTGACTCGTTAACGTTGAACTCTCTTGCCGCTGCTCTATTTCCGTGTTCAACTGCATAACCGATCGCCTTAAGTTTGAACTCTGCCTTGTCAGCATGTCTCGAGCAAGGAGCCTTTTTGGGGTCGAAATATTACCGTAATGACCATACACAAGGCGCATCGGATTTTAAGGCGAGCTGTGAGCATTTAAGAAAATGGAAAGCTTTTAGGTGCACCTTTTAGGGCGCAAAATACGGTACATATACTGTGCAAGTATATGTAGGAGTTCAATTCAAAAAATGAAATGCATATGTAAGCCACCCTAGGTGCAGCTACACAGCGTCACCCTTCTAATATGTGGTCAAAGGTCAAATAAATCAATATCTCGCAGGTGTGTCAATTTATCCAATCTATTTGAGTTAGGGTGCACTACTTAAGGTCACAGTGAGATTGGCAACAGCAGACTCTAGTTAGAGTCAAGGGAAAACCTCCAACAGAGAGAAGACACACTGACTGAGTTTTTTTTCAAAAAAAAAATATATTGAATGAATATTTACATCAGGAGTAAACTGAACAAGAACAAGAATACAAATAGATGAACAAGAAAGAAACACAAGTTAAATTGTTATCAGTTCTAATAAGTTGTTTTTTTGGTATCAGATCTGACCCATGAAAAAAACGACTGAGATCTCAGTTTAAACAAAAAATACTGCTTTCATTCAAAAAAATGTAAATCCTTTCAACGGTCCTACCACCCTCCTGGGGACGGGTGGCTTTGAAGTCCAAGATGTCCTTCACTGACGTCCCACGTGGAATCAAATCTACAGACGACGAAGTCCAATCTTTCGATGGTCTATGAGTCCAAAAAAAAAACAGCCAGGAACGTTATCTCTTCTAAACCCTTCTCTCGCCTTGGAAGAAAAGAAAAAGAAAGATCGCCACAGGATCCAACTCTACTACCTTGCACAGGTAGAGGTTCAAAGACCAGTTTATCTATCGCTCTTTCGTTTCGACCCACCAGGGAAAGTGCGAGAATGTTCTGTCTCCTTCGCAAACGAGTCCTCGCTCCGAGCGCTGCGGTGCGTTCATGGTCTCTCGGAAAACACAGTATCACATTACAGAAACTAACAATAAAATAACAGTCTAAACAAGTCTGGGTTACACTCTCCCCCTCTAAACGGCATGAGTCCCTTCATGCACCGTTGTCCATCCTGGACATTGTGAAGGTGATGCTGCAGCCTTCGAGAACGCAACACATAAAGCTTGTATAAAAGAATTAATGGCTAAGCTCAGTGGCTCTCCCAACTCATCATAGGTAAACTTTTAGGTCGACGTCTTTCTCTACCAGAGCGTCGCAAGCCTACCGTCTCTACGTCAACATCATCAAGTTCGACAGCCTCAGTAATAGGTCTGGAGTCTGATGGAATGGAACCCCTGTCAGTCAGGGTGTTTGTCATGTCAGGTCTTTGGATATCAACTTCAACCTGGTCTGGACATCTAGCATCTGTGGATGATAACTCACCACTACCCAAACCAGGAATCTCATGTTGTGAGGTCTTGTCAGATTTTTCAAAGTCAGGTGTCGATCTGTCTGGCACTGCAATATCACAAGGTGACACTAGGGGTTGAATATGTGTAGGAGCTTGGGATTTTGGGGGAAACTTCTCAGTTTGGACATAGGGGCCCTTCGTGATTATCTGCGGCTCCCACGAGCCAATATAAGTTTCCTCTTCATCACTCATCTCTTCCATGTCACTGTACACTGCTTCACTATCACCATTGGTGGTTTTCATCTTGCTTCTTTTGTTCCTTGTCCAAATCTTTCTCAAATTGCCTCCTTGAGGATCTGATTCACTTTGATCCACGACAGGTAAGAACCCACAAGGGAGAAGTAAATCCCTGTGTAAGGTGCGATGAGGGCCATCTCCAGTTTCTGGTTTAACAACATAAACAGGACTGTCTTTGATGCGTTTTACAACTGTGTGAATGGTTCGCTCCCAACGATCTGCAAGTTTGTGCTTTCCTCTGATGTTAACATTCTTTACCAGGACTCTGTCACCAACATAGAGCTCAGCAGCCCTTATCTTTCTGTCAAAACGTGTTTTGTTCTTCTCACCCATCTTCTTTGAGTGTTCGGAAGCAAGAGCATAGCTCTCCTGGAGGTTGTCACGAAGAGTTTTCACATAATCTGAATACGATTTGGGACCACCTCGACCGGGGTAAGTACCAAGGACAAGATCGATGGGCAATCGAGGCTGCCTGCCGAACATTAGTTCATATGGGGAATAACCTGTTGTGTCATTTTTGGTACAATTGTAGGCATGTGTTAAGGGCTTCACAAAGTCTCTCCAATGGGATTTGTTCTTCTCCTCTAATGTGCCCAACATGTCTAGCAGGGTCCGATTATAGCGTTCTACCGGGTTTCCCCGGGGATGATATGGAGTGGTACGGATCTTTTTTACCCCGACCAACTCACAAAGCTCCTTGACTAATTTAGATTCAAAATCTCTGCCTTGATCACTAAGCAGGCGACAAGGGAAACCATAGGGAATTATCAAATTATCCCAAAGAGCCTTGGCTACTGTCTTAGCTCTCTGGTCTCTCGTCGGTATTGCTATGGCAAATTTCGTAAAATGATCTGTCAATACTAACACGCTTCTTGTATCTCGGCTGTCTGGCTCAATGGACAAATAATCCATACACACTAATTCAAGAGGATAACTTGCATGAATGTTCTCTAGTGGGGCAGCTCTCTGGGGAATGCTCTTCCTCCTGACACATCGAGGACATCTTTTGCATTTGTCTTCAATGGACATTGCCATTTTTGGCCAGTAAAACCTAGCTCGTGCAAGATGTAGGGCACGGTCAAAGCCAAGGTGACCAATCTCATCATGTACACCTAGCAAGGCTCTTTCACGATACTGATGAGGTAATACCAATTGGTAGACAGGTGAATCTTTGTCTTTACTCTTGCGATATAACACCCCATTACTGAGCTCCAGTTTGTTCCATTGGTTTAGCATGGCTTTAACATCAGTAGATTCACGATTCATTTCCTTGGGTCCAGGTTTCACACCTCCTTCTAACAAGGTTATGACGCGAGCAATAGAAGGGTCAACTCTTTGTTCTGTGTGCCAGTCGGCATCTGTCATTGAGGGCAAGATGTCCTCCCCATAGGCTTCAGGAATTGCTGAAGGGTCAACAGCTAGGGACTCCACAACAACAACCGGTTCTGATGTTTTACAGCAGTGGTGTGGCCATAGGACATTTCATCAAGGGCAAAAACATCTGAAATAGATTGTAGTTTTTTCTGGATGCGCTCTTTCCATTCATGTGGGATGGGAGACTCATCAAGACTGAATGGGGGTCTATTGGTTTCCTGTTCCGGTTGACTTGGGGAAAGCTGAGATTGTACAGATTCTAAAGGGGAAACCAGCTGGGCTGCACAAGCTTGAGCCACGACACTAGTGGACCGCAATGTCACACTATGTTCGCTCACATTATGCATTATGACCGGTACTTTGGTACTGGCCCTACAAGGGATATCCACTAAAGTTGATTCGATTAGCAGACCTCCTGGTAATCTGTACTGGTCATGCTGTTCAAGTACAAATCTTGTGTTCTGGTTCTTCCGTCCTAATCTCACAATCCCCATAAGACACAATTTTTGGTTTGCAAGAACTGTGATTGGCTTCTTACTATGCAGCATGACAGGGTAGGAATGAGTATCACATCTCTGTGCCTGGGCAACATGTTGGAGGATCATTGAAAACTGTTTAGAAGGTAAGGTCTGAATAAACTTGGGCCCATTTTGCTCCACTAATTGCTCATGCAGTCGCAAAAGCACATTTGTCCCAATCAGCAGTGGGATTCTACTGTTGAAGTGGCATTCAGGAACCACGAGTGCTAGTACAACCAATTGCTGCTCTTTCCCCGCTATGTGCTGTGGAAACGAAATGTTTGTTTGAATGTAACCCAAGTATGGGACATTTTGTCCTCCAGCTCCTTCAATCTCAAGAATAGTGTGGATGGGTTGGATGGGAAGATGGGAAAGGTGCACTTTGTGAAAAGTTTCAGAAATTGTCGTCACTTGTGAACCGGAATCTATAATGGATTCGCATGGCGTACCTTCAACAAGTACCGAGGCTCCACAGCGTGGGCCTATAAGACCTTGGGGTAATATCAATTGAGGGTTGAAAATGTCAACAGGTTGGGTTTGGCACGTGGTTTGTCGTTCAATGCCCAGAGATTTGGGACTCAGAGAATCAAGGGTTTCAGCTCCTGGATGTCCCACAGCAGGAGCTGCCACTAGTTTAAAGCAAAAGGGGCTGTAGTCTGTCTTGCTGCAAAGTCTGCTTGTTTCTTCTTCAACTCTGCATTCCTTTCTTTGACAAGAGTGGGATTTGGTTCATTTGTGCAATGGGCTGCTATGTGATTTCCTTCCCCACACTTGAAACAAAACCATGCACGCGGCATTCCAGGGATTTTAGTAGAGGTTTGCGTTTGTCTCATATTTACAGCCGAGGACTCCTTGGGATTGGGGTTCTCGGATTTGCATGTAATCTTCTGGTTCTGGACAAGTATTTGAACTTGTTTGGTCAACTCAGCAATTTGATTTTCAAGTTTAGCAGTTTCATTTGGGGGTTGCTCAATGGGTTGTGGAGATACAGGGGAGTTTGTCATTAGGGTGGTGTCTCTCTCCTTTTTGCTCAACTTTTCAACTTGTCTCATGAGTTCATTGATTTTCAAGTCAAGTCTCACAGTTTCGTTATCTGACGAAGTGGGGCCTACAAGCGGTACTTGGTCAAAGACCGGAATGCTAAATGCAGAGTGGGCGTGTGCAGCAGCCTTAGTTGCACCCAAATGTTTCTTCATACGATCAAACTTGGCTGACCGTCGGTCTTCTTCGGTCCTCAACATGAGAAGGAGGTCAGGGAATGAGGGAGGAGATCCCTTTTTCCCTTCAAGTTGGAGACCTATTATCAAACTCTGGTCCCAGCAACCCCGAATAAATTGTTTAAGGAGCAGCCCATCTGCATTCGTGGCAGCTGCTCCCCCTCTAGAAATTACTCTGGTGAGAAGACTGTGGAGGCGGCTCAAGAAAGCAGAGGATTTTTCTCCGCTGTTTTGGTTTGAGCAAAGAAAGGAAGTGAAGAGTTCTTCTCCATCCTCGACAACACCGAAAGCAGATTCAAGCTGATCGACATAAGTGTTTGGTGGCGCAGTGACACCAAGGGGCTTTACAATTTCAGAAGCAGGGCTGAGCAAGCTCTCAAGGATCCTCCTCACCTTGTGTGCATCAGTCAAGGAAGAGTCACTGAGTAAGAGATCAACTTGGCTGCGCCATGTCTCATAATCCACTTCACCGTTGGGCCTAGGAATTCGACCTGAGAAAGTGCGTATCCTCGTGTGTGATGTGTGAGTTGGCTCATTACGTACAATGTGCTCAACTACTACCTTCTGAACATGAGGAGGGTTGTAAAGGCTCTCATCTATGCGGACATTGCTCGGGCTAAAAGCGCTACTGGGCTCCATTGGTTCACTTCGATCGGAATAGTGAGTGGCAGTGTCAACATTCTGGTCATCAGTCGGTTGTGTTGCAATCTTTGGTGTGGGGTCTGTCTGTAATTCGCTTTGAAGAAAGCTGAGGAAGCCAACCTTGCCGCTACTCCCCATTGACTCGAGTTCCCTAAGGTATCGGCGGGCCACTTCTTTGCCCATCTCGTCTTGAGTGATGTCTCTAACAGTTTTAGAAGTCCAAACTGAACTTGGATCAACAGGGCTTACAAGTCCCCCTAAAGTCAAAGGATCAATTTTCAGAATAGCCTGTTCTGATTCATAGACAATAAGAGTTCTGCCTTTAGGCTGATGTAACTCATCAGGAACTCGAATGACCTGAGCTATTTTGCCATTTATCACAAACACATCAGAAATTTTATCATCAGTGCAATTTTGTTCAACCCCTGTAACAACCAAGGTTTTCTGACCATCAATTCCAAATTGTTCACAAAGATCCATTTTTTTTTTTTTTTTTTGCAAAGAAAATCAAATACACTAATCTGTCACCTGTGTCTTAGGGGTTACGTTGGAGGTAACGAAGCTGCTATGCCAATCTCCTGGCTGGCTCGCCAAATTGTAAGCCACCCTAGGTGCAGCTACTCAGCGTCACCCTTCTAATATGTGGTCAAAGGTCAAATAAATCAATATCTCGCAGGTGTGTCAATTTATCCAATCTATTTGAGTTAGGGTGCACTACTTAAGGTCACAGTGAGATTGGCAACAGCAGACTCTAGTTAGAGTCAAGGGAAAACCTCCAACAGAGAGAAGACACACTGACTGAGTTTTTTTTCAAAAAAAATATATATTGAATGAATATTTACATCAGGAGTAAACTGAACAAGAACAAGAATACAAATAGATGAACAAGAAAGAAACACAAGTTAAATTGTTATCAGTTCTAATAAGTTGTTTTTTTGGTATCAGATCTGACCCATGAAAAAAACGACTGAGATCTCAGTTTAAACAAAAAATACTGCTTTCATTCAAAAAAATGTAAATCCTTTCAACGGTCCTACCACCCTCCTGGGGACGGGTGGCTTTGAAGTCCAAGATGTCCTTCACTGACGTCCCACGTGGAATCAAATCTACAGACGACGAAGTCCAATCTTTCGATGGTCTATGAGTCCAAAAAAAAAACAGCCAGGAACGTTATCTCTTCTAAACCCTTCTCTCGCCTTGGAAGAAAAGAAAAAGAAAGATCGCCACAGGATCCAACTCTACTACCTTGCACAGGTAGAGGTTCAAAGACCAGTTTATCTATCGCTCTTTCGTTTCGACCCACCAGGGAAAGTGCGAGAATGTTCTGTCTCCTTCGCAAACGAGTCCTCGCTCCGAGCGCTGCGGTGCGTTCATGGTCTCTCGGAAAACACAGTATCACATTACAGAAACTAACAATAAAATAACAGTCTAAACAAGTCTGGGTTACACATACAAATTCATTAAACACCTCTGGGGTGGTGATTAAGGGCCCAGTACTGACTTAATTTCTACTCGCAAATGATTGTGATCGTTCCTAATATAATATTAAAATGACTTTTGGTTTTAACCCTTTTGTGCACCCTGTAACCTGATAATATGATAAACTGTCCAGTGTAGTAACCGCTGTCCCTGAAAGGGTTTATTAAGATGTACACTCCAACTATCAAAGTTATTCAAACAAATCACTTCACACAGTAAGTACAACAAACCAGTTTGTCCACCTGTTGCCACTCATACAATATAATGAGTCACATCTCAGCTTTTTGTTTAATTAAATAGGCCCGCATTTCACATTTGTGAGGAAAATAAGATGAGATCATTCTTTTAGTCATGATATTTTTTGGGAAGAAAATTTCCTCAAGAAAGTTGACAAACACTAATACGGTATATTATTTAACAGGCTGTTGCTGGCGAAGCTAAAAGCTTAATGGTTTGAAATCTGATCTTAAAATTTGACACGGAATGCTGATTATTGTGCGGGTTTCAATGGCCTCCAAAACATTGTTTGCATTCTTGCCAGCAGATGGTGAAAAGGCTGACATCAGTGCCAGTGCCTATGCAGACATCAATATCATAGCTGGTGCTCTGAAGCTCTACTTGAGGGACCTCCCCATCCCCGTCATTACCTTTGACCTGTACCCCAAATTCATTCAGGCTGCAAGTAAGCATACCCCACTTCTCCCTCCACTGCTTCTTGACGTTGCTTTGATTCTTTTAAACATGAGAATTATATTTCCGCAGAAATTCCAAATGCTGAATGCAGACTGGAGGCCGTCCACGAGGGTTTGCTGCAGCTTCCCCCCGCTCACTATGAGACCTTACGCTACCTGATGGCTCACCTCAAGAGGTGGGACACAAAAGACATTGTCTGTTGAGAGACAATGCAGAAAAACTAAGACTAAAACTAAAATGAAATAATTGTACCACAGTGCAACCTCCAAAGTCAAACACACAAATGGCACCGTATAAAATAATGAAAGGTATTTATTTATTTTTTACAAATGTATATATCAACAATCTTTGAAAACAGCTGATGATATTATCGTCACTTGCTGGTGTTTTTTTAGGTATTGCTGGAATTCATGTTGTCGTCTACAGCAGTTTTCTAACTTTTTGGCGAAACAAGGCGCATTATTTTACGTTAGAAAAAGCCTACAACAAACACATCACCAGACCAAAATGTCAACAAAAAGTATTTATACTGAATTAATGATTTGTGGTAGTAATGTAAGGGCATTTTAATTGTTCTCTCTGTCACTGTATGTTGCTGGCATAGATAGATGAACAAAGACGCTTTCTTGTGAATACATCATCGGTGTAGTTAAAAAAAATTATACGCATACGGGTTTAAAGGTTATTTTTAAACATTACGCATTCTTAATTGATTTTATCGTCTGTTAAAGTGCTTCTCCAATTTTTACACCAAGTACCACCACCAAAAATACTCACCAACTGACACTATCATGACCAACATTCATATACAGTTAGTAGCATAGTAGGCCTAAGTCGGGGGTCTGCAACACGCGGCTCCAGAGCCGCATGCGGATCTTTAGCGACATCTAGTGGCTCCCTGGAGCTTTATAAAAAATGTTTGAAAATGGAAAAACATTTTGATAGTAGGCTAATATAGCTCAAATAGATATAGATACATGTGGCAGCTCTGAAAAAGGAGAGCTGTGGTGTTGGTTTTTTTAAAACGCACACTTTATTTATGCTTTTAACAGCCTCGACAAACACAGACACGTCTGCGTCCGACTCTGTGCCTTCTCGTTCAACTCGAGGGTGTTCAAAGACAGCCTCCGAAAAACGGAAATTCATGATCACTTCCTTGACACTAAGAAAAGCGAAAGTAATGCACCAAAACAAAAAATCAAGCAAGGAAATCACAAAATAAATTCGATGGGGGCGTTTGTGAGCACACAACAAAGGAAAGAATAACAAACAATTCTGAGACAGTCCAGTCTCTAAGGCCAGTCATGTGTTTCCTTCATTGTAAGTTTTATAGAAAGCTTTTATTTTTTTGCGGCTCCAGACATATTTGTTTTTTGTCCTATATCCTCCTGACTACCAGTAGTTCAAATTTGTCCTCTGTAGAGGACATTTGTGAACCTAAATATCTCCCACCCAGTGCATCCAATCGCATTAACTCCTTTTGCACTCTAAAGAGGACATTCAGTGCTTTCCAATGATACCAAATTTGTAGGGGGTGGGGCTTTGTTACTTTGACTTCTCAATAGAAGAAAATGGCTTCCCTCAGTGCAAGCACTTTTTATGGAAAGAGGATAAGTAATACTTTCTATCAAACACAATTTGTCTTGAAATGCTGTTGGCATTTTATTTATAAGACTCTTATGAACACGTTAAAGTGTTGTTTGAGTTGTTTTAAGTGTATTTGAGCCTCGTATTAGTGTTTAATAAGTGTTTAAAAAATGTAGTGGAATTTCAAAAATTTCTTTTGGAGTAGTAGTCCAATTACTTCACATGGATTGTGGAATTTCAAAATAAATGTGATTGGACAACATTTTTTTCCCCTGGTAGTCAGGAGGATATGGCTCTTTCAACATTTTGTGTTGCCAACCCCTCGCCTAAGTGTTCATCAATAATGGTTTTCTTCCTAAAAAAAACCACACACATTTTAAACTGAGCTTTAGTATAGGAAAATAAAACAACTGTACTGAAATAATGATTCAGTTCAAATGTATCGCACATAAGTTCAAAATGATACCTAAATACAGTAACTGTTGAAAAAAGCTTGAATACAAATGCCTTGCATTTAAGGGTTAAATAGGGTTGGAATTTGGGCTATGCAGAGATTTTTTTTTTTTCTGTGCTTGCCACAAGCGATACCACGCTTTGAGAAATACTGCGCTGGATCCTTGTCAAAGCTTCCCTTTCATCACATTCTAGGGTAACCACATTCGAGAAGGACAACTTAATGAATTCCGAGAACTTGGGCATCGTCTTCGGCCCGACGCTGATGCAGCCCCCCGAGCAGAACGCCCTCACCACGCTGAACGACATGAGGCACCAGAAACTTTTGGTGCAACTCATGATAGAGCATGAAGATGTCTTGTTCTAGCTGCCGCCACCACGGACGCATATTTATTCTGTTTTACCAGGAAATCCAAGCCACGTTGAGGAGAGTCATTTCTGATCACGATGATCTTGAGGAGCTTCCTTACATGCATGACAGTTTAGTTGTTGGCATTGTCTTGTTTCTGTCTGTTACGGAGTGTCAAGAGCGTCGCGTTTGATTTCGCACGGGATCCGAGATGTTTACAAGCTGCTCAATTTTATTTGACGAGTGCGCCGCTTACCCTCCCGTGTACGCCGTGTGCAGTCTGCGTGACTTAACAAATCAACTTTCCCACGCGTGCAATTCCTGGATCATTTGTGGGGAAAGTCATCCATCTTTTATTTGGGAGAAAAAAGGCATCCTTTCATGTTGGGTCCAGAGAAGATCTTGCGGTGATCAATATTTTAAAAAGATGAGACAATTGGTCAATTCATGAAGCACTTTTTTGCGACGTGTGTACAGATTTGTTTTCTAAAGATGTTTATTTTTGTCTTTTTACTCTGAATCATGTTGTTTTGTCACAGTAATATATAGAGAGAGCGATACAGTTGGGAATGATGCATGTTTTAGTTGGTGTCTGGATACAAAAAGAGTTGAGAAAAATAAAAGCCGCGTTACATTTACATTACTTTTGTTCTTCTCTATCAGTTCTTTATAAATGTTCCTTTCTACAGCGACATCATTTGCTGTTCCGTGTTTCGTACAAGATTCAGCTGGTGATTACGATGATATTCATCAAATGGTTGTTTGAAGAATTTGTGTGGTTTCAAGGTGCAACCTCATACAGGCAACTCACTGCATTTTATTGGTTATTGAGAGCCGGAAGATAAGGTTTGAAGTTGCTAACTGTCTTGTTCAAGCCATATTCTTTACATGTAATGTATTTTATCCAGAGGCCCGCTATCTCTGATTCAATCTCAAGTTTTGCCCTGCAATGTTCTGCAAGGTGTGGCCCGCAGGGTGGAATCAAGCCTGATACCACGAGTGTTTGTTTTATTTTTCTGTGGTAACATGTTTCACCACTATGTGAATTCGATTTGTCTTGCTGTCTGTACTTGTTACCTCATTCGGATTGGAGCTACTCTATGCACACATTGTAGGTGATCACGATGGAGAATTTTAACAGAAATTATTTAGCACGACCTCACAATTAATGAACTCATAACGTTTCCTACATTCGAGTACCTTCATTTTCCAGGTTGTTTTAGTGTGCTCGTTTTTAGGAGGGGGCGGCCCGGTAGTCGAGTGGTTAGCACGTCGGCTTCACAGTGCAGAGGTACCGGGTTCAATTCCAGCTCCGGCCTCCCTGTGTGGAGTTTGCACGTTCTCCCCGGGCCTGTGTGGGTTTTCTCCGGGTGCTCCGGTTTCCTCCCACATTCCAAAAACATGCATGGCAGGCTGATTGAAGACTCCAAATTGTCCCGAGGTGTGAGTGTGGGCGTGGACAGTTGTTTGTCTCTGTGTGCCCTGTGATTGGCTGGCAACCGATTCAGGGTGTCCCCCGCCTACTGCCCGAAGACAGCTGGGATAGGCTCCAGCACCCCCCGCGACCCTAGTGAGGTTCAAGCGGTTCGGAAAATGGATGGATGGGTTTTTAGGAGGCCCCTGTCAAGTGTAATATACGTTGGTGAATGCCTTTAAACTTTTACTACAAATTAATAACAGTTCACACTTTGTGGAATCAATCCGGATGTGATTTTATCGGGCTTTTAAACGTTTGGGGAAATAACGGGATAAAACACAAGACAGCAGATCATCAGGTACAAGTGTGCCCTCTAGTGACCAGACAGAGATTATCCATCACCAAGGTTGACTGCAAATTCAAATTCCAAATAACCCCAGAAATTGTAAATAGTTTGTTTATTTCACGGGAAAAAAAAATAACTTACCCATTTAAATACATCTGTGGTGACATTTTCAGTGCATGTTCACTGAGTACATGGATATTCACAAAATTAAGTCAACAACCCAAGTTCGGAGGTCAGAACATACGTTAAAAGCAAAAGTACATATTCAGCCTGTACGTGTTGATGAAATGCGTCCTTCACAGTTCATCGTGTTTATAAGTGAATTCTCTGGTCGAGATGAAACCGTCTTTATCCTCGTCTTCGTTTTTGAAGATATCCTCCACCATGGCTTCGTTATGCGTGTCGTTTGGCGAGTAGCCGTGTTTTGCAAACTCCTTTTCCAGGTACTCCTTCACCTGTGATGCCCACAATGACACTTAATACACCACAAGTGCGTACTCAAACATGAACAATCACTTTGCATTACTGCGACTTGACTTTCTTTGTGGCTTGCTTTATTTTATTATCCAAACAAGCAATAATGCATAGTCGTGAATGACAGAAAAAGTGAAAATGTGAGATTTTCTTTTTCCTTCAGAGCAATGTTTATACATTTTTATTGTTTTGGGGGGAAAAAAAGAAAGAAAGAAGACTACATTTATTTTTATCGAGTAAATTCTCAAGATACTCTGAGCTACCTTGAGTGCAGGCTTTTTCAAACCGAGAATGCGGCGGAGGCTCGATACCTCGCGATAAGGCCGATATTGGTAGTTGCTCATCGCTTATTTGTTCCTTGCTTGAACACGGTACAAAACGCTCACACTATGAGTGAAACGTGCTTGATCATGGTATGGCTTGCCGAGTGTGAATGGACTATACAGCAGAAAATAATGTTGAAGAAGTCCCCACCTCCTGCTTGGAAAGCTTCCAGTCATCATTGAGATCCATCTCCTGGAAGGTATCGTGCGACCTCGGCCCATTGCGGATATCGATGACCTCAATGTCAAAAAGCAGAGTGCTGCCTGGAGGGATCTTTCCTGCAAACAAACAATATTTGACAGTGTACTTCTCTCATTTCTGTAGACTATTTTGAATGTACCTTTCCCTTCTTTTCCATATGCCAGAGGTGGAGGGACAATCAGTTTCCGGCGCTCTCCAATGCACATGTTCTGCAGACCCTTGTCCCAGCCCAGGATCACCTCTCGGGTCCCGAGGGTGAACCACACCGGATTTTTATCACCTTCAAGGCGGCTGCAAGGATCCATCAGTGTTATTTTGAAATACATGCACACAAATGCACATTTGAGTTCCATTGTTTTAAGAGCGTATGTTGGATGATGGTTGGATCAGACAGATAGTGGTACAGTACAGAACTTAAAACATCATCACTGTGTTAGTTCAGGAATAATTGACATTTGACATCAATTCGAGACATTACCTTGAGTGAAACATGGTGCCGTTGCTGTGCAAGTATCCCTCGTAATGGACAAGGACCATGTCGCCATATTTTGTCTTTCGGTGACACATGAGAGGTTTATGGACAACTTCAATTTTGACTTCGGGGTCGGGTAGTTTGCCTCCATGGGCTAGCGTAATTAGAAACGACAATAACGAGCAAATGGAAAACAAGATCATTGTATTAAATTAACTTACAACGCGTCCTCAAGAAGTTTGCAAATCAGTTCCTTTAATCATATTCATAAACTTTACACTATAACAGTGTTTTTAGGTTAACTACGTGGCACCGAACTTCATGAACAGAGTCACTGTTCAACAATTCTCCCTCCTCCAATTCTTATTGGATCATTTTCTGAAGTCCCGCCCTGTATCTAAACTTCATCATTTCATTGGTTCTGGTTCATGTCACTTATTTAAATCCACATCCACCCTACGCAAATCCTGTGACGATCAGGCAAGAATGGCCGCTTACAAACGTATTCTTGAAAATGTGTACGTACTTTGACCAACGTAGACGCAATGTAGTGTATGTGTTTGTTTACTGAACTCCGCAAATCTCACTTGGGGGCAGATGCAGTGGTTGCAGTCAGTCAGCTGTGCGCTTAATCCTGTCATGACAAACAAGTAATGAATGACACAAAACACCTCAACGATGGAAGGAATGCTATACAAGTGGACCAATTACATAAGTGGTAGGATATCCCCGCTCTGATGTTGTAGCTGTAGCCGTGATGGCAGCTAGCTAGCATGGCAACGTCAGCGTTGAGTTTGTGGTATCATAAAGAGGTAGCGGGCAAGCTAACGCATGCTAACAGCATCAGACGCTTACTTGTGCTCTATAAACAGCGATTTGTATAAATTACATGAATTCATCGTGTCGTGATTACGATAAGACCAATTGTGAGTCATTTGTATAGATTTAAACGCGTATTAGAGTAGTTGTCATTTTCCTCGAACTTTAAAATACTTGTGCTACAAGATGTACTGTAGTTGGATTTCCTTTGCCGACGAAAAAAAATGAAGTCACTCTTAATGTGCACTTATTTTTAAACATTGTTCCAGGGTGGCAACCTCGATGGTTTGTGCTTGACGGAGGAACTTTGTCCTATTATGACTCTCAAGAGGATGCTTGGAAAGGCTGCAAGGGGAGCATTAAAATCTCAGTTTGTGAAATTCAAGGTTTGTACATCCCACTCTAATCCTTTCTTGAGACAAGGAACATAGTTTACTTTTTTTTTTAAATGTCACACAACCTCACCAACCGAACCAAAACGTGGCAAAAAGATAATTGAAATCACAATGATTTACTCACACGTATCTGATCATCTTTCACATCACATAAGTGGGAGGGAATGACTCCCTTTCATTGTGCTGGCATTTTGATGACTACTATATCTTTGTTGTTAGTTCATTCATCTGACTCCACACGGCTTGACCTGACCATACCCGGAGAGCAGTACTTCTACCTGAGAGCCATCAATGCAGCAGAGAGGCAAAAATGGCTGGTTGCTCTGGGAACAGCAAAAGCTTGCCTGACAGACAACCGAACAAAAAGAGAGAAGGGTAAATGTGTCATCGTAAAATGAGCAGTTAACTTGAGGGACAAATGCTGCAACAAAGCATGATTGTGTTTAATATCTCTTTCCAGAACTCCAAGAGAACACAGAAGCACTAAAGACCAAGATGTCAGAGCTCAGGTTATACTGTGACCTCCTCCTTCAACAAGTGAACAAAATCAAGGATGACGACAACGAGCTTGGTGACGCAGCAGAAGTAAGGGATACATTTTTTAAATATAACCTGCCGTATCAGCCCCCAACCAGTCTCCATATTGTCTTCCCAATATAACACATAACAGAGGTAAAGTTAGTTAATGTTTGAACCAGTGTGGCGCTTCCTGATCTTTATCTAATATATGACTTCCGTCTTGGCATTCTACTTCATGCCTCATGAGTGTCTTCAGTGGTTTCACAGTATTTTTGAATGTCTTGGAAATACTTTCATACCCTTCTCTTTACTGTTACCTTTGAGTAAACAAATCCCTTTTGGGCCTTGAAAGTTCTCTGCCGACCATTGCTTGGGGTGTAAAATGTGACTAGACAAAATGTCAGGAAAACTGAACACATTCCCAATTATGAGAAGGTGTGCTCACTTTCGCAACGACGTTATGTCACTCGTTTATGTTGTTCTTCCCTTTTCAAGTTTTCTTTTTTGAACTGAATAGTACAGGTTATAGGTAACATAATGATGGAAAACTGTTTTGAAAATATTTGTCTATTTATTTTTTTGTCACCAAAAAAAAAAAGCATTTGAACAGGGGTGTGTAGACTTTTTGTATCCACTGTAGTTCAAGTCAAAGTCAAATTGAGTCTTTTATATGTTTTAGCCAAGCACGTCCCAAGTCTCCCCCACCCCTGACATCATGTCTGGTCTCGTGTTCTCTTTTCAGACCGGCATAGAAACGGGCGAGATGGTGAAGTCGACCTGCACCACTTTCCTGAAGACCCTGGAGGAGTGCATGCAGATAGCCAATCGTACTTTTGCGCCAGATGCGTCCAAGCAGAGCCCGCCGGCATCGCCTCCCATCGCAGCCATCAAACCGCAGAAGGTGCGTTTGTTTTGACGCCTGATACGATCACAGCAGCGCAAACGTGTTGACACCTTCATACCTCTTCCAGATTAAACCTGTCAATCACTTAAATCAGCGCTTCGGAGAAAAGTAAGTACGGCTAAGTGTCACGTAATGTCAACATGAAAAGAATACAATGTTGACTCTAAATAAATCCCAGGTGGAGAGATTTGTCAGAAACAGAGGTGGTGTCACATGATACCCGTAGCCTTGATTCTGGCACAGAAGCACCAGATGAACCCGTGGGACCAGAACGTCAACCTTCCCCATCAAGTAAGTCCAATTCTTCCAGCATTCACTTTGTGTTGGCATAATATGGAGAGTGATGACCTCACAGATCAGAAGTTTGGTTTGTTGTTTATGCAACAAGCAAAAGGGACGATCACAGATGTTTTGCCTTTTTGAGGAGACTTGGACTCATTTCTTTTTGACTTATTATAACAACAATTATGACCTGGGTATGCATTTTTTTTGGTTCCCAATCCCCTGCAAATAATAAGGGTACAATAAATTAACAAATTTAAATAGATTGGTCTATCCTTGGATCAGAGGTGTGTGTGTGTGTGTGTGTGTGTGTGTGTGTGTGTGTATACAGTGATCCCTCGCTACTTCGCGGTTCATTTATCGCGGTTTCAGTGCATCGCGGATTTTATTCACCAAAAAGAAAAAAATAGCGAAAATGCCGCAAAAGGTCCACGAGAGGCAGCGAAAGTCAGCAAAAATAAATATTTATGTAAGTAAGTAAGTAAAGTTTATTTTTAAAGCACATTTAACCACAGCTTGCACTGACCAAAGTGCTGTACATAGTGCATAAGCTAAAACAGGTTAAAAATAGAATAGATAAGTAAAAAAAATAAAATACACATACAGCACAGTGATTTAAGCTAAAATGATAACAACACAACACTTAATTACAGACAGCAGGGTAAGACAATTAGGGCACAGGGAAGGCCAATGTAAAAAGGTGCGTCTTGAGCTTCGTTTTGAAAAGTGTTATTGAGGGGTCATTTCTGATATCAAGTGGCAGTTGGTTCCATAGCTGAGGGCCAGCAACAGAAAATGCTCTATCACCTTTTTGTTTAAGCCGGGACCGTGGTACATGGAGGAGGCCTTGGCTGGAGGATCTGAGGGACCTGGGGGCTACATGGGGGTGAATGATATCAGCTATGTAGGTGGGTGCCAGGCCATGAAGAGCTTTAAAAACCAACAGCAGTGTTTTAAATCGTATTCGTGACTGGACTGGAAGCCAGTGCAAGGAGGCTAGGACAGGTGTGATGTGTTCATGCTTTTTTGTGTTGGTGAGCAACCTAGCTGCTGCATTTTGGACCATCTGAAGCCGTGCCACCAGTGTCAGAGGGAGACCAAGATAGAGGGAGTTACAATAGTCTAGACGGGAGGTTATGAAGGCATGGATGACTTTTTCCAGATCATTGTATGATAGAACAGATTTGAGTTTGGAGATTATTCTTAATTGATAAAAACTGGTCTTTACAACAGATGAAATTTGCTTGTCCAGGTGGAGATGAGAGTCCAAAATGATACCCAGGTTACGTGCATGGGATTTCACATAGGGGGCAAGGGGACCAAGGTTGGCAGGGATGGAGTTTTTTGATCTTGAAGGCCCAAAGACAATGACTTCAGTTTTGTTATTGTTTAACTGAAGGAAGTTGTTAGCCATCCAGATTTTTATTTCTTCCAAACAGTCTAAAAGAGGCTGCATGGAATTGCCAGACTTCAGTGGGATGTACAACTGGGAGTCATCTGCATAGAAATGGAATGAAATATTGAATTTCCTGATGATGTTACCTAGGGGGAGCATGTACAGGCAGAACAGTACTGGACCCAAAATGGATCCCTGGGGGACACCATAAGACACAGGGGCGGATGATGAAGTGTACTGGCCTATGGATACCGAGAAAGTTCTTTGGTGGAGGTAGGAGTGAAACCAGTTAAGAGCTGTACCCTTAATGCCAACCCACTGTTCAAGACGCTGTAGTAGTGTGCCATGGTCCACAGTGTCAAATGCAGCGCTGAGATCCAACAGGACCAGAATGGCGTTATCACCTGAGTCAAGGGTGAGCAACAGGTCATTTGTCACCTTCAACAGGGCTGTCTCAGTGCTGTGGCGCGCTTTGAAACCAGATTGGAATGGCTCTAGGATCTCTGTTGAGTTGAAGAATGGAAGCAGCTGTGTAAACACCACCTTCTCCAAGATTTTCGAGAGAAATGGCAGTTTTGAGATTGGCCGGAAGTTATTAAGACATTTTGCATCCAGATTATGCTTCTTAAGCATAGGCTGGACAACCGCATGCTTGAAACATATAGGAACTGTGCCGGTGGCAAGGCAGGAGTTGAGGATAAATTGGATGGAGGGACCAATAGCATCAAAAGCATCTTTGGTGATCTGTGAAGGGATAGGATCGTGTGGAGCTGTTGATGGTTTCATGTGGTTTACAATGTCCCATAGATCAGTGCAGGACACTGCTTGGAACTTGTCAAAAGTAGCTGTAGTAATGGGGATATGGGGTGGAGTGTCTGCTGCAGAAGGTGTGAACTGTGCTCTGATGTGGTCAATTTTCTCAATAAAAAATTTCAAGAACTCTTCACAGCTATTGGGAGATGCCACGACCTCTGGAGAGACTTGGGGGTTTACAATTGAGTTGATGGTGTTAAATAATATTCTAGGGCGATTTGAATGTTTGCTTATGATGTTGGAGAAATGCTTAGCCTTAGCTTTTTTTGCTGCAGTTTGGAAGTCAGCCAGGGAATTTCTGAATAGTTCTAGAGAAACTAGAAGGTGATCTTTTTTCCACTTGCGCTCAGCTCTTCGGCAAACCTGCCTAAGATGGCGGGTGGAATCGTCAAGCCACTGTTGTACAGTATTTATTTCTTTTTTTTACTCTATCGTCGGCTCCAAAATCCTGATTGTGTAAAGCCGAGGTACAGTCAAACCTCGGTTTTCGTCCATAACCCGTTCCAGAAGGCTGTTCGAAAACCGAAATTGTTCAAAAACCGAAATTGTGCGAAAACCGAAACCACGCTCTTTTTAAAAATAAAAATGTTTTCTGAACACGTCTGCTCACAATGGAAAGCAACACGAGGAAGCGTCACTTCCTCGTGGAAGGAAGGCGAGAGAAGTCAAATGGTTCATTCAAGTGCGCTCAGTTTGTTTGAGAACCGAAATTTGTTCGTCATCCGAGGCATAAAAAACTCGAAATTTTTGGTCCAAAACCGAATTGGTCGAGAACCGAGGTTTGACTGTATTTATGTGTCCGTCTGTATTGCTACTTTATTCCCAAGCCTAACATGTTTCCCGTACGCCGCACAGACCTGCACACAGACAACGCGATCCAGGGGGAGCATGCCGATCCTCTTCCTCCCACATCTCAGAATACCTCCGAAGCTCAAGGCTCCGCGGCAGCCGTTGAAGACGAGGAGCAAAAGGAGACTCGCGGAAGCGACCAAAGCGCAGAGCGCGGCGGCGCGGAGCCTCGGCAGGAAGCACTTCCTGACGGAAGCCAAGCTGACTGCGAAGACGAGATTTTCAAGGATTCCACTGAGCCAGAAGAGCCAGTGGAGACTTTTTTCAGCACAATGAGTCACAGGTACGATCCGATGTCAATGTGATGGATTTTTTTCACTGACATAATAACAGCACAAATAAGTAATAAGGGATTTTGTGACGTTACATTTCAAGTGTTTTAAATTAGTGTGATGTCATGTTTATTTTCTTCTTTAAATCTATCTTCGTCTTTTCCTGACTGTGAGTGAACAAACAAAGCGTGTATACATTATGCGACGGAAAACGCTAATAGAAATGACCCGGAGCAAAAGTTGTGTGAGTCGCCTGTCGTCCGACAAAAGCTGCACTGTCATCTCTCAGCTCGCACGTACGCCGCTGATCAAGTGTTTCTCGATGTCTTTTGTGTTCCTTCTCTGTATCGTTTGGTGTCTCCTTTGTCTCAAAATAAAGTCGACGGCGTGTTTAATATTGTTCCTGTCTGGATCTGCTTCCCTCCCCCTTTTGTTTTCTAGATTTAGTGATTTAAAGCTGGATGACGACAATGGCATCCCCACGCAAGAGTTTTTGGACTCATGCTATGCAATAGTGCCTGTATTAGGTAGGCCAGTCGTGTCCTCCTCATGTCCTCTCTTGAAAAAAAGGCCACTGACAAGTGGTTTCTTTTCTTTTCATGCCATTGCTGCTCATTCTGTCCTTCACGCGCTCTAAATGCTTTCTGCCTGGGCCTTCACATCTGTGGTCTCTCTGGTGCCTTTTTTTTTTTTTTTTAGTGCTTATTGTGTCATCTTGAAATCAAATCGTGCACAAGAGGTGCGTCAAAAACTCAAACTTGAGTGAAGCATGCTTGAATTACCCCTCATGGGATGAATCAATTAATAAAGTATCGATTCAGTTTTCCAAATATTCACCCAGGGAGCTACATCCATCATCGGGGGTTCATTATGAAATTTTTTTTTTTTTTTTTAAAGCAACTACATTTTATTACATTGGTTCTCGTTAGAATGGGCTTGATTTTTTTGCTCACATTGGTTGCATTTTTTTTTCCTTCTCACACATTTGCACACTCGCGAGTGTTCCATCACGAAGCTCATTTGCACAAGTATGTTCTTCTCGATGAATTGAAATATTTGGGAAAACTTTGGTCGTTCACTTGGTACTGTATGTTATTTCAGTTCAATACATACAGAATGATAGATTTCACAATTCAATTTCTTTTAAAAAAAAATAAAGATAATTGCGATTATCGTGCTGTAACTCGCATCCAAGAAAACAAGAAATTCTGATTTTTAATATTGAGATTCTGGAAAAGGTTCATGAGTCCATATTATGAGTTTCACCTTTTGAATTGATCTACTCATATAAATGAACATCGAATATTGTAATTTATCGGCCTGCACCACCTGGATGTAATGACTGGCCATTGCAAGGAAGAAAAAAAAACATTAGCTCTTGGTTTTTCCAATTTCAGTCCGGCAAACTCACAAAAAGGAAGTTCGTTCTTATCTCATCTTCATTCACTCCCATGTTGGGAATTTCTTCATCATCATCATCATCACCACCGCCGCCGTCATCGTTGACACCAACAATCTTCATGCTCGTGCAAGCCTTCGAAACTTAAGATTGACAAAAATATCTTTCATTTGAAGTAAATAATCGGGAATTCATGTTAAAGTTGGGGGAAAATTTGCAAATTATGAACGCCTCTCATACTAGAACACACCGACGTTTTGAGGTGTAAAGGCCATACTGAAACAAAGAACAATAGTTCCACCATTACCTGTAAAAGGTTCACATTTTGGAAGACTTTCAGTTTCTTTGCACAAGTTTAGGACAGTATTATGACGACTTCATTTTTATTTTATTGTCTTCATTCCATTCAAATTACAATTTAATTCCCTCAATGATATAATTCTTGGAAAAAAACAAAACAAAACAGCCCATTGTTGAAATAGTTGTGCGTGTGTTTGTGTGTGTGTGCGTATGTGTATATATATATATATATATATATGTATGTATATATATATATATACATGTATACATATATATATATATACATATATGTATGTATATATATATATATGTATAAAACTTCTATTATTACAGTCCTTGCATTATTATTATTAAGTATTATTAAAACCCTTACATTATTTTTTTGATATCTTGAAAAAAAAAACTGAACAAAACTTGCAAATTTGATTGTATTTTATTTTCAATGTTATTTATTTATTTGACCAGTTTTACATTGATAAACAAAGAACAATGATTTTGTTTGTGTCCTCTCAGACAAACTTGGCCCCACCGTCTTTGCTCCAGTGAAAATGGACTTTGTGGGCAACATCAAGGTGAGTGGATGCGTGAACTGCCGCACTTGAATTTTTTTTTTTTTTTTAACCATCAATAAGTACATCAAAGTAATTCCAAGTTTTCATTTCCTGCTTGTAGAAGATCAATCAGAAACTGATGTCGGACCCGGCCAGCTTCCCCACGCTGCAGTCCATTGTGCTGCACGAGGTGCATGCGCAGGTTGCTCAGGTGCGCAACTCGGCCACCGAGGCTCTGCTGTGGCTCAGGCGGGGCCTCAAGTTCCTCAAGGAGTTCCTGTCGCAGGTCAACGCGGGAGAGCAAGACATCCACGGAGCACTCAGTCAGTGGAAACTCAACGAGTCAAGTTGCTAGCAATGAGTTGCTCGTTGTAATTGTCCTCTTCTTCAGATCACGCTTACGGCAAGACTCTTCGTCGGTATCACGGATGGGTCGTCCGGGGAGTCTTTGCGGTAGGACCCAAATAAAGACTCTGAAGTGCTTTGGCGTGATGTTCCTCACACACACACACACCCCTCCCGTCCCTTCTAGTTGGCGTTGCGAGCCGCTCCGTCCTATCAGAGCTTCACGGCTGCCTTGGTGACGACCGAAGGCGACGAGCTGAAGAGCGCCTTCGCCAGCGGCATGCACAGAGACCTCGGCGTCTACCTGCCCGCCATGGATAGGCTGATGACCATCCTGGACGCCCTCTATGAGGAGTACAACCTGGAATCTGACGAGGTGGTCTAAAACCCCAGCATGCCCCCTGAAGGAAGTGGGCGGAGTCACAGAAAGGAGCCACGCTTTTTCCATGCACTAAACGGAGCGTGAGGCGTTTCAAGACCCTCGTGGAAGTTACAAGACGGAACAAGTCTGCACTGAAGAGCTTTCCGCATATACAATGAAGTGTAGTTTTTAGCGTCACTTGTATGTACATTTAAAAGTACATATGAAGACGACAAAGTTTGATTTCTGAGTTTGAAATCAAATGTCCGAATGTATAGTACATGGACACAAAATCAATGTCAGTGTTTTTAATACAAGCTTACTAGGTGATTTGCCTAGTGGACATTTTTATTCTTCTAACTTGCTAACGTTGCACTATGTCTGTTTAGTGACGAAAGGCTTACAAATTTGATTTGAAATGCATTTTTTTTTTTCTTGACTTAAGAGGGACCAACGAGGATGGCTTTAGCACGACAACACTGGAGAACTAAATAAATATTCATGTAGAACATGGCTAGGAACATATACTGACATCTTCTCAACAAGCCAATGCATTTTCTCGGTTTATTTATTTTGTCTTAAGTTATTAACGTGTCATTAGTTTCATCTCATTCGGATCGAAAGAGGGACGGATAGATCCATGGAAACTGCCTTCAATGTACTGACTCAATCATCCACTTTTATGCAGTAGAAAAATGCGATGATCTCATCCATCCATGTACGATGTCATCACGGTTCTAACTTATTACTTACGAGTCAGTCAAACAGTTTTCTGTTTTAGAGCTTGTTACAATTGTTTTTTTTTAAAGCATACAATAAACTTGCACAATATGTCCATTGAAATATGGTTGCAGATATGTGCTCATGTTAATCACGTAACTGTTTCGTTATGCAGTAATATACAGTATATATATAGTTAGTTAGTTTTTTTCTATGTCTATAAAGATATTTGATAAGTACTTAATAAACATATTTGAGTTGTCTTTTTGTCCAATCTTTGTTCAACCCTTTTGTCAACATCAACACAATGTTGCCCCCGAGTCCATTAAAGAGTTTGAAATAGCATTAAAAAGTTCTTCCAGACCTTCCGCATGTATCTCGTCTGCTGCATCTCCTGTCCTGAAAGTGAATCTTCACGTCTGATTGAGACAAGGCTGACAGTGTCGCACTGTCGTAATGCAGTTACACGGTCGCATTCATTGCGACACTGGCCAGCAGCCCATCGCAGACCTGAATCAGCATCTCGTGACTTGACACTCAAGCGATGGTCGCTTTTAAGACGCAACAATTATGCCTTGGTGGGGAGAAGCGAGGTCTGTTTCTTGTCGAGTTCAACACAGCAGCTTGCCAAGAGGTTGCTGACAGTGTCAAAACTGAAGGTGATGGATGTGCTTCAAATGAGAGGTTTGCCCTCAAGGAGCATCCATCAGGGAGCTTTCATTGTTGGCTCCTGTCTCTCTGACTCCATGAAAAAGGAGTGGATAAGGGTGAGTTCCAGAAAAACGGTTAAAAAAAAAAATCTGCAAATCCACGGGTGACAAGCACCAAATATGCAGGGGTCGACTCTAGTTTTAAATTGTAATATCGCCAATCACCACTAGATGGCAGACATGTCTTAGTTACACTGTCTTATGTTGCACAACAGCAGCAGGCCTAATAATTTTTGGTGAATGAATTATATGCAGGACAAACATAGTTCCTCAAAACGATTTGGAATCCCTTTGTTTTTTACGAACAAAAGGAGCTCTTGCACTTAATGTTGGTTTCTTGTTCCATTCTTGTATGTTAATTTTTACGCACTTTGCAGGGGGGGGCGATTTGTGGTTATTTTGTTGCTTGCCCGAAACCCATTGATTTGTTGGGTTAGAAAAAGTGAATCTTTTATACAAGCATTGAAAACAGTATTTTCAAAAAAATATATTAAGAAGACGTATTTTGCACATATGCACATATTTTGTCCAAATTTAAAGTGACATTTTTGTCATACTTTTTTTTTTTTTTTTAAAGCTCTGAGTTTTGGGGTTCAAATCTACTTTGTAAGCTCTGACCTTCGCATGTGGCATGGGTTTTCTCCTCCCACGTGTCAAAAGCATACATGTTAAATTCATTGAAGAATTGTCCACCGGTTGTGTGTACCAAAATGTGAGCCGTGATTGACTAGCTACCAATCAAGGGTGTACAGTGATCCCTCGCTATTTCGCGGTTCGTTTATCGTGGCTTCAGTGCATCACGGATTTTTTCAAAAATATTCATAAAAAAAAAAAGAGAGAGAGCGAGAGAGAGAGGAGGCTTATAAGAACAAAAGCAGGTATCTTCCATCCTTAATTGTCTAATCATCCTTAATTGACTAATCACAAACGCGTCTGCTGCACGCTGCTGATCGCTGGCCTGTGTGTGTGTGCGTGTCTGTGTGTGTGTGTGTGTGTGTGTGTGTGTTAGTGCGCTCTGCTCAAGCGCGAAGGTCCACATCTTTTAAAAAAAAAAATGTATGTTTATTGGTCGCTACTTCGCGGATTTTCGTATATCACGGGTGGTTTTGGTCCCCATTAACCGCGATAAACGAGGGATTACTGTACTCTGTCTTTGGTCAAGTCAATGTGAACAGGATGAGCGGTATCGAAAATGGACTCAGTCAATAATGTTTTTTCTTTTGAAAGTGCAAGACAGAAAGCAGCTTGACGTATTTTTGAAGTTGAATTTTTATTGAATTTTTTTTATTTTGAACATCCGTATAAATCATATCAGAGTAACAACACATAACCATTGTTCACTATTCCAGTCAGAGCGCAGAGTACATTTCATACAAAGCCTTACAGAGTTACAACATGCGTGTTGTGTTGTGCGCGTTACAGTATGGGACAAAGCTCACAAGCCACAGGCGGGAACATTCAGCACGGTGTGTTTGAACCTAATACATTGCATCACATGACAACTGTACTGCGCAACACGTTTCTTAAGACACACGCTACACCGATGAGAGTTACACAAAGAAAAAAATAAAAGGCTGTTGTGATCACATGGGCACGTGCATTGCGGACACAACATCATAACAGTCTTGTTTGCAAGGAGTGAGGAGACGTCTCCTTTGGCAACGGTAGCTTATGGACAGGGGAAGCTTATGTCGACTAATTCCTTTCTTTTACGCCGACCTACACATTGACACGCTGGCGTGACGGTAAGACACAAAGACTGGAGAACGAGGTAATAAGAGTAAATACAGTAAGGACCATAGATTAGCTTCATTGTCTATTTAGCAGCTATGGCCTATTTCAGCCTCGCCTGTACGCTGAGTTTAAGGACATAACAGTTTCAAGCCTTCACATCTAGGAGTATATTACAGTAATCCCCGACGATATTGCAGGTTTTTTTCCTATTCAACTTTTTTTTTTTTAGATAGCATTATAATGTCCTCAAAAGTGTGTTTAGATAAGTTTCAGTGTGATTTCAGCATGTAGGAAGGATATTTTAAGGCTTAATTTATCTGTGGTTTTATTGTTCTTGTTTTGATTGTAAAGTGTCCTTGAGTGTTTTGAAAGGCGCTTATAAATTTATTATTATAAAGGGGGTGTTTGCAGGATTCAAACTGTCAGTATGACCTGGAGGATTTTTGTTCATAAAATTCTAAACATGTATTATTGTCAGGTTATACTGAAAGTGTGCCCAGACACGATAGAGTGATTCTTTTTTTTTTAATTGCAAACTAAATTCACTAATTAAAATTTTTTTTTTTCCAGTTGATTCCCAACCACTGTGCCATGAGAGATCATCAGGTGTGCTGTGGGAAATGTTTCACGAAAATTATTATTTATTCATATAATGCAGTGGTGTCAAACATAGGGCCCGCGGGCTGGAACCGGCCCCCAAGGAGATTCGATCTGGCCCGCGGGATCATTTAAAAGTGAAAAAAAAAATGCATTAAAGACACAGAATGAATATTTTAAATAAAATGCAATTCGTGGAGTATCCGCTAGGGGGCCACACTGTTTTGATCACAGTAGAAGACAACACTGTTTTGATCGGGGAAGAAAACAGCAGTCTCAGTCTGTCACAGAGATAGACCCAACGCAGCAAATGATATGAAAGCGCCAATCAATGCTTCTTGAGACCAAAAAAAAAAAGGAAAGAGATGAGATTTTGGTGATTCATAGCACAGTCTGGTATCATGTTAATGGTTCGGCCCACTTGACATCTACTGAGTCCGTATGTGGCCCACAATGTGAAATGAGTTTGACACCCCTGATATAATGTGTCTTCATTTATATATCTATGTCAGCAATATAGTGACAGACAAAACAATTAAATGTTCGACTCGATGGCAGAAGGTACATTTAACTTGTGCGCCATTCATTCAACAGAGAAAGAGCTTTGTGTTCAACTAAACAGAAACCGATTTCAGATTGAGCAAGTCAATTTGGGGGGAGTCACTTGAAACGAGCTCATCATTATTTCACAACTTTTTTGCTATATTTTTGTTGTGGTGGTGTGACATGAGATTTTCCCCCTCGGCTCGTTTTCGATACATTTCATGATTGCAAATCGTTTCTTGGATGCTCGCATAAGCTTCCAGTGTGTTTACAAAGTGTTTGTACGGATACTTTACGGTCTCGGGAAATCAACGGATTTTCACTTATCGCTGGTGGGTCCGGAAATGTAACTCCCACAATGAACGGGGGGGATCACTAGACACTGGACTCCTTGAGCTTCCTGTGTGCCTCTCTCCAAACCAAGGTGGATCCTTGTGAGAGTTGACGCGACCTGCTTGTTCCTGAGAATTGTTCGTGGATATGTGACCAAATGTGTCGAGTCGAGAAGCAGCACCTGTGTCGCCGGTGCGGTGTGTGTAACAGTCTCGTTTGGAATAGCGCTAAAACATTATTTACTGACTTACATCCCTGCTTATGTTAATGTGAGGTTAAGAGTACAAAGTGGAAACCGGTAAGAGGTCAAGTGATACATGCTTGTTGATGATGGCCAGCCTCATGCAAATGCGACCAGAGGCGTCGGCCCAGCTCTCAGTTTTTTTTGGTGTGTGTGTGCGTGTGTTTTTGTTTTTTTCTTCCGATAGTATCTGGGTAAAAGATTATGATGCCCGTGGCAAAGTCTCTCAGCACGGCTGGCGCGCATCCGTTGCCCTCACACACGGATTTGTGCCCATGTAGGCGTGATGAGGAAGCCGGATTTCAATCCGGCTGGTTAAGGCGGTGCGAAGCTGTCTTGCTGTTTCCGACGTGTGGGTGAAAAGTTTCCCCTCCCACCTACAATAGCAACGCTCGGAGGGATTCAATGCGTCAGCAAGTACACGGGAGTTATCTACAGTATATGCTTCGCTTTCAGTTCATCTACCGCGTCTTCCCTTGTCTTTGTTCTTTTGTTTGGCGTGAAAAGTATATTCCCAGTTTGTGTTCCCCCGCATAAAAAGGATCTGGACGCAATGTCCAGCTTTCCGCTCAGGTGAAGTACTTGCAGTTTGTGGAATCGATAGCGCAATACGACGTGCACTTCAGGTGGCCGTATGACCTGCAAATAAATAGAGGACACTTGCTTAAGTCCATGCGGTCGAGTCAGAGTTTCGGATGTTCTGGTTTTTGCGTTGTGCAGTGAGCCACGCTTACCCCGGCAGATATGAATGACACGTCTGGTAGCCAAAGTCTTTGCCGTCGCATTCCTCCGCGCCCTCGTGGCGATATCCATCGCCGCAGAAGGCGTGTTTACACTCTGTGGTAAGATGACAAAAGAAAAAAAAGAACAACATCGAGTTGCAGATCGACTTCACAGCCATCGCGTTGAACGAGTGCATCGTGACCTAGCAACAGGTGTGCTGCAGGAAGTTATCTTCTTAACTTCACTTAAATGGACTGAAAATGTCTTTACTGCATATTATGTATCATTGTTCATCTATTTCCAGTCATGGGGGGAAAAAAAATATGACACCAACCTAATTTCTTCAGTTCCTAGTTTAATTAAGAAAAATAATCATGACAAATCGAATGATGGCCACAAATGTAGCTCCAAAAAAGAACTTCTACCCAGCCGTTTCTTTCGTCTCATTTTCTTGATTCTTCTTCTTCTCCTTTCGGCTTGTCCCTTTTCAGGGGTTGCCACAGCGAGTCATTAATTTCCATCTTTCCCTGTTCTCTGCATAACTCTACTCTGACTCCAACGACCTGCATGTCTTCCCTCACGGCATCCATGAATCTCCTCTTTGGCCTTCCTCTCTGTCTCCTAGCTGGTAGCTCCATCTCTAACATTCTCCTACCAATGTATCCACGGTCCCTCCTCTGTACATGTCCAAACCATCTCAGTCTGGCCTCTCTAACCTTTTCTCCAAACTTTCCTGTCTGAGTTGTCCCTCTGATGACCTCATTTCTGATCCTGTCCATCCTTGTCACTCCTAAGGAGAATCTCAGCATTTTTAACTCAGCCACCAAGTCTTATTTTCTTGATAATAACCAAAATCGTTTCAGTTCTTACATCAAGAGCTCCGGCATCGTCCCGCCAAAACTATTTTTGGGCATTCCATATTTTCTTTTGTGTCCGTTAGTCACAGGATACATCTTGAGAAGTGTTGAACAATTGATTGGACTCAACATATCATAATATCCCAATGTGACACATGACAATCTACAAATTGCAAAAGCTGCAGTTAGAGGAAAAAAAAATCTATTTTAGATGGCCAGTAGGCTTAATTTTTTTTTTTTCTTTACATGTTTGTATATTTTATTTAGAATGACAGGCAGAACAATTGAATGGTTTTCCACGAAATGTAGTTTGATTGTGTTAAAAGATGCGAAACGCTGTGTGTGTAACAGGGGTCAGGTCGCCCATATAAAGGACCCCCGTTATAGCCCGTGAATGTGCTCTACAAATGGTCCTCCAGTGATGAGGCATTGTGATTTCCTAGGAATTTTTGAGGAACGATTGTTAAAAATGTTCAAACTTGCAGAGATTTATAGGAACGGTGTCGCATATGATGAAAAAAACAACCAAGCAAAATAAAAGTCAAAACAATACAAACACAAAACACTTCAAATAAATAATACGCGCAGGCTCGTATTTTCTTCCATTTTGACTTCCTCTAAGTGCCCACATAATTCATTGTATTAAAGGCAACTTACTGACGCAGGCGTCAGTGACAACTTTATTGCGGTCGTCACATTCCTCGTCGCCTTCGCGCTGCACGATGCCGTCGCCGCAGTAACCGTCGTCGTCAGGCGGGTTCTCCATCGACTGGAACGCCGTCATCTGGAATGGTAAAGTCTTTTACAGAGTTTAAGAGATTTGAGCAACGAATGGAAAAGACGCTCGTCGATCATTATTTGACCCAAAAAAAAAAAGATTGATAATGGAGGATGTTGTCGATTGTAGCGATACCTGAACTGGGAACCAGCCAACAGTGTCTTTGAAATAGAGAGACCTCTGATCTTTACGGAATGCAAAAGCGTTCTCTGTGTGGAGACGCTCCAGCTCCTCCTCGTTGCTCACCACAAAGATCTGAATGGAAAAGACGTGGGGAGAGCATATGAAACATTGTGCATGTACAGTAACAAAACATTTTATGTATGTCTCGTGTCATTTCCTAAATAGTAAACCACGAGACAGCAAACATGCATGAAAATGTGATAAATCGGCTGTCAAAACAATCTCATGGAAATCTTGTTTTTATGACTGTCTTGTTAAAAACATTTACATGTAAAATTATTAGTATGTGAATTTATGACAATAGAAGCTTTTCGTTGGAATTGGAATGAGATATAGACAAATTGATATTCTGAGAAAAGTAGTAGATTCCAGTCAAGTTTTCTACAATGGATTTGAAATAAAAATGTGTATTTAATATTTTGGGAAATTTCCTTTGACCTTTATTTAACCAGGTTAAAAAAAGTCATTGAGGCTTACAATCTCTTTTGCAAGACAACCAATCAGTGGTGGGGATACATATATGTGGTTTATAGACACATTTAAGTCGCCATAGGTTTTCTCATCAGCTCATTCAGTATTTTATGAGGACACCCCACTTACATCGTCAGGTGCCACAGCCGCAGTGACAATGCGCTGGTCATGCATGGCTCACTGCGTACTTTTCCCACACAGAAATGTCTCGTAATGACGCTGGCTGTGGTCACACCAGCGCAAACCTGCCTTTTTTAAATACACAGGCTTGCACGCGTCTAGTCTAACCCGCCTCTACGCAGATTAAGACCACACGCCTCGAGCCCTGTGACAGAACTCCTATCAATCAATTGCTATACAAGTCAATTAGCATGTCCATTCCCACTCGAGAAATGAAAACATTCCATTTCTTCAATGCAAAAGGAGCATTTTCAACTCACCGCAGGTACTTTGAGATTTTGAGGCTTTCCTTTGGAGTGATAATTTTCTAATAGAGAACCACTGAGAGAGCCGCAGCTACACTGTCCAGGCTGCCCGGGGGGCCCGCGGGCACCTTTGGTTCCAACCATGTGAAGTCCTGAACATCAAGAGAATAGAAAAAAAAGGATTATTTGTGAGTGACTTTGGACATTGGCTAACTAATGCAGTGCGTGTGACCAAGAAATGTAGCAGAGGCCTCCCTGCCCATTCCAGCCCCATGACGTCAATGGTTGCCCCATGAGGCAAGCATTTTGCCTCACCTCAGGGGATTAGATTTCTCCTCACTAAATAAGACAAACGCTTACGCCAGTCTTTGCTGCCTTCTGCTGACTGGGCGCTTGGCTGCACCCGCTGCCACAGCGGAAAGCATGCCAGCGTCAGTTGCGGGGCCGCCTCTGACTGAGCATTGTGTCACTTTGCACTGATATGGAAAAAGCAGCTGAGGTCAAAGTCGTCACCTGTGACAGGAGGACCAGGAGGACCAGGAAGTCCGGGAGATCCCTGTGGACCTGCAGGTCCCCTGGGACCGCCGCTGCCTGACTCTCCTTTCACTCCCTGCAACACAAGCCAAAAATACACAACGGTGCTTCACACCGCTAACTTTCATGCATGCTTGCATATTCTATTCATAGAAGCCGTAACAAATAATGAACGCAACGGTAGCTATGTAATCTTTTGAAGTTGAGTGAACAACAGATCGTGCTAGTCATTGCCACATAAATCCCATGCTTTAATGGTCCATACCATTGATGGACCAGGCAGGACACATCTCATGTTGCACTAGCATTGGTGCTAAACGTGACTGTGTGATAATCCTACCGACAGTATATTACTGCTGCTCTGACAACTGTGTGGCAGTCAGAATGCAACGTATTTCATGTTTTTGAAAAAGTTTAATATTACAGTAGGTCTGAGGTTAGAAAAAAAAATTCTTAAACTGATTATTTTTACTTTTCTTTTCATATATATATGACATTATTATCATTATTATTTATATTTATTTATATATATTATTTTTTATATTATTTTTATTCATTTATATATATTATACTGTATATTTTTCTTTTTTTTTTTTTTTCTGGCACTTCACCTGTTTGCCTCGCTTGCCTGGTCGACCAGTGGGTCCTCTGTTTCCTGAAACGCCAGGTTCTCCTTTTGGACCCATTTCACCCTATCCAAAAAAAAAAAAAACATTAAACCAAAATTAACAATAGATAAAAAAAAATTTAAAAAGGGTTGTCTAAAAAATTTGTAGCTCACTTTCTGTCCCAGCATTCCGGGGAATCCCATTGCCCCCTGAAAATATAAGCAAGTACAATGTAAAAATATATGCATCAAATGTGTCCAAATACAACAAGATTTGCGTTAAAAAATCCTGATTCATGTACCCACTTTGTCACCTTTGGAGCCACCCTTGCCATGTTCGCCTCGTGAACCCTGATGAAGCAAGCATACCATACATGAGTCCTTTTCAAAGCGTTCAACTGTCAATCATCACAATGACGGGGTTTACACACCTTTTCACCCTTATACCCAGGTAAACCCTAAAATACAGAAAGGCATAATTATATGCAAAAACAGTGGTTGAGATGTTCATCGTTAATTTATGGATTGCCTACCCTGGGTCCAATTGCTCCTCTTCCGCCGGGTAAACCCATTAGGCCCGTATCACCTTTCTCTCCCTAACCATCGAAAAAAAAGAAGAAAAGAAGAAAAAAAAAGCTTGATTTAAATAAATAGGATAGAATAATGAATTAGTTGTTTGCGAAGAATGTAATTCATTGTAGATAAATCCTAATTTTGAGCAACTGAGACAAAATGGAATGCAGTTTTGGCAATTTTCTGGTGTAAACAAGTATGACATGGCTTCAGCAATTGGATTTTAAACTCTGATCATTCTACTCTTCTGGGCAGCATTATTCTACTCAGTACAGCATTGGCATAGAAACCGCAGTTCGGAACATTCAAGGAGTTGCCCGTCACACAAAAATGTCATCGATCCATTTTCTGTAGCACATGTCATCATTAGGGTACACCTTGGACGGGTCGCCAGCCGATCACAATGCACGCGTAGTCAAACAACAATTCACATTTACAATTGTTATTATGTACGCGTACGGACAATTTAGAGTCATCAGTGAACCTAACAAGCATGTTTTTGGAAAGTGGGAGGAAGATGGAGTATCAAGATTTGAACTCTGAAACTCAGAACTATGAGGCAGAGCTGCTCACCACTATCATTCATTTCCCCAAAACGGATCATAGAAATTACTATCAAAGAATTGCGGAACACTAATATATTGAATGTGTTCCTGTGCATCAACGTCAACATCGAGTATCCACAAAAAGAAATCTGACTTACTCACTTTGGGCCCACTTGGTCCTGGCCATCCAACTGGTCCCTGCTTTCCGGGGAGTCCAGGGGCACCAGTCCGACCCTGGTGTGGGGGGGACAAGATTTTTAAGAACCAAACACCTGATCAAGCCTGTTCTGCTTATAAATCGGGACATTTATGGGGAGTAAAAGTTCATAATTCAACCTGTACGATGAAATACAAGCAAAATAAAATGTCACTGCTAGTAAGTATTTGCTGCAAAGGCTGTCAGTCTGTTTGCAACAGTATTTATCTGACATGTGCAGGAGTACACGCAGGAGAGGACTGACTTTAACGAGCGCTGTCACTTTGCCCTATTTAATTAAATGATTGCCTGTGTATAGAACAGGAGCCAGTGCTTGTGGGAAATAAAATGATTTATGACCTGGCTCCGAGCACTAAGCTAAATTGCACTGCAATGCTGCAAACGTCGCTCGCTCAGATCACCCACCAGTGAATCTCTCCCACTGTCCACACACAAAGTCATCGTTGGGAATTTTACTCTTCCGATGGGAGTCACGCTAAACACCTCATCTTTCACACACAAACACACACCCGTGCCCTGTCACATGACAGCGACGCACGCAGTCTCAAATGCCTTTGGGTGGTCGTCTTCCAGGCACAAGGCCCTCCCAACGTGAGCTCAGCATCTTTTGCAATTGGCTGTCGCATGTGCTCTGTATCCTGTCAAGGTTGCTCTTGCTCACAGAAGAGCCACTGACATTGAATTTCATTTTTGGGCAAATCCATTTAGCGTAGAATAACTGGTGATTAATGGAGACGCTCACCTTTTGTCCAGGTCTTCCGATTTCTCCCTGACAACAGGATGTGAAGGAGGGACAAGGACAGACGCCGTTAATGCATTTCCAAACTAGCATCTGTCAGCATCTCGGGCTGCAGGCCAAGACAAACTGAGCTCACAAAAATAATGAGCACGTATGATCATGTATCTTGAGTGGCACGAATGTTATTGAAGAAAATCTATTTACCTTTTCTCCCTTGGATCCTCCAATACCTGGCAATCCTGGGGGACCCTGTAAAACATGAATTACAAAAGGATAATGAGTAATCCCCCTCTACTTGAGTGGCATTAGCACCAAGCCCTGCTGCAAATAGCAAAAAAACCATTGACCCAAAATGTTAATGTTATAACTGCCCATATAAATAGTTGAACCTGTAGATATCACCAAAACTATTCAAGAAATTGTGCCGGAAGTGTTCATATACGTGCACATGGAGCGAAGACTCTCCATACCATCCGCTAACAATCCAGGTTAAACTTGGCTCCTCCCCAGCATAAAATTTCATTGACTATCACTTCTGTACAACTTTCCTGTTTAGAAAGAGCTTTGACAGCAGTGTGTGGTCTATTACCACATTTCAAAAACTGCACATCGGTGTGTCTCACAGAAAATATTGAAAATAATACACACACACACACACACATATATATATATATATATATATATATATATATATATATACTATATATGTGTATATATATATATATATATATATGTAATATATACTGTATATATATATATTGTATTTATATATATATATATATATATATATATATATTATGTAATATATACTATATTGTGTATATATATATATACACACACACACACACACACACACACACACGTTTTAATTATTAAACTGTTCATTTTTTTTCTTTAGTTTGCTCTAGTCCATCACGTCCTCTTCGTGAATCCCAGGGGAGGTGTGAGGTGTGCGTTATTAAGACATTATTTCTAAATATGCCCGTCCCCACTGCCCCCAGTGTAAAGCGTAAAAAGTCTGTATGTGGAAATGTGAGCTGCAGTTTAAATGAAGGGTTGAGTGGCAGCTATTGATTGAAAACGTGGCTGCTGGGGCCCTGATGCTGCTGAGGCAGCCCAGTGTGGTCGGACGCAGCAAAACATGCAATAATAAATGATTCATGTCAGGAGAATAGGGGAGAAAAATCTGCCTGAATGTCTTAATAAACTTCCATCAGCCATGTCGTCACATGGCCACGCCCTTAGGTTGGTAATCCCCGGAATGTACGCAAGCCAGTGTGCCTTTCCAGGCAGACAACTCTTCATCAAGTGTCAAAAAAAATGACATGAGGTGCGCTGCGGTCCGCCAGTGGAAAAAGGCTATTTATGTCTGTGGCTAAATGCAGAGCGTTAATGGGCTGCTGTGTTCCATGCATGAGAGAGTCCCCCTCCTGTCTCCTCTCCAGGATTTTCTCAAATTGGAGACCTCAGTAACATGTCACCTGTTCAGTTCTGAATCTTATTTTAAATCTATTGGGCATGATTGGGAAAAACCTCCAGTGAATGTAAAAAAAAAAACAACAACAACAACAACAACAAATCCCCAGATCATAAACGAGTTGAAAAAGAACATCCGTCAACCCTCTCCTTTGACCCAATATTGTCTTGCCCAGCACAAGTCTCGAACTAAATGCAGTCTAACTGTACGCATAGGGGACGTTTTCTTTTGCTTTGACCTTTTTGGAGATTTGCTTCCTGGCCAATGAGAGCGTTACCTCTCATTCCCGTTAAATTAAGCACATGAGAGGCGCGTGCATTGTCTACATGGCGGAAATAGAATTGACTCGCTGGAGTCCATACACGAGATGCGCACACCACCAGTGTGGAGTAGGCACTTGAAAACTGTGGAACAGTTCGTGGGATGATTTAAAAAAAAAAAAAAAAAAATTCAAGATGATGATCATTATAATCTTCATCATCATAATACAGCCCAGCTCTTCCTAAAAGAGCTTGCAACTGCATGAAAATCAAGATGTGCCTATTTTTACGCCCAAGGTCTTAACCAGTGCTTCACTCAGGTGTGCGCGTGAAATTCTCCAGCTACAATTAATTGGTCCAAAAATGATGTATTCACTGCAAATAAAGTACTGTATTATCGTTTTAGAACAGGGGTAGGGAACTCCGGTTCTTCGAGAGCCATATCCCGCCTGTTTTAGAGCTCTCCCAACTCCAACACACCTGATTCAATTGAGCATGATCATTTCGGGCTTCTACAGAGCTTGCTGATGAGCTGATCGTTTGAATCGTTTGAGAGTGATCTAAAACAGGCAGGATATGGCTCTTGAGGAACTGGAGTCCCCTACTCCTATTTTAGAATATTTATTCGTGACATATAGTGACAGGCAGAATAATAAAATGTCAGAAGGCACATAATTCACCGGATATCCACTTTTTGTGACACATTTGTGTGGTGATGTGGCTAGAGATATTTTCTAATGTGAACTATGAGCAATGTGCCTCGGCTCAATAAAGGTTGGAAAACACTAAGCCCAAACCCTGTGTCAACCTGTGCCCAAACTGTGCCAGATAAACTTCATGAGATTCGGTAGGGCAGGGGTGTCAAACTCATTTTTGTCGCGGGCCACATTATAATTCCCGTTTCCCTTGGAGGGTCGTGATGACTGAAACTATATAAAGAAGTCAAGAATAATGTTTTATTCAACTATTGTTTAAGTAACTGTAATGAGGGGTTTGGTAACACGAAAATGCTCAGGATATGTCACTGATGTATTACATATGAAAACTTGAAATTTTGGGACACATTTTAGCAAGTATCGTGGAAGTTGCCATCTTTGATTTTGCGGGCCAATTAAAACGATGTGGCGGGCCACATCCGGCCCAATGGCCTTGACTTGGCACCCGTGCGGTAGGGTGACTAAAAGTTCTTAGAATACAAAAAAAGCTATTATCTTTAAATTGTAAAAGTTTCAGTTAAAACACTTGTATTTGTCAGGTCCTGACTAAACACGTAGATTGACAAAGACAATTTGACATTTTGCAAGCTCTTACCTGAGGTCCCGGGGGGCCAGTGGGTCCGGGGGGCCCACGGGCACAGTAGGAACCTTTACTTTCAGATGAGGAGCCTGAATCACTATCCTAATGGAAGAAAATAACAAAATATCTCAAACAATCTTTGACTGATGCTCACAGAATAATGATCCAAAGCATACCGCAACATCTCATCTATTTTAAGTATGCATGTACAGTATCTATGCATCTCTGTTACTTGGGAGGTTAAAAGAGAGCGGGTGTGTGACACCAGTTGGACATAATCCAAGGACACGACAACATTGACAGACGTCGGATATTCCTCAAAAGGACGCCGGTCACATGACTTGGACTCACATGAATGTGGCGGCGCCAAAGTGAAGGGGGTGGAGGGAAAAGGGGAGGTGGAGGCGGACTCACTAAACAGCATGGGTTCAACCTCCTCTGCTGCTCCTGGGGAGTGAGCACTGTGTAAGCAAGGAGGAAGATAGTGAGGAGAGGCCACATCAATACAACGAATGTGTGAGTGGATTCATTGATGAACATGCATGGGAAACATTTGGCGGCAAACGTGCAATCCCGAAAGAAGGCTAAGCAGAAACACTTAGCATGCAGGAAACAGGTGCAAACTATCAAATGGTGACACCCGTCCAACAGTTCCTCGTGCAGACATGAGGTACCGCTGCATTGGCTATTTATAGAGGCATTTCCAGTCCACCTCGTGGGCAACAACGACATAATAACAAAAGTAGTTTACAAGACCACTTCACTAGGTACTGTACACCGAAACACGCACATTGAAGTCGACCTTCACGATGATAATAATGCTCAGTTTCGATTGACACTAATGACTGAATTCAACATATATCTTGTTTTCAGATCCGCATCTTACTGAGAGCTGTTTCTAATACAGTATTGTCCTTTTTATACAAAATGACACAAATAAGTAAAAATACAAAGCAAATTTAAATCACTGCAAAGTACCCCCCCCAAAAAAAGTTACACAAATAATCTCTCTGATTGTCAATCAAAAATGAGCCTTATTATATACTAAGTTGCATTGGACTTCCTTAGATCGCACCTTTTTCTTCATGCTGATGCTCCCCGGGCACTTTCAACATCTGTTCATGCACATACAGAGAAACGCGCATATAATGACAACGGGCTCACCTGCTGGGAAAGAACTAAAGCTGTCCAGTAAAGACGAGTGCGCCAGGCCATAGCAAAAGCACAAAGTCAGATAGAGTCCATGTGCTCGAGGACTCATGCTGCTGCTCATAGTTGCCCGATTTGATTCGTGAAGCACAAGCAGCCCTCTCTTTACTCTCAGCCTTCCCGTCTGCGTCTCACCTCCCCATTCTCCCTCTCCTCTCCGCTCTGATGTCTTTACGCCCTCGCGAGGGGGGCATGTCCACCAATGCCCATTAAACCTTTCCTCCGCATCCGTGTGCGCTAAAATTACAGAAGGCAGCCTGCCAGCTGCTTATGGGTGCCAGTATTAGATCTCTACTACTGCAGGGGGTGCCTTTGTTGTTTCCACTCCCCTCACAAAGGGGGGGGACCGAATACTGACTAGCCCACTGTTTGTATTCGGACAAGATCTTACGTGCATTAGCACGTACTTTCACACTTTATGGGTTTTGATTGCTATGTTCTTTTTTTCTTGTCTGCTTTTCCACTGGTGCTTTTTGAGCACTACATAAATCTGATAATACATTCTCTCTTAAAACTATTCTACGGTTGCTGTAGTTTACTAGAGAGTATGTGTGGAAAGAAATAATCACAAAACACATAGTGAAGGAAATGTAGATTTGTAATAACTCATTTTACATCACAATAATGTAGTAAACAACACGCCCACACACACACATAGTTTTGCATTAGAATTAATGTGCATCTTTAAATAACCTTTTTTTCTGTGAGCATAAGGCACCACCTTTATCAGTACAGCTTAAGGGCAGAGGTTTAGACAAGGCAATGCATTAGAATTGTCAAAATATGGGCATATGTTATTACATACAAGGCTTAACAAATGCTCCCTAAATGAAGCACAGTTGCGATTTCCTTTTTTTTTTTATTAAATGCTTTATGAACCAGTAACTAGGGAAAATATTCAAAGAATTTGAGATTTATTATAAAATTTGAGAAACTGTAGGTTGAAAGTTGCGCTTGATTCATTTGTGACTTCACGGATTTAATTGAAGTGAGGGTTGGACTCAGCCAAAGCAGCCCTTTGTCACTGATTCTGTTCATAACCTCTATGGACAGAATTTCTCAGCGCAGGCAAGGTGTTGAGGGGGTCAAGTTTGGTAGCCACGGTATTACGTCTCTGCTTTTTGTGGATGGTGTGGTGCTGTTAGCTTAGTAATTCAAAATAAACCATATTTGCAGAAATTATATATTGAGCATGTATTAGCTAACTGACACTGACACACACAAAAGTTAACAGATGTTGCCTGGCAGTTCTTGAAAATCCCCCACCCCACCCCAACCCTCACAAAAAAATATAATTAATAGAAAAAACTTCAGTCATTAAGAAACAATCATGTGTTGAAGTTTCCAGTGGTTGTAATTATAAAAAAGATTCACTTTCCTTCTACAAATTGGAACGGGTCAGCCAAGGGAACTCCTGAAAATACAGAAAAAAAACCCAACATAAGTTTTTTTTCCCTAAATCATAGATAACATTTGTAAGTATTTGCTGCTGGCTGGGATTTTGACTAACAGACAGACAGCCAGGCATCCATCGTCAATCAATCAGGTTGCTTCGTGCCTCAATGGAACCCTCCATCACCTGAATGTATCCATGCTACCATGCACTGGGGGTTGCGTGGATACATTCAACATAAACACAGAGGGCCTCGCTTTCTAATTATAAGGGACCAGAAATAGAGGGGTCAAGTTGATGTGAGGTTGAGGGATTGTGAGTGGAAAGGAGCAGCTCCACAGTGCACCTGTGGAGTGGAAGGATTAGCACTCAGGGACACATTGCAGTCAAATAAACACTGAGCCGCTTATTGGCCTTTAATAATCACCAAATGGAATGACGCTGATTTTAATTCCAACCAGCTTCAGAGTTGCAGCTCTTGCCTATATTATTTCATGGGCCTTTGCCATTTGTTCAACCTGTTCTTATCTTCAGGCTGAAGCCAATCAGATCCTTGCGTGCTGTTGTGTCCTACTCCAAAATAATTAACTTCACCCAAGAGGTCACAATTTTGATTGTAAGTGGTTTTGTGTTTGTTTTGTTCTGGTTTAATAACCCAGAGTTTCCCAACCAATGAGCCATTGCACTTTTTTTTCTCTGCAAAATTTACTCACAAATGCACTTTCCGTGCGGAAACCGGAAACTGTTTAATTGAACACAAATCCAATACAATATTTTGTTGTATAAATGGCAACCAGTGGATACACCGGTTCGCTTCTACCATCTGTGGATGAGCCTCTCAGTGTTCTGCCTCTCACTATACATTGTTGGCATAGATAGACGAACAATGAAAGATTATTTGACCTAAATAAATAATAGTTATTGGAAAATTCTGTGAAATTGCATTCCTTTGGTTGACTGAAAATTACTGGTTTAAATCAATGCTGTTCTTAATACATGGCACACCAATGCAACTTCATTCACTCTATGGTTACATTAAATTGTCATGCTAGAAGGACTTGAAGTGTCAAAAATGTCAACATAAGCCGACAACAACTAGCTATGCTCGGTGTTTGTGTACAGTGATTGGGATGGGCCAAAGAAAGTGCAATGCTTCCTCCTAGAGGACAGATATGGAATGGCAATCTAGACTACCCTTCACTCTGCCCTGCCTATGATTAAAAATATTTATGCGTGTGTGTTCGGGTGGTTACATATCCTTCAAATCTTGCAGCTCTTCATAATGTGTTTATGTAGGCTATTAAGAGCCTAGATCATATCTGTTCACCTATTTGTCAGAGCATGTGTACCTGTTGCTTTCTGTCTGAGGAAGGGTCGATGAGCACGTTGAGAAGACTCGGCCTCTCCCAGTCACTCAAGCTGAGCTGCAAAGCGTTACACAGCTCCTCCACCGTCCTCACCAGGAAACCACGGCCACCAAATGCTGTCATCACCTGCTCGTAGCGCGCCTCAGGCAGGAGGGTCACAGGGGGCGCTCTGATTATTTAAGTGCACAGGCAAGGATCAGTATTTACATTTTTTAAACAGACAGCAGACAGTATTTGATTCAACACAATTTAGACAATCATTTTTGTCTCACATTCGCGTCAGATCCCCCATTTTAGCCATTTCTCTCCACGTCTCAGGGTCCACTCCACTGTATATACCGTTGTTGTTCACAACAATCACGATTATAGGTAGCGAATACCTGTTCAAAAAAGACATTTGCATATGATTGCTACAGAAAATCTATAGCATTAGAAAGAGAGTTAAGTTGCTTACCTGCACATGGTTTCAACCTCCATGCCGGAAAAGCCAAAGGCACTGTCGCCTTCCACACAGACAATCCTTCGGCCCTTATTCTCACTCCTCTCCACAGCAGCCGCAGCGATAGCAAAACCAGGGCCCACTCCCATTGTTCCAAATGTGCCTGCATCCAACCTAAAGGCCATCAGGAATAACCACAACAGACTAAATAAGTTTGGACTCACACTTGATCCGCACTGTTAACTACATTACTGTAGAATGAAAAGATAAATCACAGTTTTCTAGTGGCTGCATTCATAGCCTCGCAAATTCAAATACCACCACTTTTTTTTTAAGGATGATCAAACTTGATAGGACATCAATTTCCAACTTCAAAAATGATTTTTGTATGCTTTATACAGTCATGAAGCAAAGCACAGTTTAAATTGCCCAATTACTCTCTCTACTTTGTACGTACAGTATGTGTATTCCGCATATCCTAAATGTATATTTTGTTACAGTGTCATTTTTTTGTTATAGTACTAATATGACTTAATTTGTGTGATTTAACATATCTGGCCAAAAAAATGACAATTCTGATTCAGCTAATGTCCATAGGTCATTTCACCCCACTTCACAACAAAGCTATCCTTGGATGAAGCATGGCTTGCCTCTGACGAGGTAAGTAGTTATTCAACATAGTGCGTCCAATGTCCATCGTGTTAGCGCCCTCGCTGACAATGATGCAGTCATGCGGCAGTAGCTGTGAGATGTGGTGGAACACTGTATAATAGTTCATGGGTATCACTGACTGGAGAGCGAGTGCCTGTGCAGAATCAGAGGAAAGACAAAAATCTTGTGAAGTAAAACATGCGCCAAATAAATTATTGAACATGTGGTTAGTGCATCTGCCAGGCAAAGGTTTTGGGTTCAAAGCTCCGCAGCTTAAATAAACAAAAAAAACTGTTGACGATATGAGGAAGTTTTTGTCAAAATTCGATTCTGATTATTATTTGATTAAAATAATACGATTTTATTCTGTTTGTTTATAAGGTGAAAAGCAAGCCTGTTTTTACTTTTTTTTTTTTTTTTTTTTTTTTAATCGGCAATACTCACATTTGATATTTTTGCATTACTGGCCATTTTCTCCCTTAGGGTGCTCCACCATTCTGTGTCAGAAGGATACTTCCAGCCATCTTTCATAAGACACTCCGACAGCTGAAGGAGACAGGTTCATCATATTTGACAAAAAACATACAAGCTATTCTTTTTGGCGTCTGATATCAGTGAATCACTTAAGTGAGCATTACACACCTGATTGACGACCGCATTGATGTCCCCCAGAAGAGCAACAGCCGGCCTCACATTGTTTCCCATCTCCTCAGGGCAAAGGTCAACCTGTACATAGAACACAAGAATGATGGAGCCATTAATCGCACTACAGGGCAGGCAAAGATTCCTAAATTTCCCCCCTGGCCATTTGTGGGTGTGATCACATTTACAATTTGTGCACTTTGAAATTAAATTTGGATTATCTAAGAACCCAGCACCACATTTCCAAAAAGCAGCAAAGTAATGTACAATAAAAACACGAAAAACAGACATAACGGATCTAGCATTATTTTAGTAATTACCAACCTGAATGATCTTGACATTTGGGTCAAATCTGGGCGGCAGACCAAAATGGAGGATCCAATTGAGTCGGGCTCCAAGAAGAAGCACAACGTCTGTCTGGAGAAGAGCTCTTCATTTCAACCAATTTGATTTGATTTGAGAGAGGAAGATGATAACAAACAAACAAAAAATATCGTTTATTCACATTTCGTATTTGAATGTATAAGTGTGTTCAACAAATTCATAACATGTATGGTACCTTAAGAACATACAAGTATCTGTACATCTTATTAGCTATATCCATTATTAGAAATTTCCTTTATATGAATACTTTAATCGCAGAAATTTTTCAACTAAGGTGCTGGAAACATTGCTCATACATATGCCATGTATATTGGTCCATATTAACACAATAGCATCCCACAGTGGATGACTTATCCTGGCCAATAAAAAGATGGTACATTGTAGTCATAAAGAGACTAAAAGGGTCAGGAAGTATATTCAGGTAGGCTGCAGTGTTTAACGCATGCTCAATTGCTAGCAAGGGACCCAAACTCTGCCAATTATAGTGGGTATCCCGAACAACACAAGACAACACCAGCAGCCTGAACTGTTGATACCAGGCGGGATGATCCACCCATTCATGTTCGAATTGTGACCCTACCAAATGTTGCAACAGTAATAAACAGTTCGCAGACCATGAAATGACATGTCCACTGATGACGATCTTGTGTGAACTGTAACAAAGTTCTATTTATTGTTACGGGTCCTAACATACTTTGACATCTCTATTCCGAGAGACTCTTTCACATGAAAAGTGGTTATCTTTCTATTCGATTAGCTCCTGCCAGTCTCGTCGTTGCCCTCTGTAGGGATGATGATTGAGCTTGAGAAATTACAAACATTAGAACAAAAACAATTTGTACATGTTACTTATTTTATTTTATGAATTAGAATGACTAATGACTGCTCTGAAAGGAATTATTGTGGTCTACCGTGAGCGTGCAGCTGCCACACATTTGGGGTGATTATCAGGCAGCACCCCCTTGCCCATGGGGGTCGGAAGGAACGGTAGTTGACTCGATTCCACAAAGTCCCTAAGGACGGATTCTGCTCGACCATAGGCTGCACCTGTGGACCACAACCAGGAAATGGAGGACATCTTAAGACATCAAGCAGGTAGTTTATTTTACCGGTAGTTTATGCTACCTTTGCCAATGATGACCAAAGGCCTTTTAGCTGATTTCAACACAGTGATGGCCTCCGACACTGCACCATGGTCAGCCAAACATATGGGAGGAGGCGGACAACAGTGGACAAATCTGCAGGAGGAAAACATGAAGTTGAATGTCGAAATGCTGTGTCTCGCATCAGATAACAGACAAGAGCAATATGACAAACCTGACTTTGCTTCGGTCCACTTTGGCATTCACCATATCCCCTGCAATGTCCACATAACAAGCGCCTGGACGCCCATATATGCTTGTACGAACAGCCTGTGTAAAGCCAAAAAAATAGTAATGTATCGGTATTACAGTGTTCCCCAGCATATCCGCAATTCAGGACTTGCGTATTCACCAATTACATATTCACAGACCTTTTGGGGAGGGACCTATTTTGTGTTATTTGTTGAAAAACTCAGCTATTTGCTCTTTTTGATATCAGTGCCATTTTGTGTGCCAGTTCGTGGCATCTTAGTGCCCAAAACTATGGTGAAGTGAGCTGAGGAGCTTTGGTTCGAAAAATGTATTGTTTGACCACATGTTGCAGACTCTGTAAGCGATTGTAAACCTTTTTAGAGCGGCATCAATTACTTGCAGATTCCATACTGCACCAGGGCTGTCTCTATCCCCCACAAATAGTGGGGGAACGCTGTACTATTGGTAAACTAATGAAAAGTCCAATCAACTCCGTTCAATATCAACTTAAGAGGCTTGGATAAAGGGAGGGAGACCTCCATCACAGTGTTGATGCGTTACCTTCTCAATCACAGAAGGGATGGCTTCAAGACTGCTTGGCCTTGCAGAAAACTTGCTATACAGGCGACATGCTTCCACCTAAACAATAAAGGAATAATTCAAGGAGAGGCAAACACCATTATATATTGTGTAAATTCTAATGAACATTTTTTATTACCTGTGGAAATTCTTGAAAGGCCCCTGCTGTCTCTTGGCTTCTATCTGAGGATCCTCCGATAACAACCACCGGCCTGCATGTGGGATGGCAAAATGCATTTCAGAATACTACTTCACAGTATACACAGTTCCGCCGCCTATTTGAGATTACCGACACGCAAATCCAATTTGCGGCAGAGTTTGGCTCCTATTCACTATTCGTGGGGGATTACTGATAGACAATTTCTTTTAATTCATACCAGCAGTTCATGTTGGAGTTGGCCATTCCGCCCAGAGCATGAATGAGTCCAGGTCCTGACACCACTAGGCAGGCACCAGGCCTGGATGAAGAGAAGCATCCAGAATCAAGCTGACACACCAGATGCCTTTTTTATTCGGATCGCAATGTCTTACCTTCCAGTGAGGTATCCAACAGCGGATGCAGCATAACAGGCCTATTGAACGAACATTTGATCAAACACAAGAACCAATAGAAACTGAGAAGAATATCTCGAGTGCTGCTTACCGCTTGTTCATTGCGCATGCCAATGTATTTGATTCCTGCAGCCTGAGCAGCCATTGCTACTTCAATAACAGGAACACCGACAATCCCAAACATGTATTCTACTTTCTGTAGGGACATTTATACAGTACGCATCTTATGAAAAACTGTTTTCAGAAATCTGAAGATTACTTGCATGGTCATAACTAGTACAACATTTTAACAGTGGTCCATAGACAAGCACAGAATGTATTGTTTTCTTTAATGAATTATGTAAACTTCAAAAGCACAATTTGGACTTCAACCAAAATTATCGTCTTTATTTTGCAAATGGGAGAAACAATCCGCTCCAAAATCTTTTTCGTTGGCCTTGTGTGTGTGTGTTTTTTCCATGTAATGCACCACAGAAGGATATGGTCGGCAAAAACGAAGAGCAAGTTCACCAGTGAACCAAAAAATGACTTACAACAATGGAAAAGGCTGTTCAGTAAAATATGAACATCATTCCATCTTCTATACTGCTTATGCTCATTAGGGCCACGGGTGTACTGCAGCCTATTCCAGTTGACTTCGAGTTCAGTCATATACAGACACATTAATGTTTAGCATAAATACATACATTAAAAAGGATTTCTAACAACATACATAAAACTTCCCTCTGGAAACACCTCCCTGTTCCCTTTCCACTGTATCTGTCAGGTGTCTTCAACAGGAGAGCTGTTTTTGCTTTATTTTAGTTTGTTCATTTTATTGTGCAAGGCTTAACACACTGTGTATTGACATTCGTACGGAAGCTGATAACGTCTAAATGTTAGTTTTTAAAAAAGCCAGTAGGATTACTACTTACTACTACTCAATTCACTTTACAGGAGTTCTTATTTAGAATGCTTGGACTAAATACTTGTCAATGTCTCCACGAACTCACAGCCTGATCGTTTAGTGAACTTTGAGACGCATAGAAAAAAAAGTGCTTTAAACAAACATTGATCGAGTTACAAATTAACAAACTTCCTATTTAATTTTTTAAAGTGTGAGAGTGCAGTTCACTGTTCACAGTTGTTAAACTGTCTGTGTGACAGTAGGTACCCAAATTGTTTTTGCTTTCAACTGACCTGTTTTATAAGAGACTCCAGCAATTAGCTGAGCTCCTGTCACCTCGTCCATGGTTCTCGAGAAAACAAAGTCTCTTCCAAATGTTCAAAGTGTAATCTTTATTTCCCAACTAGTGTATGTAACGGACCAACTACTCTGTGGCTAGATGGGCAACATCGGTTACAATCAACCCTGAAGTAGAACGGGGTCGGGGCGTTTTAATAACTTCCGGGTTTTTGAGCCAATGAGACGGGACCCTGTGTGCGTCAGTGGCAGTATGGATGAGCACATTGGACAACACACGAAAATAAATCCACGTTAGATTTTTTTGTGGAACGCTCAATTCATAAAAAAGAATACTGATTGAAGGCGTGACTTGTTGCTTTTAAAAAGTCTTGATTACAAAAAAAATCATATTACATGTAAAAATGCGACACAAGATATACGCAACTAACACGTTTCATGATTTCTTGACAATGTGTATGAGTGCTCGTTTTGTAAAACTGATCCTGAAAAGGCGACTCATTTATTTTTTTGAGTGCCCCATTTTGGAAAGAACTTGAGAACGACATTGTGTGAAAAAGAAAATACAAGTTTACGTTTGATGCTTAAAAAAATCATCACTCTGAATCAAAAGATTAAAATGTGAACGATTGTTCATTTTTTATTTCGTTGGGAAAGTTTTGCATCCAGAAGTTAAAAAAAATATGAAATCACATCCTTGATATGAATAATTTTTAAATGGAGTTATTTCAGGTCTCTTGAGATAAAACATCTTTAGGAATACACAGTATTTTTAATTGGGTCTTTTTCCTGCCTCTTACTTGTTCAACCATCTGGTTGATGTTTTTGTTACATCAATACAAAATTACCAATGTGCAATCTTAAAATTGTGGCTTTTTCCTGAAAAATATTGAAAATTGACTTTGGCAATTAATAATGCTGTGTAACCAATCATGTAGAAAATAGAATACAAACATGACGATATTCCCTGTGCTCATTCGGAATATACCTTTTAATTTATGGGAAACAAATAAATTTTGGAAGAAAAACATGGAGTATTTTCAACTCAAGCGATCACTGCAAGTTTAGTGCCAGAACCATTCCTTGGCATCCTGCAAAGATTTCTTTTTGGCCACTTATCCCATTCATGGTACCAGGAAGCTTGAATCCATCCAATCATCGACAACCATTCAAACTCACATCCACACAGGCACTGAGTGGGAATTGAACCCACGACTGTCATGCCTATAATATTGGCCTTATTTAGATGGAGGATTTATTTGTGTTTTTTCTTCCTCGCAGAAGAAGAGTCACATTGGTCATAAGTCCACATGACCCAAGCGTTTGGCAGTCATCCTGGTAGTGACACTGAGGGTATGCACTGATAATGTCATAGCCAGCGAGGTTATGACCCCTGTAAAGCAATCAAAAGCGGCAAACATGAGCTGGTATGATGATCCCAACATAAGTACATAAAGATGTAAGCTCACCTATGTGTGTCTAGGTGCTGCCTCAGGTGACCCACGGTCTCGGAGAGGCACATTTTCAGCACGTAAGTGTGATCGCCATCCTCTGATTTGACCTTAAGTGTGATGACGTTGCGTGCGGACGAAGGCAGGTCAGAGGTGGTTGTGTGCATGCTTGAAAAACTGACAAGATGTGACGTATGATAATTGCACACTTTGTACAAATGTGATTAGTAATGACTGGTTCCTACTGTTGAAAATACACATAAGGCATTTAAAAATGTGGCATATACCTAAACACTGTATATTCTGTGAGCCAAAATTATGTGTAGTTGTTTGAAATACACAATATGTAACGATTGCTTTGTGTTTCATTTGGCAGTAAACTTCAGCTCGGAGTGGCAATAAATTGCTTGAATCTTATTTTTTGAAGAATTGTTCACGATATGCCAAGCTGCTGCTTGTTGTGAAATGAGTTTAGTTGAATTCACTGCCACCATAGAGCACTCCTGTTAAAAAAATTTGCAAGCAAGTCTAGGAAAAATAAATCAGCCAAACTTGAGTCTCCAAAAACTCCATGGTTGGGTCACTTGTATCTCAAGGCACCATTTGACATTATATTATAGACATTTAATTTTCTATCAAGGTAGAGGACTGTGCCGTTCTATCTTTGTAAGGACACTTTTTTTTTTCAAGACTTTTGTACGAGACTGCATTAAATTACAGGTTTGTCTAAAGTGGTAGCAATAAATGATAACCTTCTGAGTACCTGTCCTTTATTGCTTGGAATGCTGGTGTCTCGACAATGATCACTGAGCAGCTGTTGTGTGCGTCAGACGAGGCCTAGGGAAAGGATGAGCCGAAATATGGAAGCTTCTGCATGATCAGCACAGTCACAGGAATGATCAACTGTGCAAAAGCCAATTTCCTGGAATGAGGTTGTTCAAACCTGTAAGGCTGTCCGCGCAGAGTCCCTGATGTCAATCACTCGACCCGCCTTCACCACCACTTTTGGCAGCCTGTTCAGGAATTGGTTTGTGCTTAATGTCTTAGCTGCGAACCAAGCAAACACATGATTGATTTATTAAAGGACTTTGAACAAAATGACATGAAATGAGTGCAGGAACAAACCGCGAAACTGCGAGCTGACTCTGACTGACAAGTCCTCTTTTTTCTCTCGCATAATCAGTCCTTTGCCAGGAAACTTAATGCATGGTTCTTTGATAACAAATTCCTCATCTCGTCTGTCATGGACCTTTTGAGACAAAACATAGAGGAGGGTTGAATTTATGTTTTAATGTGGAGTGACCCGGAGTGATGGCAACACACCTCAAAAGGCACACCATCTGGGAACCTGCCTTGAAGCTCAGATGGGAAATAGCCCTCCATCAGATCCTGCATGCATTGCTGCAAGGAGAACCAAACATCCTAAATCCAAAAGTGTTTTTTTTTGTTTTCAGAGATGTAAAATGATTAGCTGGTTCTGATGGGGCCGCAATCAATACTCGATCTATGTCGAGGACCTAAAGTGACAGGCACAACAATGAAATGCTCTTCCACTACAAAGCAAAAGGTACATCTATCCATCCATCCACGATCTGATCTGCTTATCCTCGTGACGGTAGCGGAGATGCTGAGAGATGCAGATGAAGTCATAGCTTCCTTTTTGTTAAATTAATCAAGCCCAGATTTCACAAATAGAAATTACTGTACATTTGTGAGTAAATTGAGACAAGATGGTTATATACCTTTTGTGACATACCTCCGAAAATACCCTCTTGGCCCAATCAAGGTTGGGAAACACTGCTCTAGACAGGGACCCATCATTCCATCCATCCATCCATTTTCCAATCCGCTTGTCCTGACAAGGGTTGTGGGGGGTGCTGGAGCCTATCCCGGCCGTCTTCGGGCATTAGGCGGGGGACACCCTGAACTGGTTGCCAGCCAATCGCAGGGCACACAGAGACGAACAATCATCCACGCTCACACGAGGGACAATTTAGAGTGTTCAGTCAGCCTGCCATGCATGTTTTTGGAATGTGGGAGGAAACCGGAGTACCCAAAGAAAACCCACGCAGGGAGAACATGCAAACTCCACACAAAGGGAGGCCGGAGCTGGAGTTGAACCCGGTACCTCTGCACTGTGAGGTCGACGTGCTAACCACTGGGCCACCGGGCCGCCCTAGACAGGGACCAATTCAATTATTATAGCACTATCTTGTTTTAACAAGCTAACCTGGGTGCTGTTCTCCCGGTAGGAACGGAAGGGTCCGTTGAACATGACAATGCCATTGCTGTAGAGCTTCAGTTGCATGGGATCATTTCGTGCCAACTGCGCCCCCGTGGGTGTGGATCGTACGAATGATTCCCCTGTGAGAATGTTCAGCTCCTTAATCGTCTGTATCACAAGGTCAAAGTCCATATGGAAATTCCGGACCACAGAGGTGTCTGCAAGAAGGTAGCATACTCCACTTGTCAGTAGCCCTTTTAGTTCAAAAGTAGATGGTTTATACCTGTGACTGAGATGTTTGTCTGCTGTACTGCATTAGTGAACTTCCTGTCGCCCACCCAGATCAAACCATAGTCACTCAGGAAGCTCTGAAAACAGTCAACGACAAATTACTGAATGAATCACAAGGAAAGGTTTTGATCAAACGCACCTCCATGTCATCCACTTGGCGCTGTAGCTGTTCACACTTTCTCTCCAGATGACTGCAACTCTCAACATGGCCACGCTCTACAATGAGATATCATCCACAAATTCAGCCAGGGCACGAGAATTATTTCATGAACTTTTGAGTGATTACCTGAGTCTTCCTGAATTCTCAGTTTCTCCCTCAAAACCAAAATAACATTGTCCTTCCAAAGAATAAAGAGATAGTGTTGTGAGTGAGGGTTTCTATTCATCATAACAAGTGAGAGTGTTCACCTTGCGCGCCATCTCCTCTTTTTGGCTTGTGACCTTCCTCTCAAGTACGGTCAGTCTCTGCGTCATGGAAGACATCAGCTCAAAGTCGCTTGGTGCAGTACCTGAGGTTTTACAAGATAGGGGTGGGGAACCTTTTTCAGGAAGTTCTCTGAAGGCCTTTCTATTGGTGTAAAAATACCTTACAATGATCAAATAATCGCCCAGCCATCTATTTGTCAATAGCATATTATTCTCATTAGGATCAGTGACAAAACCCACACAAAGTGAAGAGGGGAACATGCAAACTCCACACGGCTCATAATCCATTTTTATTGACAGTTTCAGGAAAACATAACCTTTGGAAATGTTTCTTATTGAGATTGCAGTTTGCAATAGTGTAGAACAGGCCATTCTCTCAAAGGCCATATCATAGTTATAGTTGTCTTATGACTGTGAACTCATTAGAAACCTCACCTCATATTACAGATACAAAACAAAATGATGAATAACTAGCAAATAACATTCTAGCCAGTAATGTTATTAGTCTACATTTATTTTGAAAAGGTGGTGATGACAAAAATTGCTTGCAATAGTGCAATATTTTTAAAAGAGAATACAGTTAGCAATTTTGCTGTTGAAGCAAGAGACTTGGAAGGCCATGCACATAATTTGCTTTCACTGGTCAACCTTGAGTTTGACACCTTTACTATTTTATCTTGAGTGGTGTTTCTAAATGTTGTATACCTCATCAAAATAAGCATTGTGACATTAGAAAATACACTTCTTTTTTTTTTTTGCGAAGTTCATAAAAGTGTCCATGTGCCTTTACCTGTATTTGATGTTTTAAACTTCAGGAAGTTAACGTCACCGTGTTGAGTGGGACTGGCCATAGGAACACTTGGGCCAGCCAGGACCTGATGTTCTGATTTAAAGGTGAGGGTTGGGTTTGGAGAGTGGGAGAATGGGTTGGATACAAATCTGACACATTTTGCAGTAGTGTTGTTGGACGTGAGTTGCAGCTAACCTGTGAAGAACAGATTCTCCCTTTTGCCCCTGTTGGACAAAGAAAGACTTTAAATTTGTATAAATGAATCCAGCATTTTTAGCGTAGGATTTGACACTGAGAGATTGTGAAGACAAAAAAATATATATAAAGTAGTGAATAATAAACATTGAGATATTGTGAACACATTTATTAAATACAAATATATATAAAGTAGTGAATAATAATGTTGAATATTCTTGTTCAAAGCGCAGAAAGAGTTATATGGTCACATGACAAATTTCCCGGAAGTCTCCTGAACGTAAAGCAGTACTGTATAAATATTTTAGCCAGGTAGTGTCATCTTATTACTTCTTACCGTCTTGCATTTTCCGCATATTGAAGCGGGATACGCCTCGTTTTCTTTAGCATTGACAATGGTGAACTCATGACTGGACTGGAGTGTGAGGCTTTCTTGGAGGTTGTTTTTAATGTTTGTAGTCTGTTGCTATTAGCAACATACGAGCCAACGGAAACAGTAGTGCGCACGCACCACTGATTCTCGGGTTATTTTTTTACGCATATAATAATAAACGTCACATATCAAATTATATACATGACTTAATAGTTTTAAAGACAATTACGCAGATGTGTGATGACGTCATGTTGTTAGGGTTTAGTCTGAATTACTTGTCCACGTTTAAAATGTACAGTATCCCACATTCCCGAGCGTACGGCTGCGTTGTCTTCATTGTCACCGCCGATATGTTGTTCAGTGTTAATATTGATTTTACATATAAAGAACCTAAAAGACATGAAAACAAAATCAAAGAAAAAAAGATCAATACATATCTTAGTTCAGTGCAGTGTATATGTTCAAAGCTAGTAGGAAGGAGAAAAACTTACCTTGTCCTATCCCCTTGTTCTCTCCAAATTATTAGAAATCATAATTTACATAAACATATTTACATAAAATCAATGACCAAAATTGAACATCTTTATTTCTAAAATAGGGCAATACAAAGGACAAAAGGTATGACCATATAAACGATTATCCCTTTTGAAAAACTTGAGATGTTAAGGCATGCAGAGCCTGACTCTCAATTTTGTGCATCTTAAGGTTAATAGGTCCCATGAAATGGCTTGTGTCCTGGATAGTTATTGCATAAATGTGTATGAGAAGCTTTTCAGTCCCTTTACAGCTTTAAAATGGCTCGTTTCATTCCAAAAGTAGTAAAAATCCATTAAAAAAAAAAATGCCGTGAGTACACTTCGGGGTGATCCAGCCAGCCCTATGGTCGTCACACTGAATGAAAACGTGTCCCTTTTAATATGTCTTAACCAACATCCACTCAAATTCGGAACATGTCTAGTCATAATATGAAAACACAACTAACACACTTCATGGAACCTTTGCACATTAACATCAAGCGAATCATTACAGCAACATATTAGGAGGCCCACAACATGTTCACACACTGTCCAGATAATAAATTAATACTGAAGGTCAATATTGTTTCTCACTTATATATTTACCTAACGAGTAAGAAAGCCATCATCAACCTTAAAATGTACATGGAAACAAATATACATGGACTAATATCGAACTGCACACGTCTAACAGAGAGCAAACATCCTACATCATCTGCTACATTCAGAGTCAGGGAATGTATGGACTATCATCCTAGTGACTGATGCTCGGGGAGAAATGTCATACTAGAAGAGTGAGTTGTGAGCTTGGTCTAAAATGAATGAAAGGCATTACCTCAAACGCGAAAGAAAGGCACCCAATGGTGTTCAGTGAGAACCCAGTCTACAGCAGCGGTGGACGGAGGGGTTGTAAAGGGATTGGCTAGGGGGGCTGAAAAGATTCCAACTTTGCACGACTGTCTCGACCAGCTTTCTTTGGTAGTTTGAACAGACAAAGGCCCGATGGTTAAAAATGCTGGTTTGGTATACGTCTTCTAGCTCACAACACAGCAGATGTTTCACTTGTCACCATTTTAAATAACGGTATAGTGGCAACATCTCCATGACAAAACATAGTTCCAGTTGATTGTCAACCGCTTCTTGGGATCTTTTCCCCAAAAGAGGGAAATCTAGAGCTCAATAAATTATATTTCTGGGACTTTTACAGACACGTCTCTATCCACTTAAGTGAAAAAGGTTTAAGACTATTTGGTAAATGATCGTATATCACATTAAAAATAAAAAAGCATTTTCAATAGACTCAAGTATTAGAGGCAAGTTATTTTCTGTTAGCCCTTGGACTGAAATTGCTCAACAACAGTAGGATAGGAAGACTGTTCTACAGGCAGGCTGTAGAAGTACAGTACAGTCAGTCAAACGAAGCCAAATCATTTCGGCTTGCTTTTGTCCGCATTCCAAGAAATTAAAACCTGCTCCGCGTGCTGACATTCAGTAACTAGGCTTGAAAGTCCAGCCTGATAGAGATGCTCCTGAGGTGAAACGGGGCAAAGCTATTGGGTGATGCAGTTTTCGCCCATGTCTTGTGCGTAGCGATCCAGTATTAGGTTACGCAACTCCTCCACATCACGACGAAGCTGTTGCGCTTCCAGCAGCTTCTTGTGCAGCACCTCTGGACTTAGCCAATCCTCATCATGCTCCGCCACTGCTACGGGTGCGATAAAGACAAATAGAACATGAAAATGCTTGTCACAGAATTTAGCAAGAAAGGCTTTATTCAAGCTTACGTGTGAGTCCGAGCAGCAGTGAGAGGTTGGGGTCTTGTCCCTGAGCCCTTTGGGTCAAAATGCTGCACAGGGAGCGCAAGTCACAGAGGCAGGAGGCAAGCTCCTTGTGGAGCCTCTGTGTCAGGCGGGCCCCAGTCGCCTGCAGAGTTGAGGAGGCCTCATTGGTGCTCTTCTGCTCTGACTCACCAATCTGCTCCTGGAGGGTCAGGTTCTGCTCCATCAGTTCCTGGTTTTGGGAAGAGAGCTGGAAGAAAGCGGTTGTGGAATCAGCTTTGGCCTAACAAATGCATTTTCTGCAACCGATAGAAAAATCTATTCAGAATGCAACTAGCTAGAACCTTTTTCATGGCCATGTGGAGCTCATCCATGTTTTGCTCTTTGGCCAACACATCCTCTCTCAGAGCTTGGGAAGCGTTCTCTTCCTGGGATATCTGCACCTCCAAAGCCTACAGAGGAAAACGAGAACAAGAAGTTAAGAGACAACAGTAACTTAAGGAAGTCATTTTCAAGGAACACAAGTGGTCAATTACCTGAATCTGGGAACCAAGATGCTCCATCCTCCTATGCTGTATCTCAATAACCTGCCAAGAAAAAAAAGGTGACAATGATAATGTCATATGCCTTACAGAGTAAATATGTTTGTTTGGTTAGTAAAACGGTTCTTTGAAATACAAATTAATTTCTGGTCGATACATAAAAACACAGCAGACCTTCTTGAGTTTTTGCTGCTCCTCTCTTAAACTATTATTCTCTCCTCTGAGCTTGTCGATGTCCAGAGAAGGCAGCCGGGCTCCATCTTCAAGGCCCTGTTGCACTCGCTGCTGCATACTAAGGGAAGATGCATAGAACCACTGTTACTCTCTTTTTATACAGTATTTACAGCAAATAGCAGTAAATATAGACCACGTTTAACGATGGACACTAATGAAATTGAAGAAACATTGAAAGAAATATGCGACCAACTAAATCTGACGAAATGTCCTTCCTTTTCATCTTTGGGAATTAATTTGAAATATGAGCTTTTGGGGTTTACTTTGAATGTATTTAGTTCAATACCAGTGTACAACAGTACAGAAGCAAGGTCAAACCATCATTTATCCTACACTTGACAAATACGCCATTAAAAAATGAAGAACTAATACTTAAACCCAATAAAAAACGAAAATAAAATGAAGTCTTTTCAAAAATATAAAAACAAACAAACCCGCTCTCAAAACAAAATAAATTAAAAAGAAAAGTAAAAACGGAATAAAAATGACCGTTTTTGTCATGACCAAAAGGTACCTTGTAACATGCCAGCGTCCAATAATACAGTGGGCCTTGTGTATGTGTTAAATACAGAAATAGCCCCCATAACTGGCACTTCACCTTTTAATCCGGTCCGTCGTATGGTTGTGAAAACACGATGTAATGAAAAATCCATAACTATTCTAACCCAGATATACACCGTATCTACTTTGCTTCGTCTGTGTGTGTGCGCGCATACTCAGTAATGGTGGTCAGCAGATCTCTCTCCCTTCGTTTCTGCTCCTCCAGCTGTGTGTCCTTTTCTTCAAGTTGTGAGCGTGTTGTCTCTAAGGAGGCCTCCAGTTCTTTTACTTTCTCTTGAAGCCGAGTTGCCTGCTGCTCGGCCTCGTGAAGCTAAGACACAAACATATTTCGTAGCCAAGAAAGATCAGGACAAATGCGTGTTCCTTTCAGCTAAAACCTCAACTGTGCTCACCATTTTGTTCTGGCTCTGGTAGTCCTCTAAGGTTGGCAGGTCAGCCAGATAGCGTTCCAGAGTCTCGATGCGCTCCTGATTCTCTCGTTTCAGCTCCGACTCCTTCTGACACTTCTTTTTCAGGTTGCTGATATGCTTGTCTCGACACTTAATCTGCAAAAACGGGCCACGATAATAAGTTTAAGAGTAAGAAGCAGGGTGAAGACAACATGAAAGCCACTGTTGCTATAAATGCTCTCGTGTGTAAAATCTCCGTCACCTTTCATCAAACTTCAATTATGTCAAGTGACGAGTGCAGTCTGGCTTATTGGCAAACTACAAGATTTTTTTTACACATTTAAAACAAATTGCCCGAGTGTAGTTGCTGTTTTCAATTGAAATGTTCTTTTTGGTGCTTTACTTGTGTAGTATGAACTGATGCATGTTCCTTTTGTTTTCATAAACTTTAGTGGTTTACTGTCTTGCAAAACACACATTAAGGAGGCAAAGGAAGTTAACACCCACCCTGTCTTCCTGTTTCTTCATCTCCTCCGTATGCTTCTCGCACGTCTCCTTCAAGCTGTCAGTCAGTCGGCGCGTCTCGGCCTCCACTGCACCCAGCCTGCGCTCAGCCTCCGCCTTCTCCATGGCGGCGCAGTCTGTGCGCTCCGCAAATTGTGCCCTCAGGAACGCGTTCTCCCTCTGAGCTTCCTGCAATATTATCATGTGAGTCACCATGAGGTCCGAAACCGAAGCATGTGAAAACAAGGATGGCAACGCAGGGCTTGCAGTGAGGTTTTGCAAGAGTTACTCACCTGCAGCCGAAGCAAACACACATCACCGAAGGGAGTGCCTCGGCCCAAGAAGGCTCCGTGGACATGCAGCTCACTTTCCCTCAGACGCTGCTCCAACTGAGTCATATGCTGCCTTTGTCTACACAAAGATCGTCGCATTACAAAATGCATTTGCTATCATCTGGGAGACATAAATTTGAACTTGGAACAACTGTCCCACTTTTACACAGTCATATTTTCATTGATCTGAAGAAATAAAGAGGAGTAAATAGCTATGTTGCAGGATTCTTTTAGCTAAAAAGCGGCAATGTGATGGGAAGGTTAAACAAACACGTGGAGTAAAATGAGTGGAAACACTTGCCGCTCTATTATAAGCTCCTTCTCCTTCAGCAGACCTTCACTGGCTTTCACCAGAGCGTCCCACTTGCCAGACTCCGGGTGCACGGCTGTCGGGTACAAGGACGGGTACTGGCCCACCCCAGCGCTCAACTGGGACAGAGAGACACGGACGGGACAATCAGATTGACACCATACGACTCTCGCATAATATGGTCTGCAGCAAGAAGATCAAGCCAATACATTTTTGTTTTCAACACTTCATAAAAATTTGACAAGTGTATGAAAATGAGTGTAAATACAGTACACGTTTGATAACTACGAGAAGATAAAAAAAACCCCCACATTTTAAGAATAAAACCCTATGAAAGACGACGCAAACAATGAATTCCCCAAATCCATGTGCAAAGTGTGCCATGCTTTTCCCCTGACAAAAACAATAACATCATTCCAGCATATGCACTCAACATTCTCAAGAGACACTCTAAAAAGAGATTTCTTCAATCAGCGCACTAATTCTAGTGTGTCAATTTGTCTGATATCCTGCTTTTAATTAGGCCAATGTGTCGAAATGCCCCCAGTCTTTGTGTAGGTCAGCTCAACATGATTTTTCCAATAACGATCTCTGTGTCCGTCCCCATTTCATGTTCCAAAAACAAGGGTGTTCCATTGGTCAACTGCGATGACCCTTTATCATTGAGTCATTTCATGGAAACCACAATAACTTTTGTTTGGACATGTATGAAGCCTTGTATTTGTAAGCGGACCTTCTAATCTTGATTCAAAAACATACCTGCATTTGTTCCACTTGCATGCGTAGGCTATCCATCTGTTGCTTATGTTGTTGCTGCTGCTGCGGCCAGCCAAGTATTTCGCCACAACGGTCCTGGCGTACTGGATCGTACGCTTTGGTGGCCGCATGTTCCCTCAACAGAGCCTGTGTCTGCAGGCTAAATGGGCTCGTATAAACACCGGCAGGCTGGCTGGACCTGGGATTGGAGGGGTCGTTGGCGATGGAAACTCCGGGAAGGGAAACTCCAGACCTGGCCTCCGGCAGAACTTTGTAGTTTTGATCCCCGCCTCCTCTGTAAACCTCAGACGCAAAGTCTGAGTTGTCTCTAATCCCTGCAGTCTGTAATCGGAGTCTGACATCAGGACATAAGCCCCCCAACAAGGCTGACTGGTTCAGGGTAGGTTCCACGGCAGGCGTGTCAAACCTCTGGCCCTCATCCATTCGTGTGTGATCCGTGGGGAAAAGCGAGTGGTCCAGCCCATTGACCAGGCTTCGATAGCGGCTCAGGCAGTCTGGCTTTGGCCCAACACTCTCGCTTCCCATAGCGGGCTGAGCATCCAGGTTGGGTGAAGATGCTGATTTGGAGAGGCAGGACGATTTGGAGGTGGAGCCACTGGATGTTCTGGAGGTAGAGGAAGATCTGGACTCTTCCTGGACGCTCGCCTGGGGCTTAGAGGCCAGGGCTCCGGCCGTGGATGGCATGACATGTGCCGTTGGTATCGGGATCTGACTGCGAATGGGCTGGAAAGAGGGGCTGCTCCTGGAGCTGCAGAAATCTGCAACCCAATTAAAAATGGGTAAAATTAGCAACACATTATCTCACTGTTCCATATACAGATGTACAGAAAAGGATCAGTGCAGAATGCTGAGAGCACTGCAGGCTATTTGCACTATTTTAGACACAGCAGTCAGTGTCTGTGGGTGGCCTACTTTGTCGTTGAATAATCAACCTTCTCTAACTAAAATACAGCATAGGGAAAACGCCAATCTTCACCATTGGATTCTCGTCAAAATAAAAACTATGTTTAATTCATATGAATAAGCTTGTATTCAGCGCCAATTGTGTTAAATGTGACACAATCCCAGTTTCTGCAAGAATCAAGTGAGTCCTCCGATTACTCATGTACACACCCAATTGACATCCTGAACCATTCCCCAAAAACGTCTTCACATTATGCAAAGAAAATAATGCTCGACGACAGCTCAACAAACCTCAGAGACCTGTTCGCGTCTCGAAAACAGACGGTCATTCCAAGGCAACAGGCGCATTAGTTGCATTGTATCGAGCTGAGCGGCGGGACCCTTTAAATCCAAAAAGATGTCTGAGCCTTGCATGTCTCAGCAACAGCGAGTCACCCCAAGAAGCCAAGCGGACAGTGACGCTGAAGGGGAGGCCCTGTGCGCAAAGGAGTATTGTCCTCAAGCAGCCTGTGCCCAACACTGAGCAAACACATCGAACTAGGCAAACACAGGAAAGGTTAGGGGTATTTATAGCCCACCTCTCAAGTTACAGAGTGATCTGTGGGTGACGCTTATTTAAGCACCTTTACTCCTCCCTCCCACGCCAACACATCACATGGGCACATTCACAGTTGAAGCCTAATATGTGTTGTCTTGTTTAAATCACATCTTCTGTAAACTAGAGAATATTAACAATGAGTGGAAAATAAAAGGAAACAAGCTGCTGAAGTTTAACTTCCAGCGTGTGCAAAACGGGCCTCCTCTTGGTTTCCTGATTCGTGAGTGACTGACAAGAACAAGTCTAAACTACTCTGTGAGATGTTTGCTCAGCACACATTCCGTCTTTTGCAAATGATATAATACACTTACAGTTACCTGTCACTGTAAAACAGATTCTTTGGCTAAACTCATAACTCACAACTTAGATGAATTTCACAGTCAATGGTTTACAATCTCATTGCCATCCACATCATAATAACAGGTTAGCGACATGGCTAGGAGCTCTTGTTTGTTGTGCGCTCCTCAGTCATAAAGTGGAAGGCATAGATGTTCAGAATCTTGCTCAACACATTCATGTGCTGCTGTGCACCCACGAGTGTTTAATCAGCATAACACCTCGTGCGCACGCATGTTTCCAACCTCATGCTACTCCCGCAAAAAGTCAGTCCATGTTTATAGCGATAGCAGACCTTGATACATGGGAACGTAAACGGCCGTTTGACCCGACCACCGTTTAGCAGTAAATTAATCTAGTTTGACATATTTGTTTTTACTGGATGTTGAAGAGTTGGATATACAATTACAGAGAGCACTATGGCAAGATGTCTTCTTATTTCTTTTTACTTTTAATGCTTGTCGCTCTTAGTTTTGCACTTAAATGCAATAAGTGAATATTACTTATTTTTTTTTATTTGAAATTTTCCACACTTTTATTTCTATGCATGTGGCAAGTTACAATTTGTTGAGTTTAAACAAATGCCAGATGTTCAAAATTAGTTTTCATTATCCATAGAGCTATTATCAACATATTTTACACAATAAATAGAACACAAGAAAAAAAATCTGAATTGCTTTGATGAGTAACCAATTACTTTTACAATGCAGTAACTGAGTAAGTAACCCAATTACCTTTGGAAGAAGTCATTTGTAACTCAAACTTTTAACTTTTTAAAAGGAACATACCCAACACTAGTTCTGACAACTGACAGCTCTGAATAACAACATGTTCAGAGAAACACTTGAAGCTCAGGCAAACCTGTGCTGACATGTTTCAATTACTTGGAAGAGTTTAATGAGGCGCTGTATCACCCCTTGCTTCAAACATGCTTCACTAACTGGGAATGCTTATGTTTTATGAATTTGGAGTTAAAGAGGCTGACTTCAGGAGAACAAGCTTTAAATCATTCATAATCATTGATTAAAACTGTCTTTAACACACCACAAAAGGGTTTCCCTGGATGAACCTAAAATGAACTATAACCTTTACTGGTGAACTTCACTTAACTTGACCTTCTCTAAATTTCAGAATAAAATTTGCAACTGTTCAAAACAGGTGTTTGAGCCATGAAGCAACTAATACATTGCCTGGTAAAATTAGAACTGATATTTAAACAGTCCTCATCGTAATGCTGTTTACATTCTGAAATCATGAGACCAGACCATTGCAAGGCTTCAAACAGGATGTCACAGAGGGAAGTGGTCACTGAGCTTCGAGTACCAGAGTCTCATCAGCAGGTTGCAACACAGACACATAGATGCCAGAAGAGTTATTAAAAAAATAAAATAAAATAAGCACACACTTAACAAACAACTGCTTTTACTTGACCAAACCAGTAACTGAATCCGTTTCAATATCAATCCCTAGTGTGATATTGCTTAATTGTTGTTTAATGGTTTATTAACCGCTACACAATACCAATAAACAACAATAATTGGTTAATAAACAGTAACCAGGAAAATTTTGTTTTGCTTGTTCAAAATTTTCTGATTATTTGATTCAAAATAATTAATAGAATAATCAAGTCTAAAATGGATCCGCCAAAATCCTTAAAAAATGCTGATGAACATTCAACACGCATTTTCCACAGAAGGGAAAATGAAGGGGGAAAACTGAACGCCCTCTATCAAAAAAATTATTTTAAAATATATTTATGTTTATTTTGGGGGAAAAAAATTGGATATAAACAAATGTGCGGGTGCTGAACCGTGAATATGTGGGGCTCAACGGTAGTCCCATTTAATGTAAATAGCTTTGATTTAAATGTGTGTGCGGGTAGACATGCATGCACACTCAAGGCAACGTTTCATTGCTGTCAGGCTCCCATTAAAAGGGTATATGTGATCTGCCTATTTGTATCCACATTTGGAATAGGTCTGACTGAGATCGGAGGACTTATAATTCTATGGTTCTTTTTCCCCTCTTGAGCTGCTATGACCCATATCTGAAGTGTGCCATATGAGATCAGAAAAAAAGGAACATTGGAATTGCATCACTTGAACCATAGGATTATAAATCCAGTCATAAATAGGAATTAATCATATGCTCGTCCTGGGAACCTACAAAACTAAATCCTGTAACACATCATTACTCCCATTTTACCTTTAGTTATGAATTAATTTACGCATACATAGTTGTGACTGCGGTAGCAGAAGGGAAGGTAAATCCAGGAAGTGGTCTGACCTCACAGTGAAATGGGTACAATTGCAAAACACACATCCGCACAGGAAACAAGAAGCAAAAGTTACCTTCTGTGCTGTCAGACGCTGATGTGCCAAGACCAGTGTCCCCACTGGCTGATGTTTCAGGCCGGGGGCCCAGGCGATTCTGGAATTTCTCGGACAAGGTTGGCGTTTGCCACGCCATGTCAGGAAACCTCGCTGTATGCAAATTTAGGAAACAGGACAAAACCATTACAACATCTATCCATTGTCCCAACTTGTTAACCAGTAGTTCTCAGGATGCTGTTTTTTGTTGTTTTTGTCATATGGTACTTGGTGTCCATGTGGACCCCTTGTCAATTGTTTTGTTGTCCATGTGGATCCGTTGTCAATTGCCCACCACATAATTTTATGTGGCCCGCGAAAGGAGCTCAAATATGTCAACTTCCATGATCCTTTCTAAAATGTCTACCAAAATGTTTAATTCTCATATGTAATAAATAAGAGATATATTCTAAACCTTTTTTGTTACTAAACCCCTCATGATAGTAACTTAAACAATAGTTGAATCAACAGCTATTCTTGACTTCTTTATATGGTTTCAGTCATAACGGCCCTCCTAGTGAAACGGTAACTAAAATGTGGCCCGCGCCAAAAAGGAGTTTGACACGCCTGCATTAGAACATGTAGATTAATTATTCACAGGAGAGAGAAAGACGATGTAATTATAAAAAGTGACAAACCTACCAGCTGGTTTGGATGCAGGGTATCTCTGTGAGGTTGTCATTCCATACACGGCGTCACCTGAAAGAATTGTGTTTTGAAACGGAATACAGAAACAATACACCGAGTAGAGCCTCAATAAAAGATGTTCATGTATTATCCAAGGACATCGAGACAAAATCCATGCTCAGCAGTATCCAACACTGTCCTCATCAAATGAACTCCACATCTGCTTCGGCTCTCAACTTGACCCGGTGACTCCGCTCCGAGGGACAGCAACGAAAATGACAACACGAACACGATGTACCGTTACACAATCGGTTTCCAAAACACGGACGCCCCCAGAGACTTCAAGGGACGCACGTAATAATGTCTCCCGTGCCTAATGAACAGACGATGTCGGCAATCTCATTCCATTACTCTAATCGTCTTTACTCCAGTCTAGCTAGTTAATTCATAATCCAAACGCGCGGCTGCCTCAAACAAAAGCAAACTCCGGGCAGGCTAACCACAATCACACTTATACCTTACTAACCATTTAAATCATTCTTACAACGAAGAGGGCTGCCCGAGTGAAATTTACACAAGAGTAGCAAATTCGTGTTGCTTGAATCCGACAACGTAACAATTATATCCCAATGACTCACAAGTAACTGCGATGCCCTGCAACGCGACCCATTTAATTGTGTTAATCCATGACAAATCTGTTTCCGTCCAACATGCTATAGCTAACATGCTACAGCTAACAGCGCAACCAACGCTCGTCCAGCTGCTTCTCCCGTTTATTAACATCGCCGCGAGAATGTTTGCTATTATCGTAGACAAGTTGGTTCGTATGGAGATGGCCTCCTTACCTTTCGCTCCTCATCGATGTAAATAGTTACAAATCTCAGTGTGGGCTCGACAACTGAATCTCAAACAACCGCTGCGGTGGCAGTTGTTCCAACACTGAGCCCAATTGCGGCGCGCTGAAGGCACACAAGGCAAACGAGGCAACTGAGCGCGCTTGTTCATTGTCACAGCGTCGCCCCTCAACATAATCTGTTCGGGTTATTGTCCGACAACGACAAACGCATTGGTTGTCTCACGGATGTATCTGTTCAAATTCAATTTAAAACCACAGACATAAGTATTTTGAAGTTGCTACTAACATTCCGCCGTTCCTCGAAGAAGTGTGCCGGTGTGAGGAGTTCAACAAACACGGCTACAAAAGTTAATCAAACCAACCCTACTACTTTGGGAATAAAGACCCAAAATTGTAAACATTCAAATAATAATAATAATAATAATAATATAAAGTTCCGACTGGATATAGTCGGACTTACCTCCACACACAGCCTGGGTTCTGGTACCAGCTCTCTCGAGAGGGGTTGGACTCTCTTCCACTCTGGAGTTGCCCACGGGGAGAGGCGCAGAGCAGGTGTGGGCATACTCATTGCCCCCCGGCTCAGTGCCTGTGCATTGGGGTTCACACCGGTAGACGAGAGGGTTGCCTCCCTCCGCCTTCAAGTGGGGGGACGGGTCCTGACTGTTGTTTGTGCGTACGCACCCAACAGCAGTTCAGCGTACCCACCCTTTTTGGAGTCCTTGGAGGGTGTGCTGGAGAGTACTCCTGCTGGGGACTCCCTTGTTCTGCTGGGGGACTTCAATGCACACGTGGGCAACGACAGTGAGACCTGGAGGGGCGTGATTGGGAGGAACGGCCCCCCTGATCTGAACTCGAGTGGTGTTTCGTTATTGGACTTCTGTGCTCGTCACGGATTGTCCATAACGAACACCTTGTTCAAACATAAGGGTGTCCATATGTGCACTTGGCACCAGGACACCCTTGGCCGCAGTTCGATGATTGACTTTGTGGTTGTATCATCGGATTTGCGGCCGCATGTCTTGGACACTCGGGCGAAGAGAGGGGCGGAGCTGTCAACTGATCACCACCTGGTGGTGAGTCGACTCCGATGGTGGGGGAAGATGCCGGTCCGACCTGGCAGACCCAAACGTATTGTGAGGGTTTGTTGGGAGCGTCTGGCGGAATCCCCTGTCAGAAGGTGTTTCAACTCCCACCTCCGACAGAGCTTTTCCCATGTCCTGGGGGAGGCGGGGGACATTGAGTCCGAATGGACCATGTTCCGTGCCTCTATTGTTGAGGCGGCCAATCTGAGTTGTGGCCGTAAGGTGGTTGGTGCCTGTCGTGGCGGCAACCCCCGTACTCGCTGGTGGACACCAGCAGTAAGGGATGCCGTCAAGCTGAAGAAGGAATCCTATCGGGCCTTTATGGCCTGTGGGACACCAGAGGCAGCTGACAGGTATCACCTGGCCAAGCGGAATGCAGCTTCGGTGGTCGTCGAAGCAAAAACTCGGGCATGGGAAGAGTTCGGTGAGGCCATGGAAGCCGACTTCCGGACGGCTTCGAGGAAATTCTGGTCCACCATCCGACGTCTCAGGAGGGGGAAGCAGTGCACCACTAACACTGTGTACAGTGGGGATGGGGCACTGTTGACCTCGACTCGGGACGTTGTGAGCCGGTGGGCGGAGTACTTCGAAGACCTCCTCAACTCCACCAGCACGCCTTCCTTGGAGGAAGCAGAGTCTGGGGACTCTGAGGTGGGCTCTCCTATCTCTGTGGTTGAAGTCACCGATGTGGTTAAAAAGCTCCTCGGTGGCAAGGCCCCAGGGGTGGATGAGATCCGCCCGGAGTTCCTCAAGGCTCTGGATGTTGTGGGGCTGTCCTGGTTGACACGCCTCTGCAACATCGCGTGGTCAGCGGGGAGAGTGCCTCTGGATTGGCAGACCGGGGTGGTGGTCCCTCTTTTTAAAAAGGGGGACCGGAGGGTGTGTTCCAACTACAGAGGAATCACACTCCTCAGCCTCCCTGGTAAGGTCTATTCAGGGGTGCTGGAGAGGAGGGTCCGTCAGGAAGTCGAGCCTCAGATTGAGGAGGAGCAGTGTGGTTTTCGTCCCGGCCGTGGAACAGTGGACCAGCTCTACACCCTTAGCAGGGTCCTCGAGGGTATGTGGGAATTCGCCCAACCGGTCTACATGTGTTTTGTGGACTTGGAGAAGGCGTTTGACCGTGTCCCTCGGGGAGTTCTGTGGGGGGTGCTTCGGGAGTATGGGGTACCGAGCCCATTGATACGGGCTGTTCGGTCCCTATACTGCCGAGGTCAGAGTTTGGTTCGCATTGCCGGCAATAAGTCGGAATCGTTTCCAGTGAGGGTTGGACTCCGCCAAGGCTGCCCTTTGTCGCCGATTCTGTTCATTACCTTTATGGACAGAATTTCTAGGCGCAGCCGAAGCGTTGAGGGGGTCTGTTTTGGTAGCCTCAGTATTGCATCTCTGCTTTTTGCAGATGATGTGGTACTGTTGGCTCCTTCAAACAGGGCTCTCCAACTCTCACTGGAGCGTTTCGCAGCCGAGTGTGAAGCGGTTGGGATGAAAATTAGCACCTCCAAATCTGAAACCATGGTCCTCAGTCGGAAAAGGGTGGAGTGCCCACTCCGGGTCGGGGAGGAGATCTTGCCCCAAGTGGAGGAGTTCAAGTATCTTGGGGTCTTGTTCACGAATGAGGGCAGGAGGGAGCGAGAGATCGACAGGCGGATCGGTGCAGCGTCTGCTGTGATGCGGACGTTGCATCGGTCTGTCGTGGTAAAGAAGGAGCTGAGCCAAAGGGCGAAGCTCTCAATTTACCGGTCGATCTACGTTCCAACCCTCATCTATGGTCACGAGCTATGGGTCGTGACCGAAAGAACGAGATCCCGGATACAAGCGGCCGAAATGAGTTTTCTCCGCAGGGTGTCCGGGCTCTCCCTTAGAGATAAGGTGAGAAGTTCGGTCATCCGGGAGGGGCTCAGAGTCGACCCGCTTCTCCTCCACATCGAGAGGAGCCAGATGAGGTGGCTTGGGCATCTGATTCGGATGCCTCCTGAACGCCTCCCTGGTGAGGTGTTCCGGGCATGTCCCACCGGGAGGAGACCCCGAGGACGACCCAGGACACGCTGGAGAGACTATGTCACCCAGCTGGCCTGGGAACGCCTCGGTATCCCCCGGGGAGAGCTGGAAGAAGTAGCTAGGGAGAGGGAAGTCTGGGCTTCCCTGCTAAAGCTGCTGCCCCCGCGACCCGGCCCCGGATAAGCGGTAGAAGATGGATGGATGGATGGGTTCAAAACTGGCCTTATTGGAAATCAATATTGCCACTCCCCTCCTATGCCCATCCTGATAAGAAGAAGAAGAAGATAATAATAATATAACGTGCTTGTGCTTGTGAGTGCTTGTGTCTCGTGCCTGAAATAGGCAGCAGTTTCACAGCATTTGTTCAGCGAAAAGATCGGTGCTGAGGGACAGTCTGCGGCTGGGTGGATGCATGGTTTGAGGAGCCGACGATGAGAAGAAAGGAGTGTCAGAGCAGAGCGCCAATGCTTATGTGGAACTGAGAGTCGTGGCTTGGAATTGAAGCGGATTTACATGGGACAGGCGAAGAGAGCCAATCTCTTTTTCGTTAATGGATGTTACAGCTTCTTGTTGCTTTGAAGCTTAGCTTGTAGCAGACACATTGCAGCATGACGTCTTTGATCCACTGGTGAAAAGGACACTTTTATTTGTTTTGTCATTTTATGTTAAGTGTTCTTTTGATGGCGGCACAGGCACCCGCAGCGGCTCCTCTTGTTGTCTGTTTAAGAGGGAGGAAATGTAATCTGTGCTGTATGCACATTTGACAATAAAGTCGTACTTGATACTTGATAACGAACGCATAAAGACATTTATGCAGCTGATTTTGATCACACATCTTTATTAGCAATTCCAAAATCAACAAGCATGTTGTGATGCCTTTGAGAGATGTATTATTAGGTGAAATTGAAATTCACCATCATAGGCTTACTTGTAGTAACAGGCACGGGTTCCTGGGCCAAGGCGGAACAGTAGTTCTGTGAATGTCCGTATTTAAAGCATTTCTGGACAAATGTGTGAACATAAACTGTGGTGTACAAGAACATCAACACTATCAAAATTGTGCTTGTATTTTTCACAAGTTACGAATTGTTTAATTTTATATACAGGCCTGATATGATATAATAAAATCCTTAATCTCTTATTTGAATTAAAACATATTTTTGTCAATTTTAGACGATACTAACGTGGACCGGAAGTCTGGTTCTCAAGTAGCGGAACTTACTAAGTTGTGTTCAGGGACATAGTGCACAGTGGGAGTGTGTTGCGTTTAGGGATAATGGTGTAAGGATTTGATTTATGATGTTTGTTGATGTCGACATTTCTCGTCAGTGGACTTTCTTGTAGAGAGGGGACGGCGAGCTTGCAAACGCAGTAGTAAGTTGTCATCAAAAGTAAAGGTTGTAAATTAACCTGCCGGTGACGTTTTGTTTAGCTAATAATAGCTAACAAAATAAGCTAACACTGTTTGCTAAACGACACCCATGATCAAAATCCGGCATCTGAAATGATCCCATATTCTGGAAGACGAACATATTCTCAATGTTTCGAATGTTGCAGATGATTTGCGGAGTGGCTCATAGGACTGTCCGAGAGTTGTATTAGCTCAACCGCTAAGGCTATTGGGCAAGTAAACTCGTCTTGTTGACGCGAGCAAGTTCCGCGGTGTTTGCCACTCCTCTCTAAAGCAAACTCTGTCGATCAGCTAACGCTGTACAGTATGTTATGATTTCTGTACTGTATAGACAATGATGTATGTCTACATTGTCCGAATGTTTACAGTTTGTTCAGTATACATTTAAGAACTATAGACCACCTGTCATCTAGGTGTGAGCTGGATCCTCCTGCCCAATTTCAAATGTTTTTTGTGTTGAAGTCATGAATAACGTCAACATCACCCGAGATGTCCTGCACAGGCAGATCCGGGTGAGTAATGGATCATTTACTAAGAAATAAAAAACGCTGAAGACCTAAGTGATCCTTGTTTTTTCAGAGAAATACTGTTTATCTTAATGTTGTTATTTTATTGCGGTAACTGCAGGAAAATAGAGTGTCAGGCTTTCAGAGGTTCTATCATGTGACTGACCCCTTCATCAAGAGACTTGGCCTGGAGGCCGAGCTTCAGGTCAGTCCCAGGAAGTGCTTGAGCGTGCGTCAGAATTGGGGTGTCAAATACCGCGTGTGTCAGGTTGTAGTTGTCGTTTCCCTAAGTGGACCAGTTCTAACAATCAACCCATATGAATGTAAATACCCGGAGGTTGTAACGGTGACCCAAAAATCATAGTACAGTACATACAGTACCTTGGTTTTCACATTTGGTATAATAATTGAACAAAATCGAAGAACAAGCAGGGAAAGATAATTCGTAAATCTATTTTCCAAACCGGTTGTCCTCACGAGGGTCGTGGCCGTGCTGGAGCCTATTGCGGCTGTCTTTGGGCTGCAGGCAGGGTACACCCTGAAGTAATTGCCAACCAATCGGCAGGAGAAAGATTATAACATCAAAATGAGGGATCATTATGTTTTCGTTTTAAGAAACTGCAACATCAATATTTGTTCAATTGTCAATAACTATAGTAAAAAGTCAAGGAAGTCCTGGCTGTGCAGAACCACAACTGCACCATCAAAGCGAGAAAATCAGCGCTTTAGATTGGTCAAGAATTAGTTAAAATAACACACCCATGTTAAAAAAAACTTTCCATGCATTTGATTGTTATTTTTCTTTCTAACTTTAAAAATAATCAGGGAAGGACTGTGGCATACTTGCAGAGGCCGCATAAAATCGTGTGGAGAGCCAGATCTGACCAGCGGGCCTTGAGTTTGACACCTGTGCATCAGCAGTTGTGAGTGTAAGACTGACCATTTGAATTTGTACTGTTTGTGTTTGTGCAGGGACACACAGGCTGCGTCAACTGTTTGGAATGGAATGAACATGGAGAGTAAGCGAGAACTCTTTCTGGACTATACCAAAAACAAATTCAGGTTCATCAACAAATTCTTATTTTGCCTTTGTCAGTCTACTGGCCTCAGGCTCGGATGATCAACATGCAATCATCTGGGATCCATTCAGACTCAAAAAGCTTACTACTATGCACACAGGCCATGCAGCAAACATATTCTCTGTTAAGGTAAGAGTGGTGTGCTGAGCGGTTCGGTCCATGGCACCTGGGGAAGTTGGTGACTCATAATGAGGAGGGTTGTCTGACTGCTCCTTTAATTTGACCTTGATATGACTCTTCTACTACTTCAATGACAAAAAATGGTTATCTGAAGGGCAGCACAAATAATCACATTTTATTCTTGTGTATTTGATATTGCTTTGTTCAAAAGCTGCAGCCATATGTAGAAATCCAAGCATCCAAAGAATTCTGTCATATTTCTGAGCCAAACATGTGACACTTGTATAAATATTAATTTCATGCATATGTGACCAAATTACATTTGGGACTCAATCATAGAATAATCTAGCGAGCTCACCCTTTTCTTCCTCCAAGGAACCTCTTGTACATAAGGTGGCGCTGTTGGCTACTAATTAAGTGGCAGGTAAACATTTGCTCATAGAAGGTCCGGTGGCTCATATTTTGTTTGCTCCAGAGTTTACCCTACAGATCCATTAATCATAGCACATAATGACAATCCTGTGAAATAATATGATGCCATGTACACACTGAAGTTGTTCTTGTATGTATTTTAGTTATGTTTGAGTTGTGACAATATTTGGATGAGTGCTTCATTGACATTTGTTCCTATGCAAAAGACAAATGACAAACAAAGGACTCACAGCACTTTTGAAAAATAACTCTGTAATGTTAATTGCACTGCTATTGAGGTATCATTTAGTCCTATAACTTCTGTGAAATGTATTTTTTGGACACTTTGTAGAACATAAATCACACACTATCCAACCCAGTGCAGGTCGGCATAATTGATGACCTTTCACAGAACATGAATCACTGTTTATGAATAAATTATTTTAGTATAAATGCATAAAACGTAATAAATGCACACCTGCGCCCAATGCTTATGTGCACACTTGAGCTAATTGTAATGTGTGTTTCTCCACCCAGTTCCTCCCGCACTCAGGAGGCAGAATTTTGGTAACTGGTGCTGCGGACACTAAGGTCCACGTGCATGACCTGACAGCGAAGGAAACCATCCATATGTTTTCTGATCATACCAACAGGGTTAAACGCATCGCAACCGCGCCCATGTGGCCCAACACCTTCTGGAGCGCTGCAGAGGATGGCATCATCAGGTAAGAACACTGGGAATTATTTTGTTCTCTCGATTCAATGGCGATCCTGTGCTGATTTCCCCACCCGCAACGCCTATGCTTACTTCTCCCTTGCATGTGCAGACAGTATGATTTGCGGGAGAGCAGTAAACGCTCTGAGGTGCTGATTGACCTAACAAAGTTCTGCGGGCGCTTTGTGGAGGCCAAATGTTTGGCTATCAATCCACGGGACAACAACTACATGGCCGTTGGGGCCAACGGTCCCTTTGTACGTCTCTATGACATTCGGATGATTCAAAACTGTAGGTGGGTTGGTGCTCGCTGCCCTAATGTGGAAATATGCATCCACCGCTTCATGTGTGAGATCATAACTTAGGTGTAAAACATTTCCAACCCCCTCCCTCCCCGAAAACAAACAAACAAACAGAAAATCAGTAAACCGATGGAAGCAATCTGCTGTGCGCACATTCCTTGAAAATCAGAAGAGCATCCCAGACAAGGCTGTGCAGTATTACGTTGCAGGTACTGAAATCTCATTGATCAATTGTGTGTATAGTTCAATACAACTTGATTGATGTGGCCATTGTGGTATAAAATCCCCGCTCTTTTGTGTGCTCCCTGTCCCTTCTCTTCTTCAGGTCACCTGCCGGAGAAACTGATGCACTACAATAACCGCTTGAGGGTCTTGGTGGTCACTTATGTCACATTTAGTCCAGATGGAAATGAGCTACTTGTTAACATGGGCGGGGAACAGGTACAGATGCTCTACTTGGGACGCATTCCAAAATCAGTCCTGATAACCTGGCTTTGTTTTGTGTGCGGTTACTACTATTCTCTAGGTTTATCTGTTTGACTTGACGTCGAAACAAACACCATACACATTGCTGCTTCCAGAAACGTGCCAACCATCAACAGGTGGGAGTGTGTCATGTGCAGAGCTTCACACATTTACCCCCCTCCCCCCCGCACCTCCCAAAAAAAGAGAGCAAACTAATATTTTAGAAGTCTTTCTGTTTGTTTTCAAATAAAAACTTGAGTTCGCTTTTGAACAGGAATAAGCACTTCCAAACCAAGTTAGAAATTAATTTTTTAAAACAAATTATGGATAACTAATAATTATATTTGCACACTTAACCTTGGTATCATTTAGTTACTGCATATCTCTATATTACTGTATTAACGGCTACACAATTTTGTGTATATATATATGTATATATATAATGTGTGTATATATATATGTATATATATAATGTGTATATTTATATATAATGTATATATATATGTATGTATATATATATATACACTTTATATATATAATGTATATATATATATATATACAGTGAAACTCCTCTACAACGAAATCATGTTTGCAGCAAGACATTTTTCACAACAGGGATTTTTTCACTGTAGCAAATTTGAAACAGGAAAGTGGGAATGGTGTTAATGCATGAAGATTTTTTCACACTAGGGGGTATTTTCACCCATGTAGATTTCGTTGTAGAGGAGTTTCACATATATATATATATATATATACATATAATATAATATAATTACTATTACCACTGCTGTTAATTTAGCGGTGGCATAAACCTTATACTGGCTGATGATGTAATGAATTTGTATATGCCACATAAACGGCACACCCAATTGAGCTTTTAATTTGTTCATGAAACCAAGACATTTTAGACAATCCTTTGGTTCCAACTGAGAACAGTTTCGGAAATGCTCTTTTCGGTTCCATAGTGCAGTCCATATGGGCATGCATGGATGAGTTTCAGGGAGAGCTTGAGAAAAGTGGCCTCGACCCAGCAAATACTTCGGATAGTAGGCGACAACATCAGACCTCACACTTTTGTGACAGCACAAAAATTCCAGCACACTACATAGACTGTTCGTACCTGTAGCGGTCATAGCTAGAATAGGGGAGGAAACATTTGTTTGTATTGTGGCTCTAGGATAACTTCAATGTTGTACATTACATAAGTCAACTGGATGTAATGTATTTTTTGTGATGTTGTGGATTCTAGGAGATGTGCAGAATGGGAAGACAACCAACGGTGTCCATAGCAAGCTACAACTCGGGTAAATATTGACGACGACATTTTCATTGTTTTTGTAGCAATGATTTTCTTTTAACGGCACAATATTTCATGAAACCTGACCACAAATGATTGTTTTCAGAACCATAACCTTTCGCAAGAGAAAGTACCGGTCTGTAAACTCGGCACAGTAAATGTTCATACTGTCTTTCTAGCTGTTGCAGCTTCTCTGATCTTCCTCCACATTTGGAAAAGATCAAACAACAAGCAAATGATGCGTTTGCACAGCAGCATTGGACGCAGGCCATCCAACTGTATAGTTTAGGAATTAATCATTCCAGCTGCAACGCCATTCTCTACGGAAACCGGGCTGCAGCCTACATGAAGCGGAAATGGTAGGAGTCATTCTGTCATATGATGTGATGTCAAATCCCTGCATGATATCCAATCATCATCTTCTATGCAGAATCGTCTTTATTGGCCAAGTACGTTAGAAACAGAAAAACAATGTTTGTAAATGTTGTAGGGATGGAGACCACTATGACGCACTCAAGGATTGTTTGAAAGCACTGACGCTAAACCCGGATCATCTGAAGGCTCATTTCAGACTCGCACGGTGTCTCTTTGAGCTCAAGTATGTGTCTAAAGCACTGAAGTGCCTCAACGATTTCAAAGACAAATTTCCAGAGCAAGCCCACAGCACTGCTTGTGATGCTTTGGATAAGGATATCAAGGCCTTCTCAAACACAAAATCAGGTGGGCTAAAAGTCTTTAATGCATAGATTTCTCATTCCTCGTTTATTGTCATTTGCTAAAACTAGAATGACCATCAGTGGAGCAGAACCCTGCCAAGGTTAAAAAAATCTTAATTTGGTTTCGAATCTTTCATCTCCTGTGTATGTTTAAAATATGTCATCAAAATTCTTGCATTATGCTCTCATACATTTTGGAATACCTTGGCCAGACATCCCAATTTTTTTTTCCATTTGCAGTAATGTAAAAGACTAAGTAATAATTGAACATAGCATTTTTAGTTTTTAACAAATGTAATATTGTTTATGTGAAAATGGCAGTCAATTCTTGGAATTGAATGCAATTTTCAGTGATTTAGAAATGAGCTGTTTTTTTTCTGGCACTAGGCAAGTCTTAATTGTGGTCTGTTCTTGACTTTATTTTCTATACAGTATAAGTAAAAATGAAATACTTATTTTTGTGTTTTCATGAGTTACATATATTTTTTTTTATCTCTAACCAGCAGAAGATGATTCCAACAGCTCCCTCCGATTCCATTCAATTAGTCAGTTGGACCCCATCCCCATGGATGAGTTTGTTTTTCGAGAGCAAAGCTTGGACTATAAGCACAGATATTGTGGTCACTGCAACACCACCACGGATATAAAAGAAGCCAACTTCTTTGGAAGGTCAGTGATGACCGCTCACTCAAGGGCAGTGCAAATAAAACAGTCAGCAGTGACTCTTTGAAAAAAGTGGTTTCTTAATTTAGTTTTGCATCAGAAACCGAATGAAACACCAATATCAAACAGTCACTCTATTGTCTAATTCCAAGTTCATAGGGTCAGTCTGACTCAAAATCTTTCCTGCGCAGCAAAGGCCAGTACATTGTCAGCGGGTCAGACGATGGCTCGTTCTTTATCTGGGAAAAAGAGACAACAAATCTGGTGCGTATCATGCAGGGGGATGAGTCCATAGTCAACTGTTTGCAGCCCCACCCGACCTGCTGCTTCCTGGCCTCGAGTGGTATTGACCCTGTGGTCCGATTATGGAACCCTAGACCAGAGGTAAGCAACTTGTGTTTGGATGAATGCATGAAAGTTTTAAGCCCGTGTTTCACTGAGTGGCGACGGCTGGCAAGTGTTTTCGCACGGTCGAGGTCACAAAAGACGTTCGCCGGACGTGCACCAACAGGTTAAGCGGTTGCTAAAAGTTTTTCTTGTCGCCAGGAAATTTTGATCATGTTGCGTGGCAAAGGAGAGGTGCCCGCTTAGCTATTTTGAACATTTAAAAAATATCCAGCTGACAAGAAAAACTGTTTATGACTTTGAACAAACCTTATAGTAAACACTATAAAAAACAGTTCTAGACCATAAATATAAAACAATAAAATCAACAGTAGGTGCAGTGGGAACTGAGCTTTAAAAATAAATGTCAATCAATACAAATATAAACTGAGAACCTCCCTTCCAAATTTTTTATGTTTTTTTTTTATCCCTAAATGTCCATGAAGTATCGCTTTTCCCTCTTGTCTCCGTCACTCATTCATTCTTTTGTTTTCTGACAGACTGAGAGCGAAAATGGCCGAGTGGTAGAGGACATGGAAGGTGCAGCTCAGGCCAACCAGCGGCGAATGAACGCGGATCCACTGGAGGTTATGCTGCTCAACATGGGCTATCGTACCGCAGGATTGCGTGGCGTAGGCCCAGATGGTTCTGATGATGAGGACAGCTCGGATGGACAAATGCAATGTAGACCAAGCTAAAACCAGCTGATGGCCATTCTGTAGAATGGAAGTAGTAAGCAAAGCGCTGTGCCCCGTTTCTGTTTGAGCCCCAATTTGCCCTCCTTTTCTATCACACTGTAGCCTCTCAACTCACTCTGTGTTGCCAGGCAGACGCCTCGCACATTTCCCCCAGTTTGTCACACAGATGGGCAAGTTCTGCACTTCTCCCTGAGGTTTATGTCGGGTGTCAAAGGAGAGGTGCCCACTTACCTATTTTGAACATTTAAAAAATATCCTGCCGACAAGAAAAATTGGTTGCGACTTTGAACAAACCTTGTAGCAAACTGTATGAAAAACAGTTCTTGACTAAAAATATAAAACAATAAAAACAACAGTGGTAACTGAGCCTTGAAAAAAAAAGTCAATCCATACAATTATAAACTGAGAACCTCCCTTCTTTGATGTTTTTTTTGTTGTTTTTTTTTGGTATGTCCAAAAAGTGTAGCTTTTCCCTCTTGTCTCCGTCACTCATTAATTCATTCCTTTGTTTCCCGATAGACCGAGAGCGAAAATGGCCGAGTGGTAGAGGACATGGAAGGTGAAGTTCAGGCCAACCAGCGGCGAATGAACGCGGATCCACTGGAGATTATGCTGCTCAACATGGGCTATCGTACCTCAGGTTGCGTGGTGTAGGCCCAGATGGTTCTGATGATGAGGACAGCTCAGATGGACAAGTGCAATGTAGACCACGCTAAGACGAGCTGATGGCCATTCTGTAGAAATGGAAGTAGGAAGCAAAGCGCTGTGCCCGTTTCTGATTGAGCCCTAATTTGCCCTCGTTTCTATTACACGATAGCCTCTCAATTTACTCTGTTGCCAGGCAGACACCTCGCACATCTCCCCCAGTTTGTCAGATGGGCAAGTTCTGCACTTCTCCCTCAGGTTTATGTTGGGTGTCAAAGGAGAGGTGCCCAATTACCTATTTTCAGGTCAGTGTGGCCCTCCAGTGGCACTGACCTTGTTGGAGGATCGTGTCACAGTTGAAGGGTGCACACATCTCAGAAAGGACGTATACTCGGCGTGTTGCCTGGAGTCTTGACTTTTCAGTTGGAGTTCTTGAAGCCTGCACTGAACTGTCATTCTTCATCTAATGAAAGTTGCATGTTGCAAGGATATGGATGAGCTTTGTTTGGTTAACAAGCTTGGAAGAATTGTCTTCTGCCAAAGTTTTCCCTCACATCAGTCAAATGGCCAAGGATTTGTGTTTGTTTAATCCCAAAAATGGGACGTTTCATATAATTCATTCAGCCAGAGACAGTTCATTCAGACAATTAAGTAGGTTCAATTAACCTACTTAATTGAACCTACTTAGTTAATTTTCCATTTGAAGTCCTCTTGATTTCAAATGCTATTTAGTGTGAAAATATATTTTTGTTTGTTGAAAGTGGACACATGCTTTGAGGCTGTGATGAGTATGCACCAAGTATTTGGTAACAACTGCTGCGTGTCGCTAGCTCTCATCTTTGGCTGCTCTACACTTTGATGCTCTAAAGTGAATAAATGTTAACGTATGCAAAAAGTAGGCTTACATGTGTTTTACTTTGTTCATCAAGTTGACCTGTTTCTCTTTGAGTAATCATGATTCTGTTTGTTGGAAACAGAGACACAAACTTTAAATAATAAAATAACAGAAATCTTGCTTGTGTTTTTTCTCTCCTGCAGATACGCAGTACCGTTGAAAATAAATTACGTTAGAGAGGTACTGAAAGCGAGGCCATGCTTTGTACTCATACATCAATGACATATTCACCATCTGCTTTTGCTGACGATAAAACAATAGTGTGTACAGCAAATCACCATTGGGCCAACACATGTGCCATATATTGTACGATAATGAGGTCACCCAGCTTCAGCGGAGTTTACAGTGATAAAGTTAGAAGCTGACTTGGCAGTGTGAATGATGAACAGACCCGAAAAGTAAAACAAGCTAGTTTTCATGAATCTGATATATTCAGCCCCAAAGGTCCCTGGGCCTATATCTGCCAGCAGGGTATTTTTCCACTTTAAAAAAATGGACCAGGAACTTTATTTTTAGGAGAGGTCATATGGTATGAACATGTAAGGTTCCTCGAAAATTTTGTAGTTCTAGGGTAAAGTTCTTGTGGTGAAAGCAGGCTAAAATGAAGTGTTTTAATATCACTTCATAAGTAAGCCTTTAGAAACAAATATGCAAATGTTCGACAACTTGCAACGTAGCCTACTGTACATCTGGAGCAGTGGAGAATTCAGGAATATGAGGAAAAAAATCCAAAATAAATAAAATAAACAGCTCTGATAAAGAATGGATGGAAGTTTTAATGTGAGCAGATCACGATGGATCTTTGGCTTGTCTAAACTGTAACAAGAATTACACTGACTAACCAATCAGAGGATGAAAAAAAATTGTATAGACTCGGGAATACATGAATGCAGTTTCATTTAACAAATATTAGAATAAGTTGGTGGCGGCCCGGTAGTCCAGTGGTTAGCACGTCGGCTTCACAGGGCAGAGGTGCCGGGTTCGATTCCAGCTCCGGCCTCCCTGTGTGGAGTTTGCATGTTCTCCCCGGGCCTGCGTGGGTTTTCTCCGGGTGCTCCGGTTTCCTCCCACATTCCAAAAACATGCATGGCAGGCTGATTGGACACTCTAAATTGTCCCTAGGTGTGAGTGTGAGCGTGGATGGTTGTTCGTCTTTGTGTGCCCTGCGATTGGCTGGCAACCAATTCAGGGTGTCCCCCGCCTACTGCCCGAAGACAGCTGGGATAGGCTCCGGCACCCCCCGCGACCCTAGTGAGGATTAAGCGGTTCAGAAAATGGATGGATGGATGGATAGAATAAGTTGTACATTTAGGTCAGTGCTTCTGATTGTGTTGAGGCAATGAAAGATGGCTCACCCCTAATGGTTCATGTGGGTGCTGTAATAAAGTGCCCTTTGTAGAGACATGTATGTACTAGACGTAATACAATACATATGTCATCGTTTCGAATGGCAAGGAGTCTTGAAGTCCATCCATTTTCTTGAACCGCTGAATAAAGCGATGCTGCGTTCATGGACTGCAGATCCGTCCGCGGTGAGGCGATTACGCACTGCCTGGTTGCCTGCTGTACATCACCGTCATCGTTAACCCGTCAGAGGTCGATCGGTGATGGCGGAAGCGCACAACGTCGTCATAATGAAGAACTATCACGGAGATTTGTTAAACGACAAAAAGAGCAGCCGCTACCCCTATTCCATCGTCTGGACTCCCATTCCTATTTTGTCGTAAGAAGCCAACGCTCGAGCTATTGCTAGTTAGCAGCGTTTAGTTTGGCCACGTCGGATGTATTATTTTATTTACCAACGGGCATTAAGTATCTTTGCATCTCACTGTCTCTAACTGTTGAATAGCTCTAAGAATTGAACAAGTCAAATGTTTTCAGTCGATCTTTATGAGAAATGACGTCTGTTTTGATTCTGCAGGTGGGTGCTGCCTTTCATCGGCCATATGGGGATATGCACCTCTTCCGGAATCATCAGAGATTTTGCAGGATCTTACTTTGTCTCGGTTGGTATCGTTGATCTATCGACCCCATAAATAATTTTTGGCATTGTTTAAATTGTCATTAGTCGTTTATTTGAAACGAATCCATATATGGACTGAATGTTTCAATTTTCTAGGAGGACAATATGGGTTTCGGGAGACCAACAAAGTAAGGAATAAATCTGAAAATGATCATTATACCATTGCTAATAATAATAATAATAATAATAATGACCAAGAATAAATTAAATCTTCCCATACTTAGGCACTGGAAGCTTGATGTGAACAAAGTGCGCGGCAATGGTGCTGCGACTTGGGACAAAGCAGTACATGATGCTTCTGAGGAATACAAAAGCAGGCAGGTAAGAAATAACAATCTGGACATTTAATCATAAATTCTGAAGCAGAATTATCATTTTAATAACTACTTTTGTGTTTCTTAAAGCACAACCTGTGTTTTGATAACTGCCATTCCCACGTCGCCATGGCCCTCAATTTAATGCGCTATGACAACAGCTCCTCTTGGAACATGATCAGCTTATGCTTTGGGTCCCTCATTCATGGCAAATATGTGAGGTAAGCATTGAAAACGCATTCACTTTTTACCAACAATGATTAAACTGCAGAGTTCATTTGCAAACGGACCGAGAGCCACCTCTACAAAGGCTCACAATTGGCCAATTGAACCATTGGAGCACATCATCCAAATCCGCCCATCCATGCATTCACCCATCCATCCATCCAACCATATAGTAGTCAATTTTGTTTTATGGTAATAACATGGGATTTCTTTAGAGAATGTATTTATTAATTTTCATTTTCTGTTTACTAATATGCCTACAGTGTCGGTCTAGGGGAGTGCAATGTATTTATATACTTTTTTATATTCACGATACACTTGGGGGGGGGAAGCTCCTGCAAAATCTCGTTGTAACAAGTGTGCAATGACAATAAAGTATTCATTCATTCATTAATTCAGAGCACATTCAATGGAAAAATGTTATTTACACGTGTGTGTGTGTGTGTGTGTGTGTGTGTGTGTGTGTGTGTGTGTGTGTGTGTGTGTGTGTGTGTGGAAAGAGAGAGAGAGAGAGAAAGACAGAGATAAAATAAGTCACACTGGGTAATACTTACTTTCGAGTCACCAATCTGGTCTTACTTTTGGAAGTTTATACAATACAATACATCTTACTTATATGAAGATCTAAAGCTCGAATCAAACACTCACCTGCCTGTCTAAAGTCTCCATGTACTTCTCCATCGCTACAGATTGTCAAAGTCAACTCAAAACTTTGCAGAAACTGCTAGTAATCTAGTTATTTACAATTAACAACTATCAGCGTTTGCAATGACACTTAACAACGTATCTGCCTTTGCAATGAAAAAGCGACATATCCAACTACTATGGTCGTTGGGATATGTTGCAATTGTTAGCACAAAGGACAAACCCCTCTCTTTATCACGGGACAAAAAGAACCAAGTGGAGGTCGAGCAGCGTCTTTTGAGGTTCCATTTCAAACTATCCATATTTTAGGCAAGTTTCACCTTAATTAATTTTGCCTTGTGTATTTTGGTGCTCGGGCAGTAGTGGTTGAAGCATCTAGATCACGAACTTGCACATGACGTTTATTAAGCCCACTTTCCTGCCCCATACAGACATATGGCTGAGAGTCACCCCCTCATTATTCTCCGTTGACCCACATAGAGAATGCTGGCGTCACAGTTTGTGCTGCCTACGCACATCCACTTCGACGCCACAGGAATCTGTGTAACACAGGGGGTGCCATGCAATTTATCACTGACAGAAGCACTCACACACGTGCCACCACTGGAGGCTACTTCTCCGCTGGGGCACACTGCACTAGGTGGTGGGGGTGGGGGTGGGAGGAAGGACAGTCGGACATCAAGCATGGGGAAAAAAGACACTGGGCCATGTCCTTGTTTCTCCATGATCCAGTGGGTGGGTGTTCGGGGGGGGGCTTTCCACAATATACAAGTTGTAGTTGACAAGCCCTCTAATGTTCTTTGCTCTCTTTGTATCCTTTAGTTGGTCCGCATTCCTCAAGACCTGGCTACCTTTCATCATTCTCTCCGTTGTAATCAGCATGGTCGTCCTAACATTCAACCTTCAGTAATACACTACACCAGGAGACACATTTATTACAATTTCTTTGACACATCTTATGTTTGATTGAGATTTCTGCAGTGGTGATTTGTATGCTGTAAAGTATTGCCGATCCATGAAGCAAATGTTATATTCTTTTCTGCTCGGGCTCTTTGATGTTATGCTGAGTTTAACATGTATTTTTCATGATGAACGTGTTTCCAGACCGGCTAATGTGCATTCCAGTGATGACGAAAGGAAATCACAATGTGTATCGCGACACAATCTCAATGCTGAAAGTATTCATCAGTTATTAAAGAAACTAGGTGATACAAAGCACTGCAAAGGATGAATGACCCATTTGAAGGAAAAATGACCCTGAGTAGATAAATGTGTTTATTCTATTTTATTTAAAAACATTTTTTTTTAACTCATTCACTCCCAAAGACGTTTTTAAACGTCTTTTCAGACTTGGTCCAGAATTGGCCGGTACTGAATGAGTTAAGGTAGGTTGCATATTTTGTTCAATGCTTAGAGACTGTATAGCTTCATTCAGGAATGTAATTTTAGCATCAAACAAGCAAAACTATATCATAATGTTATTGCGTCAATATCACTATAAAGTGCCTTTTTTGTCCTCATATTCACTGTCATCATAAATTTGGATCAGAATAATGAAAGTATGATGTTTTATTAGAGGTGTCCAAACATTTGGACACAATACATATAAATACACATAAAATATATTGTCCACAACAAATTATTGAATAAATTAAGTCATGTTGCTCATGTATGTTCTATTTTTTATAATCATTGAACTTGGGTGTGTCTTAGAAAGTGAGTCCACCCTGTCACTGTGGAGTAACTGCCTCTAAGAGACCCCCTGTTTGTAGTGACACCAGAAAGATTTTGCAATTTTTAATATGTGCACGTTGTCATAGTGAAATATCAATTGATACAAAAAAATGTTCAGACATCCGAGATATTTTTGTTAAACAGTACAGTCAGCTTTCTAACTGAATCATAATGGCAAGCGAAGGTCCGTTATGTGCTCATTAAGTGCTAGCATTAGCTAAATATGTCCACCCTGTCATCTACTTGCAGTTGGCACATTGTGTTAAACATAAATGAAAACAGAATACAGTACAATGATTTGAACATCATGTTCAACCTATTTTTAGTTGAATACACGACAAAGACAAGATATTTAATGTTCAAATTGATAAACTTGTTTTTAGCAAATAATCATTGAGAGAGAAAGAGAGATAGGGAGAGATATGGAGCATGAATTTCTAATAGACATCTACTCATAGAAATACGTAGCATGATGTTCAGCAAATGTTCTTTTTTTTTAGGGCTGAAAAAGCACATTATAGTGATATTGATTATTACAGTGCATTTTTGTTATGAATACGTATTTTGTTAGCAATGTAATAACTGCTTTCCTGTTTCATTGTACTGTGGAGGTTAGAACAAGTGGCTGCTCTGATTGTCCGCTGTAGCTTTAAGGGGACTACACACGTTTTTTCATCCAGCAGATTCTGCAATACAAGATCTGCCATCAATTTACAAGACCCTTTATTCCCAGAGTGCAGCAGATGAGGAGGGACTATTTCTCGGATGCTTTTTACTCATGTTGGCATTACTTTGTGAGATCTGCTGCATTAAAATATAGACTCTCTTTATTTCCGGTCTGTCTTTTTTTTGTGTGTAGTTGTACACTGGAGACTGTTTAGCAATGAGTATTTCAGCAGTTTGGCTGCTTTTGGGATTACTATTTTGTGCCCAGTCCCGGTGCTCAGAGTGTCCCAGTGGCTGTGAGTGTTTTGCTGTCACATGCACAGTGAAATGTGTGTCTACGGATCTTCTGATGGTGCCACAAATTATTCCAGGATATGCAAAGACTGTCATCATCGCGGAGAATACTATTCACAGAATTGGATCTGATTCCTTTAAAGAGCTGGAGAATGTTTCCAAGGTCATTTTAAGCAATAATAGGTGAGAATGCACCATATTCGTTCATGTTGAGACAAAACGGCTTTCAAGCTGTCTAACAAGAACATTTTGTGTGTGTTTATTAACAATCGTACATTTTCCAAATGGTTAACCATGGAAGTTGTCCCCTCAGGATGACACATATGGCATCACACAGCTTCTCTGCTCTCATCAACCTGCACTTCCTGGATCTCAGCGGCAACCAGCTGTCAGCTATCCATCCGGAAGCTCTGAGGATCCCCGGGAGTCCTCTGCAAGAGCTCAACCTGAGCCGCTCGCTGTACAACTTCACCGCACTGACAGACCTCACCACGGCTCTCCGCTGGGGGGACTTCCGGGGGCTCCTCCGTCTTGACCTCTCCGGGAATCACCTTGCTCTGCTTCCCCCGGGGATATTCTCTGACCTGCTCAGTCTGCAGCAGCTCTTTCTTAGCAACAACTCTCTGGTGGCAGTCTACAGCGGAACCTTCTCCGGCATGAACAACCTGGAGGTGCTTGACCTGTCACACAATGCCTTCAGGACATTCGGGACCAATGATCTCAAAGAGCTGGAGAAGCTCGGAAGCATTCGGATCCTTTTGGGTAAAAATCCCTACTCCTGCTCCTGTGAGATCCAGAATTTTGTGGCTTGGTTGAATAATTCACAGGCTCAAATAGATGTAGATTATGTGAGGTGCATCTCACCAAAGGGGTTGACCAACAGCCAGCTCAGAGGACTTGGGTTGAGGGCCATCGGATGCATTGTTCCCACCCAAACGGAGATTAGTGACCTTAGCCTACAGACGTCATATGTCTTCCTTGGGCTCGTGCTGGGCTTTGTTGGCATGGTCTTCCTCTTCGTACTCTACCTGAATCGTAAAGGCATGAAGAGGTGGGTAATTGAAACGAGAGATGCATGTCATGATGTCATGGAGGGATATCACTATCGATATGAGATTGACTCAGACGCACGGTTGGGACACATCTCGGCTCACAACGGCATCAGTAAGGCACGTCAGCATGTAGGAATATCTCTGTCACAGGAGCCACCAGATGACACTTGTATTGTTGCCGAAGACGCACAGGTCAACCCTCTAAAATCTACTTCTGAAGCTAGAAATGTCTTGTAGACTAGTTTAATGCCAGTAGGTTTACAGTTTGTTTTTTGTCTCTCTGCATGTACTGCAGCTAAACGTAATAAACTTAACCTTAAAAGTGCCTTCATGCTTAGATGGCACTGACTGGAACTTTTTTTTTTTACATGCAGTTATCTGTATTTTAATAGAATAGAGTGCATGTGAGTGTCAAACATGCAAAAATAACTTAACATTATGTTTTGTGTTGGTGTGTTTTTATTATATCATTAGTTAACATAGTGACTCAACCACTAAATTAGGTACACTTTCCAATCAAATAGGACCCAATACAGTATCAATAATGTTTGCCTTTGCAAAGATAAATCTTTGCATATCAATGTACACTTTTTATTGACACTTGCCAATGTATTAATTTGACATTAGATTTCCTATTGTGGCACTACTTTGTCTTATGCAGCAGTGGACAATAGCACTGCATCATACTGACATTGGTTTCTAATCATTTATAATAACTGTAAATATAATGGGCAGCACGTTGGATGCAACCTTAGTGAGGTACAAAAAAATGAAGGGATGGCTGGATGGATATAGGCCTTAATTAGCAAGTATTTCTATCTGCTCATTTGCCATTGAGCTTGTCCACATTTGGGTTGGGGTGAGCTGGAGCCCAACCTAGCTGACTTTGGCTAAGGTCAGGCTACACCAGGGACATGTTGCCAGTCAATCATTAGGCACAAAGCAACCGTTCACCTTCCGACAATGTAGGAGCATTTAAGTAACCCAAAAAGCAGTTTTTGTTTGGGATTTTTTTTTTTTTTATGTAGGAGGAGCAGATATGCAAACTCCCACCTAAAAGATTCAAACCCAGAGCCTCAAACCTTTGAGGCAAACTAACGACTGTTTCCTGTCATATAGTATAACAATCTTTGTAAAGGCCAAATTTCCGATACATTTATTGTTTGGTAGCACGTGGTATCGGAATAGAATTTGTTCAGTGAATTGACGTACTTTATAGAACATTATAAATCTTTAAATCTAATCATATACATACCGTATACAGTATCCTTAATGTACGTACAACATATACGTTTAATTAGTTTTACATCTGTAATTAATGTTGCATAAAAGGCTGTTTCTGAGATGCTGACATTAAATGTGAATTACTCATGAAATTAATACATGTGTTGTAGTCTTTGGTTTTTTTTCTTTTTCATGCCATCCTTGTTTCTAGCGTGTGCAGCAACAAGACTTCATGTGACTCACATTCTACTGCAGGTCTGGTAGCGCTATTGTTTTTCCATTGGATGGTGAAAATGATTAAGTGGGGAAAATAGGGCAGAATGAAAGATTTTGTTGGGAATTAACTTGCTGGCTCGGCTCTGTGTCCGCCACATTGTTGTCTGTGTTTGTGTGTATTTACAGAGCTTAATATATTGATGAAAGTTTTTTAAAGGAGTTCCTTGAAACCTCTTATGAGCGTTTTGCATCCACGTTTAACGTCTCTGTTGTTCAGGTTGTCTTCCGCTCCTCCGCGCATTAATACCCGCCTGGCGTGACGTCATCACTTACCTGAGGTAACAGCAGCCAGGGATTAGCCGCAGCCGTAGGTAGTAGCTAAACACTGAACGACAACAAATTCAACCGAAAGGACAACGCGAATGAGTCCTCTTAGAATTTTCTATGGAGGCGCCACTTCATTTTGGTTCATTTTTTTTGTTTGGCGAGCGTAACTTGACTTTTTTAAATGTGGTTGGTTGTTTCAGTTTGACTCGCCAATAGAGAAACTTTTCTTTCTGCAACTTCCGCCCTTGGCGCCCCCATAAAAGTTAAACTCAACTGGTGACTCCTATGCAGTAAGTACACGATTTGTTTGTTGCCATTTAAGAGCGAGGCGGTTGCTTGGTTTTGGCGTGTGCAACTATTTTCCCAATGATCAGGCTATAAGGGCGGGACGAAAATTAGCCTGCATTATTACATTCTATTGTAGTAACGTTCCCACGTTACCTTTCTGCGTCCTTTCAGTAGGGACTTAATTCAACACTTTCACATCATATTTATTGAAACCGTTCATACAAAAAAAAAAATCATAGCACGCAACTGTGCCGTGTACCCGCATCATCTGGGGCCGTTCAGAATCTAATAAGATGACACAAATGTAATACATATAAATAACATACTCTATATTTACTGGAGATGCTAATTAGTAAATATACTATCTGTGACGTTCACTACACTCGTTCAAAGTTAACTGTAGCAAGAAAAATGTTGATGTCAGTGAGCACCAGTTTACTGGCTTTTAAGGGCAAATATGAATATGGTTATTGGTTAATGTAACAGTACACTTGGTAAAATATTTTCTTGTATTGGCCAGCGTTCCTGATTCTGAATTCCTTGGGAAGGTTGTTTGGCAGCACATAGAGACTGAAATCTGATTGGACAAAAATAATACAAGTACGTGCACAAGAAGCAGTGCCAAGAGAATCGTTACAAATGAAGGAAATCGACTGTTATAAATTAATACATTTTAATGGAACAAATATTAAACTATATATTGTAAGTTTAGGTCATTGCTTCTGATAATGTTTAGGCTAGCAGAGGCCTCCTACTTCTATTTCTTGGAATGAGTACCGGTTATGCAAATGGTTTAACTTGTTGGAGAGCATTTTAAGAAGATGGTGTTTACTTGTGTATTGTCCCCCATCCCCTCAGCAGGTCAGGGGGGTTCTGAGCCATGCCTGGCCACAACACTGGGGCCCCGCAGGCATCACGCCACCACAAACATCATAGTTCCAGAGCAGACAAGTACAATCAGGCGCCAACTATATTCAGGGAAAGCACAAACAACCCAGACTCCTACAAGAATCCCTACAGAGAGCATCATCACAACAACCACTCCCGCTACTCAGACACCAAACATGGTCGCAAAGCACACCCGCGCAACGGCGCCGGGCAGGGCTCAGAGACTATTGGCTTCATTCCAGGCTCGGCAGACAACACGCCCACCAACAGACAATCCTGCGGCTCCTGTGCCTCTATGGGCTGGAGTGGCTGTAAGGCTCTTATTTGCTGTGTATTGACCTGTGGATTTTATGGCAGCCGAGAGCCTTGCATGCCCATTAACGAGAGCTCCACAGACCATCCCCCTAAAGCAAGTAGTGAGTCCCAGCCTCCTAATGGCATGGCTGTGACCAACTCCCCCGATGGCAGCAAATCTTTTGAGCCCAACAAGTCCACTAAATCTGTTAAATTGTTGCCGACCAGCGATAGCTTCCGCTACCCGGATGTACGCATAGCAGGTCAGTCAGTTAGATATCCGGTTATGGCCTCCAAGAGGACTCGAACCTCGGGCCGGGGCGAGAGTCAGCGGCCCATCAGCAACACCAGTTTGTTATCCCGTGAGGACTATGACTTGGATGACATGAGCGACACAGGCACGGATATTGACTCGCTTATCACCAAGAAGCTGCTGGAGCTTTATGCCCTGCATCAGATCGACCAGCTGGCCAAGTGCACCTCGGACTCGTCGTTCTCCCGCAAGACCAACGAGATCAGTGAGCTCATATACAGTATCGCTCAGGACTACAATCTTGAGGAGCAAGAGGCCGAATGTAAGCTGGTGCGCGGCGTCATCCGCATCAGTACCCGCAAGGGCAAGAAAAACAAAAGGCATCATTCTGCCGGACAGCGTCCTAATGGGCGCAGCGATGGCACTCTGCCGGACAGTGGCAACGAGACCATGACCAACACCTTCATGAGCAGTGACTGTAAGAAACTCATATTTTCCTCATGGCATCGTAAAATAGACAATATGACATGTTAGTGTTTAAACTACCGTAATTTCTGGACTACAGACCGCACCTGATTATAAGCCGCACCACTACATTTTTAAAGGAAAAAAACATTTTGTACACACATAAGCCGCACCTGTCTATAAGCCGCAGGTGCCCGTATTGTTACATGAGATATTTACAAAGAAAGACGGTACACAAGCGGCCGTTAAAAAAGTCTTTATATAGGCCGCTTCATGAAATAAGCCGCAGAGTTGAAAGCGTGTGACAAAAGTCGCGGCTTATAGTCCGGAAATTACGGTACTAATTTAATGACAGTGAACCCCTGTGTATTGCGGGGGATACATTCCAAACCGCTTGCTTTGTGAAAACTTGCCTGCTTGCTTCAAGCCTCAAGCCATTGAGTTGTCACTCCCATTTGAAATATGCTGTACTACTGAGATGAAACAAAAGACAATCCAATTATTATATATTTAGAAACTGACACGTTCAACCAAATCATAATTTCGTCTAATGAGGAACTCCTATCTTAATTATACAATGAGAAATGCCTCAGACAGGTCAGTAGAAATTAGCATGGATGTTACGGTAATAATCACCCTTCAAACAAGTGCTACTTAAACACACCAGAGTAGACATCAGTTCTTACAGCCATATATTTTCACAACAAGTATCTAAACGTTACCTTCTCTTACTCTTCCTCGTGCCCTTAATTATGCTGCATCTCTTCCAGTCGACCGCCTGGCATGTCGCGGAAACAGCATGGTACGCAGAAAGCATCTAACTCTAAATTCAGACTTGCCTGTATAGTATACAGTGAAAACCCATTCAAAAAATATCAGCAAGACAGCAGGGATGTAAATCATAAAGTGCGAGCAATGCTAAATTTCAGCGGGACGCAAGACTGAAAATTTCTAATTTCTTACTTCTGTGCCACTTTTGTATTGAGCAAGTAAACACTGATTGGGGGAATTGGGCCATATCAGACATCTGCTTGGATGTAGGCATTAGCAAATGCTAAGCAGTGCACTCCATCTGGCCTGAATTACATCACTACTCAGTCAGTTAACGTTCAGTTTCACCCAATTTACAAATTCTTGTCAACAATCATTGTTTTCAACTTCTTATATGTAACAGAGGTTTTATTTAAAAAAAATATAATATATATATATATATATATATATATATACAGTCAAACCTCGGTTTTCGAACATCTCGGTTCTCGTACAATTCGGTTTTCGAACAAAAATCGAATACAGTCAAACCTCGGTTTTCAAACATCTCGGTTCTCGTACAATTCGGTTTTCGAACAAAAATTTAGTTTTTTATGCCTCGGATGACGAACAAATTTCGGTTCTCGAACTAACTGAGCGCACTTGAATGCGTCGCTTCACTCCTCTCGGCTTCGCTTCCTCGTAGTGTCCATTGTGAGCAGACGTTTTTGTATTATAATAATAATACATTTTATTTATAAGCGCCTTTCAAAACACCCGCCTTACAATCAGGAACAAGAACAATAAAAACAACGGCCAGCGGCAGCCAAACGCACCAGCGTTCACTCAACCCGGAAGTCAGAAAGAAACCACAAGGGAGGGGGAGAAAATTGTTCAATCAAGATCAGTGAACATTGTGAGAGACATTGTTCAATAAAACTTTTAGGGAGAGTGAAACCCCACTCTTTTCAGAATGGTGCCCCAGCAGACGGGGGAGTGCGTGCGTGCGTTTGTTTACGGCCAGCAGTTTGTACTCTGGTGTCCTGTAGCGTCCTTTATGAGCAGAGTTTGTATTGTTCAATAAAAAAAGAGAGAGAGAGAGTGTTCAGAATGGTTTGCCCCAGCAGCACGGGCGAATGTTTTCAATTTATGTTATGCTATGTTAATGTTAAAATTGGTGAAAATAAAACATATTACAGTTTGTTTGTACAGTATTTTACATATTACCTGCTCTCCTATTATGTTTATGTTTATGTAGTTTATGGTGTGAAATTATAAAAAAAAGTGGTTTAAAAAAGTTAAATAAATGGTGAAATCAAACAATACTTGAAGGTTATATGGAAATGTATTGAACTAATAAATTAAATACAACTGAACTGGATTAGGCCGTGATTCTTTGGTGTTTGAGAATGACTAAATTGATCAAATACTAAGCCCACACAGAGTTTAAACAAGAGCTGAAGCACTTTTCTTCGGTTGAATCTCATATCCAGCACTTCACATAACCTACTTCCCATCTCCTTATAAATATGCTGTCTTTGAAAGAACACATTAGGAAATACATGAACACCAGTGGATTTTTGTTTGTTTTTGTTCATTTGGTCTGTTCTTGTTCCCATCAATAGTTCCAGAGGTGAAAGTGTCGGAGCAGACGCCGTCGGATGAGCTGGCGAGGAAGATGAGACATTACAGCGGGAGAAGTGAGTTCCCCAAAGCAGTTGTCAAAGACAAGGCTACACAACCACTGGTCCGCGTGCCAAAAAAAAAAAAAAAAAAAGATGGTCAAAAAAGGCAATGTTGATATTTGGTCCAGAATAACAACTTTTAAAAATCATTATTTTACATACAATAGACCTATGTACCCACCAAACATGGTTTTGGAATGTGGGAGGAAACCGGAGTACCTGGAGAAAAGCTAAGCAGGTATGGGGAGAACATGTAAACGCCACAAAGGAAGGCCAGAGCCCGGAATCAAACCCTGTACCTCTGCACTGTGCTTCAGGCGTGCTAACCAGATGATCGCCCAGCCTCCCGTTGAACACATGAAACATATTTGAACACACACCAAAAATAGTATGGCCTGACCGATATGGATTTTTTGAGCCTCCAGTATTTGTTAGAATAAAATTCCAATAACCGATTATTTGAACAAGAAATTTAAAAAATATATATCCAATGAATATAATAACTTATTTTTGGGTTCATTACATAGAAGAAAAAGTGGACATACTGTATGTCTGGCAGTAAGCAGTTGCTCTTGCTTTATTGAACCAGTTTAAAACTACTTGGAAAAAGAACTGCCTCTTTTAATGTTTTGATGGTATGATTTTTTTTTTGTGTCGGATTTCTAAATTTTACTGTGAATAATGAATATTGCCCGGAACCTTGTTTTGGGGGGAGGAAATGTGATTCAAAATTGCAATATCTGTCAGAAAAATTGTAATTCAGTCTTTTCCTGATATCATTCAGCCCGACGATGTGCCTTTAAGAGGCAGGGCCTCCTCCGTGCGACGATGTGCCTTTAAGAGGCAGGGCCTCCTCCGTGTGAGAGTGTCTGGGTGTGAGCTGTGGCATATAGCAGCTTCTGCGCAAGTGTGGTCATTGTGTTTAGGTGATTCACTGTTCTCCCTGCATTAAATAAAATGCTAAAAAGGTGCATTTGCGACTGTAGGTATCCTTTACATCATGTGAGGGGCAGGGCATGAGAGGAAGTGCATATACAGTCAAACCTCGGTTTTCGTCCATAATCCGTTCCAGAAGAAGGCTGTTCAAAAACCGAAATTGTTCGAAAACCGAAACCACGCTCTTTTTAAAATAAAAATGTTTACTGAACACGTCTGCTGACAATGGAAAGCAACACGAGGAAGCGTCACTTCCTCGTCTACCCGAGGAAGCGTCACTTCCTCGTCTACCCGAGGAAGCGTCACTTCCTCGTGTAAGGAAGGCGAGAGGAGTCAAATGCCGCATTCAAGTGCTCTCAGTTTGTTTGAGAACCGAAATTTGTTCGTCATCCTAGGCATAAAAACTCAAAATTTTTGGTCGAAAACCGAATTGGACGAGAACCGAGATGTTCGAAAACCGAGGTTTGACTGTACTGTAAAACCCCATAAGAAATTGCCGGCAGAATTCCCCTGAGAGACTAGTCGATGTGTTGCACTAAAACTCTGGCTAGGCTGGACATTGTAATACACTACAAACGCAGTGTTGATATTTTTCGCCACCCTGAACACTCCCATGACAACCGATGTACTTTGTAATTTTGGGAGTGAATGTAACTGGTCCGTGTTGCAAAGAAAGGTTGGGATCAGGCGCTTTCACTACGCTAAATTAAGCAGTGTACGATTAGTGGTTCAACCCACATGCTTGCACACACCTTTCTTTCCTGCTTCCCAGTAACAGAGCACCCAAGTAACAGTGAACGTGCTGCATTCCTGTCTTATTCTGTGCGTTTTACAATCCCCTATTTTCTCGGTCACCTTACACCCACCGATCAAGCCGTGTCCACCCCTCCAGTCGAGCGGTCACATGATACCCGCAGCACCAGCGGATCAAGTCCCATTAAATATATGCCAGAGGAATGTTCCTGTGGTTTGTTGTGTCATTTTAGAGGCCAACGAGGATCAGATGGATTACGGTGCAGCAGCGTGATTTTTTTGTTGTCGCTCTGCAAGGAGGCGGGTAACAGGTTGAGGTATCGCGTTACACGTCTTTGTCTTGCTGCCTGGGATTGTCGCCTTCTCTCATCAACATTTGCGTATCAGATGTAAGATTGTGGGTTTTCTCCGGGTGCTCCGGTTTCCTCCCACATTCCAAAAACATGCATGGCAGGCTCGTTGGGCACTCTAAATTGTCCCTAGGTGTGAGTGTGGGCGTGGATGGTTGTTCGTCTCTGTGTGCCCTGCGATTGGCTGGCAACCAATTCAGGGTGTCCCCCGCCTACTGCCCGAAGACTGCTGGGATAGGCTCCAGCACCCCCCGCGACCCTAGTGAGGATCAAGCGGTTCGGAAAATGGATGGATGGATGTAAGATTGTGTATAGTGTATATAAAACCCCAATGTATAAAATAATTGTGTGAAATATGACCACATGTAACAACATCACTTTTTGGGGTAATATAACTCCGAATGAAATTTGGAGGTGAAAAACTGACAGTTAACAAAAAATATAACACATTTTCCTATGTGGGGTGTAGGCAGCATGGCATTTTTTCCCCATGCTTGCATGTTTTGTCTCCTGGTACGCCAAGCTTCTTTCCACATTCAAACTACATGCATGTTTGGTCAGTTGAAGACAGTGGCAGCAGTCCAGCGCGGTTACGCTTGTGTTCATTGACCGTCCAAAAACATCTTTTGATTTTGGTTTTTAATGAGATTTTTAACGCTTTGCGAATGGCAATGAAATTCTTTAAAAAACAGTTTTGCTTTTAATTGTGGAAGCCACACACACACACACACACACACAAAATCCATTGGGAAACCCCAAAATATCATCCCTGGAAAAAAAAAACCCTGATTAGAGTTAGCTTCCAGGTCCCCGATGAAGTGCCACAGAACACACAGTAGAAACAGAATGGATGCATGGAAAACTCTGCGAATGCATGTGAAGCAAGTCTTGTCTTGCCACTCTAGCCCACAGTACTCTGACATGTAGTATCAAAACCGCAGATTATTTTAAAATGACATACACAACCAGAAATCCCAGCTGTACTTTTAAAGTTGCTTGTTGAACTAATCATCGTTGTTCTGTTGACCCCCCCACCCCTTTTCACACACACACACACACACACACACACACACTTTTTGACAAAGGTGTGTCAATTTTCAACAAGTGTTTCTAAGATGAGATGCAGTAATAGCTGTGCGTCTGTTTCAGCACACTCCTCCAGCAGCGCCGTGGTCTGTTCGCCGTCCCTGCATGACACCGAGACAGACTCGTCAGGTGCTCCTCTTCTTGCGCTCTAATGTGGCCGGTTTTATCCTCCTGCTTTCATTTACCGAATGCTGTTACACACTGCTGGGTGGCTGTCAGTAAAGGAGTGGAACTTCCGTTCAAAGTTTCGCGAAGGGATTTGGGAAGCTTGACATCATCTCATGGGAATTAACTGGACATTTGAACTGAATGTTTTTCCGTGCTCTGCCTCATTTAAATTTTTTGCTAAAACTCATAATACATTTTTTAAAACTTTTAGTGTTACACACACACACACACACACACACAAGCCAATGCAACATTTCCAGTCGATCCCAGAAAAATTCCCATATTGCCCTGAGAGGTTTCAAATTTTAAATCGATGGATTTTTGCAACCCGACTTGTAAGTCTCAATGCTGCTAATGTACGCCATGATGAATGTACCTCCCTTAGTCAACAGTTATTTCATGTAACAAGTGAGAGGTTTTATTATTATTATTATGATGTTACTATTATTATACCTGTTACATGTGTCAATTTGCAGTGCCATGTTTGAAAAAGATGAATGTCTACACTCCGGGCAGGTTTGACAGTCACAGCACAGGAGTGGTAGAACAGAATGACCTGAAGGCTTATACATGTGATTGTTCAATTTTTGTCAGGGCTCAATGGCTCAGGCCTTTTCAAAAACACTATCATGTTTTGACGAAAGGATTCAGCCATATTTCCTAGTAAATATTTCTATGTTACTTTTTGCGTTGTTAACCCACTTGTGGCATTTGAATGTTTTTTTGGTTGCGTTTTTTTATTTTTTTTTATTCAGTGGTGAGTGCTATTTTGAATAAGGTGAAAATCTCCATTCCCTTTGTTTCATGTTCAATAAAGATGTATATTTGTAGATGGTTGTAATTGGTTTTCTATCTGCATGTGAATTAAGATGCTCATATGAGTTGTATATTGTTTCCATTAAAGAAAAACACAAAGTGTATAGGGCATGGGCAAAGTATGGCATGTGTGGACCACCTACATGAGTTTTTTTTTTTTATCTGACCCATTAAGTATTTGCATGATCAAGAGTCCTGTAGTATTTATTTTTTGCCCAAACTTGGTTATTTAAAAGTATGTATTCATATAACTCATTAAACAAGAAAAAGTGTTTTCCGTAGTTTTTTTAAACCTCATCTATGAATGACCCATGGCGCCTTTGTCTGTTTAAAAAAAAAGAAATGTGTTCCTGGAGTATCGAAGTTTGGCCATCCCGGTGTTTTTCAACAAGGTGACTTGTCATGTCCAGGTTTTTTTTTAATGCTCTTCAATCTACTCCACCTTTTTTTTTAATCACTTTGCATTGTTTTTTGTCATCTCCCTGAGGTGACAGTGATGCGCAAGGCAGGGTTTTTCCGCTTTGAGCAAAAGCAGGAACTTGTTTGTCTGGTTCTAAAAAAATAGGAAATCAAATCTTAGGGGTTGTGTTTTTTTTTTTTTACTGTGGAGTTGCAATGCAGAGTGCGGCCTGATTTGTTGTTATTCTTTTTTTTTTGGTTGGGTGGACTTTTATTCAATGTTTTTTTTCTAATATATAGTATTTACGGTTTCAATTTGAGAATAAATATTAATAACTTCTGCCTACCTGAGTCAAAACACAAGTAATCAAACCATTCTTCAGTTTCTTGCCATAACATCAAAAAAAGAAAAACACTGCACTGGACTTCAGGAGTGTATTTTCCCCCCGCCGAGTGTTGTCATGACTTGCTTTTGTGTCACCCTGTTTTCTCTCTGCCCTCATCAGCGCATTCCTGTTTTACCTGTATGAGCTGTCAGAAAGAAGGTCTTTCACAACGAAGATGACAATGGCTCCAACCACAAAACCAGGCTCCTTTCAAAATATGATGTGGAACACTTTAAGGTACGTGTCATTTGCACATCGATTGCAAGAGTACACGATTCCTTTTAAGCAGAGTAGCAAGGGAGAACGCCTCAACGCTGATCTTATAGATAGGTCATTTCCACTTGTATCCACTAGAGGGAGACATACGGTACAGTAAACCTACATGACTCGCTATGTAGGAAACAAGTGTGCTATAGCTTTGTAAATGTGACAGTGCGTATAAGCACAGGTATGAAAGTGTGTTACGACCAAATTAGAAATGACACAAGACAAAAAAAAATCCGATTAATTGTTATTGATAAAATTACTTTTACTTGTGCAAGTTATATTTAGCCTATTTAAAATCTATGTACAGTATTAGGTGATTAGCTTTAGTTGGTTAGAATGCTTAGCGGTTGTGATCCGGGATATTTTAGAATGTTTCGCATTTCAAAATTGTCCAATAAAAACTGTTGATCAGAGTATGAATAATTTGGGGGCATGTATAGGTACCTGTACTGTACGCTGACTTAATACCTTATAATATTGAAGATAGGTTCATTTAATTTAGTAATTTCATTCAAAAAGTGAATTTCGTAAGATACAATGATTCACTCGGTTCTAAAAATAACGTAACTCCGGTGATTGTAAGTACTGTATACTTGAAATGTTTGTGAATTTGAGCTTTTCTTCAGCGTATATCATCATCAAAATTGTTTTCACAGTAAAATGAAATATTTAACTCTGTGTGTAGTGACACAACAATATATATGAGTTTAACTTGATCATTTATTTTGAGATGATTAATTGAGATCAACCTGCAATTATTTGCATGTCATTAATTGTGTATGTCATGCTGCTTAACTTTAAACATTCAATATTTTGTAACACTTAAACATTGTTAAATCAATACTGTAGTTTCTAATTTTTGTAGAGCCTGACCTGAATGAAATATTATTTGCCCTTTTATTTTGATGCATGCAGATGTTCTTCCCAAACACAAAGAGCCATTTTATTGAGTCGTGCAGGCGGGCTGCCTCCTCGTGACTGTCCTTGAGGATGGAAAATGTAAGAGCAAAAATCCTCAACGTAAATTAATGCAAATTTACTGGGTAATCATACTGCATCTTGAAACAAACTCCAAAAGACCAAAAAATAGTTCATGTACAAAAATAGATTTAATTGAATTGTTCTGTCAAAAAAAAAAAAAGGTATTTACAATAAACCTAACATAACAACAAAAGGCAGGACATTAAGACAACTTTTTGTAATCATGGACAACTAAATCTCTATGGAGATGAAACAGTTCCTGCTGTCTGCTTCCATTTAAGAAAATGTCATTAAAATGTCCTCTACCTGCCAAAGAGCATGTCCACCAGAAGCTCCAACAGGTCAGCTTGGCCAATTACAGGCCGGAATAAAAGTTCAACGATTAGACTGGGTGTGATGCTTTGTAGCATAGAGGCCGTGAGGAGGATGCGGGCGAAACGGTCCTGCCGCCTGGGATGGAGTAGCTGGACCACCTCGCTCAGGGCGTGCTGCGCCTCTTGTTGCAAGCCCTCGATGAACAGAGATGCCTTTAGATCCGGGATGTCTATTGGACGCAAAGACATTAAGAGTCTGGTTTTCAAGACATCGTAAAGCAAAATGCGCGCTGTATCTCGGTTGCACATACCTGGGTTAAATATCGTCGTCCCTTTAAGGTATGCGTATTCCTTTGGACTCAAATCTAAGCTCCAGAATTTTCTGAGACAAGACTTGAGTTTGCTGACGCCAGCAATGGTGGGCTGCTCCCTCTCCATCTCAGTTCCCCCCTCACGCCGCAGAAGAATCTTCTTCAGCATGCTGTCGGCCGGTACGTCGGCCACCTCAAAGTCCACGTGCTCCTGCGCCAGGCCCAGAATGAAGAGCGGCACCCAACAGTTTTTGAGGAGTATGAACTGGTCGTTGGGTGGAAGCTGCTTGAAAGCAGGTAGATTCTTCATGAAATGGACGGTTTTGACCAAAACCGATGAGGCTTCCTTGCAAATCTCCAATGGTCTTTTTAAGCACACCGTTCGGCGTAGCTCACAGTTGCATCGATGAGGTATTGAATTGTAGTCGCGTAGGCTCGGCCTGGTGTTATCTAGTTGACTGAGAATGTTGAAGAGGATAGGATTCAACAGTCTGTCGCTGCTGCAACGGCATCGGTTATCCATCATGGAGAGGCTTTTCTGGAGTGAGGCGCTCTTGCCTCCGCCACGTCCGTATTTATAAGGCCACCCGAGTGGACCTTGACTTGTCAATACACACTCCGTGAAAAACAGCCATGTGCTCTCTGCCAGGTGACTGGTGGTATAACCCTGGGAAACTGATAAGCTTTTCTCAATGAAAAGGAGCTGGTGGAGTAACGTCTGGATATCAAGAGGGCTAGGCCTTATCTTGGGGTCTGTGTCATTAACCCAGGCCGTACCAAGCTACCAAGGACTCCGAAGGTAATCAAGACCAGCTCTGATGGGTCCCCACATACTGCCAGCTCATACTTGGCTGGAGCTGAAGAGGCCAACACGGGGCAGTGGGGCACTGACCCAGAAGTTAAATACTCAGGATGATGTCATTGGCACATTTTTGTAATCGTTGCAGCAAAACCTCTGAGACCTAGAAACCTACCTGCCTTGCCAAATTTGTTTTAGTTTAAATCATAATCATATATATGTGTCAGTTCAGTCTGAGTGATTATTGTTACCTCACAGCAAGTATGTTCTGGGCCTCAGCTTGGTTCCTTGGATAGTTCGTTATAGACCCCATATGTCAGCCATTCCCAACTAGGGTCACGTGGGCTAGAGGTAAGATCGGGCCGCCCGAGCCCGACCAGACCCGAATTTCGTGTCTTAAAATATCAATCATTGCTTCGGGTTCGGGTCGGGTCGGGCTTCTCTCTCGCTGACTTTTTTTTTTTTGTTTGTTTCGAGGCTGTGAATAGTTTTGGCCACGAGAGACCGTGGTTCGCAAAAAACAGAAGTCGCCTCATCACAACACGTACTGTACTAAACTCTTACAATGACAATTCAAAGAACTCCTTCCAGTTTCTGTCGAGTATCCACCCGTCATTGTTCGTCTTTGTCTCTCTACTTCTCTCTCTTGAAGTGCCGCGCTAGATTCTTAAGGACGTACTGCTGCTGTGGTGTATGGCCCAATTTTCAACCCGTCAAAATGACGGACGGCCTTAAATTTCCCTGTCCACTCTTAAAAAAAATCCGTCAATGTTGGAAAATTGACGGTTAATGTAACCTCTTCAGAAACAGAAATATAAAAGATGTAAATGTTTATACAGTCTTGTTTAACGTTACAAAAGACAGCCTTTGTTATCAGAAATCACCCCTCCTCCTCCCGAGTCCTCACAAATAAAATACGAAATGTCGGGTTTGCTTCGGGCTCGGGCCTGCAAAATCAAGTTAAGTGATCGGGCTCGGGTCGGGTCGGGCTTAAATACCCTCGGGCCCGGTCGGGTCGGGCTCGATTTTTTAGGACCGATCTTAGCTCTACAAATATATCAATTTTGTGTTCGGTTAAACTGCCCCCGATATCACACTAAGTCAATTTATGAGTACAATAAGATGAAATATTTTTATTTCGGCATGCATACTTTTTAGTGAAATGTTTATATTGCAAAATCTTTCTATCTCAAAATGGCCGCCTTAGCTCAATGAAGTTTGGGAGACACTGCCATAGACAGGCAGATAGGATTTTTGAAAACATGCATACTACCAATTTACAAGAAGCGTAATACATCTGATGTAGTACTTAGGATGAAACCTAAAACCACCCCTCGTGTCCATGGCACACCTGTTGAAATAAATCAATGAAATCTGAGGAATTTCACTTTATGCCCTGCGTTTGTGTTCCAGGTGGTCATATTGTTATCTCCGCTGTGCCTGGCACGGGAAGGCTTGACGCTGATAAGAAGATGACTTTATTATTGTCACAAATAAACAAACAGATGGATTTCAATGACTCATTTTATGTTTCCTTCTCCCTGAGCTGCCACCTTATCATGATGAAAGGGTTTGTACATCACAATGATCCAAGGAGCTACACCTTGCTGCTTTAACTGGCGCCGGCAGCTAAAGGAAACCAGTCCCACAAGTGTGGGAGCAGACAACGGATGGTTTACAAACCCTCTATGACAATCACAATTGTTGTATTCTGTTTTCTCTTCTGTGGACAGCGATCACTGGGCCCACGCTCTGGAGACAGACATGGAGATGATACTCATTGCCAGTACTGTATTTGTTGGGTAGGCTCACACCTAAAGCCTACACATCCTCTTCTAGTCAGGTGTGTGATTACAACATTTTGACAAACGGTGGCCAGGGGTGAATCATTCTTTATCATACACACCACAATGAAGGTGTCATGAAATGAAATTCACACATATCCAGAACAATGCCCATCACATGCATCATCAAGCAGGAATATGGAAAAATTGACAATCAAGTGGACTTGACTTGAATAACTTTTTGCTGATTTTAATTGACTAGATAATACCTTTCTTTTCCATTTCTTTGCTTTTGTGTAGCATCTCATCGTCTACTTCTATCTCATGCACTAATTTGCTCGCTAACAGTCAATCAGAGTGATCAATTCCCACAGACAGCCGACGCCATTTTGCATTGTGCCAGTATTGACTCATTCATTCAAATCATATCTTAAGAAGCACAATAACACAAACATCTCTTGCTTCTTCACAATTGTAAATGTTGATTTTTACTTAGGTTTTTTCCCCTGTTTGTGTTATAAATGTGTGCGCAAAATTGGCCGATTTGTATGTAATGGAACCATGACTGTGGATGATATGATAAAAAATGACTTCTTATTAATGCTGTTTGTTTGTCAGTGTGAGAAAGTACTGACTGAAATGATAGTAAGTGGGATGATGATGATGATGATGATGATGATGAATGGATGGATGGATGACATTTTAATCAACTAGAGCACAGGTGTCAAACTCAAGGCCCGGGGGCCAAATCTGGCCTGCCACGTCACTTTATGTGGCCTGCAAAAGCCAATCAAGCATGTCAACTTTCATGATGCTTCCTAAAATCCGTACCAAATTTAAAATGAACATATTCAATAAATGAGAGCTGTTGTCAGTATTTTCTTGTTACCAAACCCCTCATTATAGTCACTTAAATTGTTGAAGAAACTACTGTATTATTCTTTACTTCTTGATATGGTTTCACAGTCATAATGGCCCTCCAACGGAAATGACAACTACAATGTGGCCCGCGACAAAAAAATGAGTTTAACACCCCTGAACTAAAGGCAGATTCCTCTTAAAATTACATTCAGATCATGTTTCTATTTGTACTTTAAATGCAGTACACAGTTTTAAGTAACTAGTGGCCGTGTATCAGGGATAACAATGCGGCATTTGTGTGAAAATGGCAGAAAAGTCACAGCATTAAAATCTTCCCCTAGGTGTGGGGGGGGGGGGGTGTCTGGAGACAGACACAAATTGGTTGCCAGCCAATGGCAGAGATGGCGAAAACCAGTGGAAAGTGAGAATCTCAGTTATTTGAGAGGGGCTCAGAATGGAGCCACTGCTCCACGGCATGGAGAGGTGCAAGACGAGGTGGCTCGGGTGTCTGGTAGGATACCTACTGCATGTCTTTCTGGTGATGTGTTCTGGGCACGTCCAACAGGGAGAAGGCCCTGCAGACAGCTCAGAAGACGCTGGAGAGAGTATGTCTTCAGGTTGCCTGGGAACATCTTGAGTGCCCCTGGAAGAACTGGATGAAGTGGCTGGGGAGAGGGAATTCTGGGATTTCCTATTTTTAACATGTTGCTCCTTTGACCCAAAACCAGAAAAGTGGAAGAAAATGAATGTATGGATGGCTGATGAGAGGGAGGGATGATATTTTTTCCACTAATGCCTCACTTTTCTTTCACCCAATCTCTGTTTAGAACCTCACAGATTACGATAACATTATTATTATTATCAAATTAACCAGAAAATAATGGGAAATTGGCGTAGTAACCCTCATGGAGTCAAGGTCAGTTGAAGCTGTTAAAAAGTGTTATTAAAAGACTAAATACCATCTACCTCGTGTTTGTTTTCGTTCATTCAATCATTCCTCCAAAGAAAATGTCAGAATCTTGACAAATCATATCAGCCTGATGCAATTCATTCGAAACTGTGTGTTTCCACCAAGTGGAGTACTACAGTTCATAACAAAAGGGCTGTCACTTGAAATGGCAAAAAACACACGTCCTTAATGCGTTTCTTGAAATGCCCTACAATACACTCTGCAGCCATCGGGCTTGATCAAGCATGCTGACAATTGTAAATGTCTGTGATAAGACGCTTGTTTATAGACGTTGGGATCAGGCAGAGACGGACACGGAGGACAGACGCTTATCTGCTCCCTGACTGTAAAGTTTAAATAAAAATGTCATTCATTCTATAAGTGGAGCAACTGCTGAAATCGGTGTGATTAAAGAAGTGAATATACAGTATTCATGTCAGAAGATGCATTACACAATGGATGGCACTGAATTTCCTCGTAATATTTTATTCCAAACAAGGAATAAAACACATATAATATTATCAAATACATATCGTGTAGTTATGAATGCACAGTTTATTGTTTTTCACAGGAGCACTCGGGTCAATGAACTCTTGTTAGTGCACGATGATGTGAACACAATGTCTAGGACTTGACACTTCACCTTGGCGTACTGTTGTGACAAAGGGTCATTTGCTTGGCTCCATGTGCCCCCCCACCAGGTCAGTAAGGCAAAGGGGACCGAGAGGCACAGCTGGGGGGATTCCATTCCGTTAATAATGACAATAAAGGCACATGATTTTTTTTTTTGTTAATCTCAAAAATAGTTCTGGAATTATGGTAGTTGGGTCTGACTCGCTGTAATTGTTGGCATATACAGTAGTTTATAAAGTTAAATCCATGTTTTTAGTTGTGCATCGTCCCAATGGTTTAATGGACATTAATCAATTTTCCAAGTAGTCAATTCATTCATTTGATCAGCATATGGGTGGATTACTAAATCATGAAAAAAAATTGTTATAATAGAAAAACTCATATAAATTTACTTCTCACACAGTGAAATATTTCATGATATTATTGTTGAGAATTTGGACCACATAACAGTTATAATAGTTTATAATATACGGTATAATGTTAATAGCTTACACTGAACCAAAAGACCCAAATTCAACATCTCAAGAAATTTCATTATTAGATTAGATAAAAAACTAAATATAGACATGGGCTAGGAATTGGTCTTCTAAAAAGTATTTGTATTTTCCGATGGATTTGATACATTTGTATATTGTATGTTTTCCTGTTTTTAATTGACCTAAAAAAAGTCTTGTGTATTTTTCAGAAAGCAGGTCTACTTAACTAAAATCATGTTTGTGTTTTTTGTTTGAAAAAAATCAGTTTCATCACGCCATATAAATACATTTGTCAGACATTGTGTTTGCAGCGTGACGAGGGAAAGTATATTTGCAAATTGAAATGCAAATCAGCATTCCAAATATTTGAAAACATTTGGTGTTGTCGTTTTGGCGTGACTTATTATTTCTGTTGTAGGTTCACATAATTATTTCCCCAAGTGTTTTTTTTTTTGCTTACATTATGCTATAACTAATTAACATTGGTATCTATGGTCATGAAATGATAAATAAAACCCTTTCTACCTGCATCTATTTATCGTTCCAGTTTCACCATTCAAATTGGTTTTGGTGGAAGTTATGAAATTGAAGTTTATTGGACATGCTTAATAACTAACTTTGGACTTCTAGAATGTATGTTAGTTGTGACTAATGCACAAGAGAAGCGTGATGCAGTGTAAATGCTCTGTAGTGATGTCAGGGTCCAGACACATAAGTACATTTTTACTGCCTATTACTATCAAAACACACCGATAAACGCCAAGGTGAAGGCCAAGCACCGTGTTAGCCGCTGGGTTAATGAACTCTGGTACAATACATTTCTTGGTCATCTTTTTGAAAGACAGAAAGAAAAGGAAATACAAAAAATATATAAAAATGAACTTTCAACAAAATGTTAGCTAACAGTATTGTCTAGTACAGTATTGTTTTAAAATGACGGGTTAAGATTTCCAAAATGTTGAACATTTTCACTGGAACTTTTGCCCCTCAACGCCAACATGACAGCCTATCCAAAGGCAAATACAATTTCACAGCACTGTATTTCATGTGAAATGTTCTATGAAGGCCTTTGTTCCAGATACAGCTGTTGTGGGAGCGCCATAGAAATGAATATGTATTGTATGGATTGGATTGGGGCAGCCCGGTGATCGAGTAGTTAGTGCGTCAACCTCACAGTTCAGAGGTTGTGGGTTTGATAACAGACATCAGGCTCCAGACATCCCGTGGAATCCATGGCAGCACTCTAAATTTTCCCTATGTGCGACGGTGAGTGCTGATGGTTCATCTCTGTGTGCCCTGTGAAAGTCCATCAACCAGTTCAGGGTGTACCCCACCTACTGCCCGAAGACAGCTGGGATAGGCTCCAGCACACACGTGACCCTTGTGAGGATAGAAAATGGATGAATAAATAAATAATTATTACCGTGTGGTCAATCACATGGTTGTGCTGCATTCGTCGAAAGTGGGAACCAGTTCTGACCTCAAAGTGCTCGAGACGAATGTAAACAACAAAGATATCTGATTCCGATAGCGTCTTCATAATGTATGTACTTAATTTATATAAATGACATAATATTCTTCCCTTCAAAGCATTTCATCCAAATAACTTCATGCGGGGAGATAAAGGCATATCTTTACGAAGTCAGTCCAAATCACGTGGTGTAACGTGAAGCTAGTTCGAATAACCAAATACATGTAATAAATAAATAAATGAATCAATCAATGTTTATAATCTTGTGCATTTTGCCATTTTGGTCTGGATGTTCCATTGAAGTCGGGCGGTAAACTCGGGGTCCTTTTTTTTCGACTTTTTCCGACAATACAGTACGGACATCCCAACTCATAGTAGCGTTTTAGTGCCCGTTTTCTAGTCAGACTTTCCACCTTCCTCGAATCCCGCAGTACGTCATATCCGGTTACTGGGTTTAGGCGGAAGTGTCGTCATTTCATCGTGGTTTAAAAAAAAACATTGACGAACAAAAACATGGCGGACATACATGGCGTCTTTTTAGTTGTCAGCAACATTCCTGCTGCTTTTCACTCGGTGGACCTCCGGAATTATTTCAGTCAGTTCATTGAGAGCGGGGGCTTCATCTGTTTTCATTACCGCCACCGGCCAGAGGTGCACCGGGAATCTCAAACGTGTGGAGACAGCGAGGAAGACGGGGATAAGTCGTCCGGTAGTAGCGACCTAGCATCATCAGCGGCTAGAGACAACTGCAGCAAAAAGACTAAGCAGGCAGCCAAAACTTGCTGTTGTGTCGTCTCCGTTCACAACAAACACGCCGACAGATTGGTGAGAATGTACGCAGGAAACCATTGGATCGACTCCAAGGGCAACTGGCTGTCCAGAAGATGTGTCATTAAAAGAGCGAAGGTTTCACAACACAATGGTAAGTCAGTCTTGTTTTCCCCGCAAATGTGTAATGACGAGGTGAGATCATTAACAGTAAGATCATTTGTTTGAATTGAAGCCACCTCAATACGTAAAGAGCATTCATCAGTGCCCACAAATGCGAATAAACGTATGAAACCGTTAACAAGTTGCAACTGAGCAATCTGTTGCTTCGTGTTGAAATTTAGTATGAAGCAATTGAGTAATTTAAACAACAAAGTAAAGCCTTCCATGAACTGCACTTCGTCGTACTGGGAGCTGTTTGTAATGCTTTTTAATTTATGTTTTACATTAATTTACTGTACCTATTATAATCTTTAAAGGAGAAATTCGACTAATAACAACTGCAATAATCATTATATTTCCTTGCACCTTTCAAGGGAACCAATGCGGCAATTTGCCTATTTTATATTTTAATGGAACATTACCCCTCTACATAAATACAAGCAAGTCAATTTGACTTAAACAAAATGGTATCTAAATAAAATGTTTAAAAACAAACATCTAACAGATTAAAGGTTGAGTCAGTGATTCCGAATTACAAATAGTCCTTATTGTAATGCAATGCGGTTCTAAGCCACGCTAGTGTAAACTCTTTACACACTGCAAATCACCATAATAATGAACACACACACACCATAAAAAAAAATAAAATATATATATATATATATATATATATATATATATATATATATATCTAAACTGAGCATTGTCCTATGTAAAAAGTCTCTTGTGTATCACCATTTATTGCAATCAACTAACAAGCTTTTTCTTTCTCTTTCCAGATGAGAATCAGTTCCCGTATAAGACAAGGTTCGAGCAGCGACACCGGATGTCCCAAACCGAACACTTCACCTTGTCCGACCTCAAAACCTTATCAGAACTTAATCCACCCGCTCTGATGCAGAATGGGAATGTGGGCACGTCAGTCAAAGTTTTCCTACAGCTCATCCAGTCGTGTCGGCTGCCTCCCCGCCTCATTCGCAAACTGGGCCTTAAGTTCCCTAAAACTGGCTCCAACCGTCGCTACGGAAACGTGCCTTTTCAGTACCAGGACACTCGCACGCTACCGGCCACAGAAGAGACTGTTTTAACAGCCGCTGGCCATGAGATATCGGGGCCAGGCACTTTGGCCGCTCGAACATCAGCACAGAGAAATCTGGATGACTGCTGCACGACAACTGAGAACGATGAGCCACAAATAGATGAAGAGGAGGACATGCAGTCAAATGAAGATGATGTAAGCTCAAGACATCAGTATTTATTATGTGTGCTGAATTTGAAATGCGTCCTTCTTTACATGACGACTCCCAGAAGTACATTGAAATGTCCAATATCTGTTTTACGAGGCTGATCAACTACCAATTTGTTTAATTTCGTAACAATTTGGAACCATGTGGATCAGTGCACTCATGTTTAGCTTGTCTGCTTTACATTTCTCATTTTTGGGATTTGAACCTCAGCTCCTGCCTTCCTTTTTTGGGTGTTCTCCCCATGCGGGCTTTCTCAGGATACTCCATCTTTCGCCCAATTGAACACTAAAAGTCAACCGAGTGAGGACAAGGAGAATAGAAAGTTGATTGATGAATGCCTCAGCTATAAGTATTCCCCATTTAGCTAATTAGATCAGACAGCAGCACCATTATGTAAAATACACACACGCACACACACACACACACACACACACGTTGTGTGTGTTCCTGGTGAAATAAATTGACGCTACACCAATAAACACTTTTATCTCATAAACCTTACATTTCTTGTTGAAATTCATTAATTAAAGATGAAAAGAGGTGAGGAAAAAAATACAGTGGATGAATGATTTTCAAGTACTGTATTTTAAAATAGAGTGCTAGCGTAGATACATTGAAAATACAAATTTGCCTTTCCTATTAGGTGTGATTTTAAACCAATCTCCCTGTCAAATAAATAATTTGAACATTTCTAATGTGTTATGGGTTAGAAGTTGTCATTCATCCAGATCCACATTTTACAGCAGTACAACTTAAACGTTGAATTCCATTTAACCTGTGCAGACGCTTATATATATATATCTCCTCAAATTTAATCTGATTGAAAAAGGCCATCTCAATGTTGGCCAGAAATTGTAATGTACAGTATAATGAAATATATTATGCTGAGCTGATTCAGATTGCATTCCAGTTCACCACAAATCTCTCGTTTGGTTGCAGGATGATGACTGCTGTGAGGAGTGGGAGCGTCATGAAGCATTGCATGAGGATGTGACTAGCCAAGAGCGAAGCAAAGAAAGGCTATTTGAAGAAGAAATTGAGTTGAAGTGGGAAAAAGGTGGTTCGGGTTTGGTGTTCTACACTGATGCCCAGTACTGGCAGGAAGAAGAAGGAGGTAAGCACAACATTGATGATACTGTTTGTATGTACTGTGGCATCTTGATTTATGAGCAACCCAACCTGCGAGGTTTTGTGACATAAACTGATTATTTGGCTTTATTGTGGGCAAAAAAGTCAGATGTGAGCGCTTCGATTGTGGCAGCGAACTTGGCAACAAGCAGAAATTTGAAAGATAGTGAGTAAATCTTGAAATAGTAGGCTAAGTGCTAGCTTCAAGCTGGTTATTGCCAACCCCTGTTGAAATTTACTGTTGAACGAAACATAAAACAAAGATAATTAGACATGTATGGAACCTAACTGCCTCATATAGGTCCACTGGCCCAGTGTTTTTCTAAAGATAAATAACTCGGCGATGCGGTCGAGCAAGAGAGGAGAGTGGGGGTGACCCGCGCAATGAGCAAATCGTTAAGGAAAGTAAAAGTGGGGCGCTGTTAAGTGATTTACAACCCGTCAAATGTGGTGGTGTTTGAAGAGAGGGTTTCTATGCCTTTTTTATGTGTGGAGTTTAGTGGCATTGCCATTTAATGTGTAGTGCTCATTTATTTAAGTCCTCCTGCTGCCAATAATGGACGTGCACTGATGTTAGCATTAGCTAGCGCTAAATTGGTCAGGGGCATGATGTCATTCATGCCGGTTTACCTCATTTAATGTGCCCTATATCTGTGAGGCATTTGCATACAAGTTTTCGTCCCCGCTGTCGACAAGTTTGTTTTTCTGACTTTTTTTCTCAACTATCATTCTCACCACTGAGACTAATAATTAAAAACAATACTCACAGGCATATTTTCTTTATCCTCAGCAACAACAAAAAACTTGTGATTGCAGCTTTTGACAGTGTTCTGTTACATCATCAATCCTGTTTATGTTATTATATTGCCCTCTGGTGGCCAAGACACAGACATCTGACACACAACGCTCATTCAATTGTTTGATTCTTTAAATTCTGTGTAATTATCATACTACAATGTGTTTTTATAAAGTACAATACTGTAGAGTGTTATTTTTATTATGAAAAACTGCTTATTTTGTGTGGGTTTTTTTGGGGTGGGGCTGGAACAGATTAGTAGCATTTCTGTTCATTTTAATGGGGAAAGATGATTTGAGGTGTAACTGTTTTGAGTTCTGAACATGATCATGGAACAAATTAACCTTGTAAATCAAGACATGAAGCTCTTGATACAAGTAAAAAAAGACTAACCACTTTTGTCTCATTCTGTCCTACTGTTTTCAGATTTTGACGAGCAAACGGCAGATGATTGGGATGTTGACATGAGCGTCTACTATGATAAAGGTATTTTGGCTTGCTTGACTTCAAAATGTTTTTATCACATTTGTCTCACAAGTACTCTCGAAGTATATTTAACACAAACACAATTTCTTAAACTGGCGTCATCTTTTTTCCAGACGGTGGTGACATGGACGCCCGGGACTATGTCCGGATGCGACTGGAGAAAAGGCTTCGGGATGGTCTTGAAGATGGATCTGCACACAATCATGCCATTGGGAGTTTTGAGAGGTTCACTAAGGTATGAGATTCAACTACAATTTATGCCCACTCGTTTACTGTATAATTATACGTTTTACTCATTTCTACTGCTTGGTTAGGGCTTTGGCCGCCGCGTAATGGAGAAGCAAGGCTGGAAGGATGGTGAAGGGTTGGGAAGCAGTCAAGCTGGGATTCCTGATGCCCTAGAGAATGATGGCAAACATCCACACTGCAAACGCGGGTTTGGGTAAGTTTCGAAATAGAAAGCGATGAACCTCTTTCTTTCTTATTACTCATTGTACTCATTGTGTTTATTCTACAGCTATCACGGTGAAAAGCTACCCCTAAATCATGGTAAAAAGGCCAGAAGAAACTTCCATATAAGTACAATTTATGATGAACCCAAGGACGTTGATATGGGGGACTCTTTGCTCAGACGCCAACCAAATATCAGCATGAAATACAGAGGCTGGGAGTCTGGAGGCAGCGTTGGGCCAAGGAGATGACAAATGCTGTGATTTTTTTTGTTTGATGTGAGAATGAGTGGTTGTTGTCTATGTATGCCAGTTCAGGGTAAGGGTGCACAGCGCCTCCCCCCAATGACAGCTGGATAGGCTCCAGCACGTCCGCCACCCTTGTGAGAATACGCCGTTCAGAAAATGGATGGATGTGTGAATTTTGGCAGCATTCATTGTTGTTTCATTCATGTTACTCTTATTTTCCAAGACTTACATTGTACTTAAAATTGAGTACCCTCACTGTTTTCCTGTGGTGTTGTGTATTATTATTTTTAATGTTACATTACATGATTCCATTTTTTTAAAAACAGGGATTACACAGTCACACAAGTACAAACGATTGTACTGTCAAGAGAATGTTTGCAGGCCTCTGAGCAGTTTTAAGTAAGCTGTTGGAGTAGACGCACACGTCTCAAACCCTGCTCCTCAAGGGCCGTGATCCTGCATGTATTAGATGTTTCCGTGCTCCAACATGACTGATTCAAATGATCACTACAGTTATCAGGCTCCTGCAGAGTTTGGTGAAAAGCTGATCATTTGAATCAGGTGTGTTTGAGGAGCGAAGTATCTAAAACATACGGGATAGTGGCCCTTGATGACCAGAGTTTCACACCTCTGGAGTAGAGCCTTGCTTGAGCGCACGTCAGAAAAAAACCCCAAAACATCGCTTAACAAACTTTTTTTAAATCATCAGGAGAAGTGGTTTGGATAATGGATGGATGGATTTGAATGAAAAACATTAAATTATTACACCCTGCACTGGGCACCACCCAATTGCAGGTCACATATACACACACAAAATATATATATATACATATATATTAACATTTACACCTATTGTCTACAATTTTTCAATAAACCTAACATGTTCAAACTGGGAAGAAAGTTGGAGTATGTGGAGAAGGTCTATGCAAACGTGGAGAGAATGTACAAACTCCACCTACCAAGCATGGAAGCGAGATTGAAACTGTGAGGCAAATGTGCAAACCACTGTGTCAGCAAGTACAGGTACATTTGCCTTACACTCTGTAACTTTAATATTTTAAATAGATGGGATGTATTATAGATTTTATGATTACGGTAATACTTAAAATACAGATTTTGTTTCCTACATAATTGTAATACAATTGATCCATTTTGTCTAACAGAACTCAAAATAATTCCGATTATATTAAAAAAATAAATGTAAATGTAAGGTACTGTAAATGAACACTTAAAAGCACGCAGATTTTATTTTGAAAATCCTATATGCAGAAACTGGCGCAACAAAATAAATCTGAGGAGTGCTCTCGATGTTTTATTAGGCAGGAAACCTTTTTAAAACCTTCACAATACAGTAACTGAGTGGTTTGCACATCTGCCTCACAGTTTCAATCTCGGTACCATGCTTGGTAGGTAGAGTTTGCACGTTCTCTCCACGTTTGCGTAGACCTTATCCACATATGTTAACATTTTAAAAAATATATATTCGGCATTATATTGTGTTCTGTTAGATAAAATGGATCAATTGTATTACAATTTTGTGCGGAACAAAATCTGTATTTTATTTAACTATTAAACATAAATCCACAATACAGGCCATCTAGTTAAAATATTAAGTTTACAGACAGAGTATAAGGCAAATGTACCTGTACTTAGTGACAAAGATTGATAGCACTTTTCAACATGATTTTATTTTGAAACTCATGTTTAGGTGACCCGGATGTATTCGACGTTAGCACGGCGGCTAATTGCTAGGTACGTAAATACTGAACGGCAGCAGGTGGCCACTGTAGCCTGAAGCTGGGGTTTCCTGCATCCTTTTAACTTCGCAACTTATATACCGGCCTTTGTTACTAGTTTGTCAGTGTTCCCTACGCATCTAAAGGATTATTTCCGGTGTATATTTGACTGGTTAGTGCTTGTTGACTCGTTTTGTGTCCGCTTTTTACTATACATACCGCAACGGTAAATTATCGGGATGTCACTTAGAACCGGATCACCGGTTCTTACCTGATTGGGTGCATTTAAAAAAGTTTTTAAAAAATAACAAAATATATATATATATATATTAACGGCACATTTGTTCCGGCTACGGCATGTCTGCGCCCAAAGGAGAAAACAATTTCCTACGTTTCGGCCAGGTTGTGATCGGACCGCCTGGTTCTGGTAAAACCACGTACTGCCAGGCCATGCAGGAGTTCCTTACCCACCTCGGACGCAAGGTAGTTGTGGTAAACATGGACCCGGCCAATGATGGACTTCCGTACTCTTGTGCCGTGGATATCTCCGAGTTGGTTACTTTGGATGATGTCATGGATGGACTGAAGCTGGGGCCCAATGGCGGGCTCCTCTACTGCATGGAGTATGTGGAGGCAAACCTGGACTGGTTGGAAAATAAGCTGAAGGAACACCTGGACTGTTACTTCTTGTTTGACTGCCCCGGGCAGGTGGAGCTCTACACACACCAGAATTCAGTGAAAAATATATTCTTGCAATTGGGAAAGTGGAATTTCAGGGTGAGTCCATTCAGCCGGTGCTTCTTTTGTTCAACTCATGATACCAGTCATGCCAGTGATGTAGAACGACAGGCAGAAACATCAAATGCTCTTTCACTAGATTGCAAAGGATCAAATTAACCTGGTTGTTTATCCGTTGCCATTCATGTATTTGAATAATAGCTTTATGTTCAGGGAGATTTTAGACAAGTACTATAAATGTGTGTGCTTATTAAGACAAGATCGTTACATAAACGTTTTCAAATTGAAGTGTTCCTTGGCTCATTAAAGGTTAGGGAACACTGCATTAAACATCTTAAAAGTTGGTATGGCATGTGAAGTTATCAGATGTAGAGGTGGCTTTTATTTTTTTTCCCTTTGTGTTCAGCTAACATGCGTGCACCTTGTGGACTCTCACTACTGTGCGGACCCAGCCAAATTCATCTCTGTCCTGTGCACCTCGCTGTCCACCATGCTACATGTTGAGCTCCCTCATGTCAACATCCTCTCCAAGATGGACCTGATTGAGCAGTATGGCAAACTAGGTACGACAAAAAGTTTGTTGTGGAGGTATTCTTGTGAAAAAGCAAAATATCAAAGGGCACTGTGTAAGAACTGTTAAACCTCGGAGCTTGAACTGAGGTCATAAAAATATCCATTCATTCATTTAGCATAGTGCTTGTCGTCATTAGGGTCGCGAGCGAGCTGCGTTTTGGTGAGAGACGGGATATACCCAAGACTGGTTGCCAACCAGTCACAGAGTACATATCAACAAACTACCATTCACACTCACCCCTAAAGGACATTTAAGCATATCAAATGACCTCCCATGCAGGTTTTTTGAGCGTGGGAGGAAGTCTGAGTAAAACCACATAAGAACATGCAAACTCCAGACAGGAAGACAAGAGCTGAGATTCAAACCCCAACCCTCACAAATGTGAGGCAGATGCGCTGACCACAAGACCCACCCTATTGACGATATTTGTGAAGCTCAATTATATTGATTTTGTTTGTGATTACCGTAATAGCATCCCAAAGCAATTATGGCAAAATCAACAGCACTATTTGACTGTAACCAGCAGAGGGCTTCCTTTTTTTTTTTGGCTACAAGCCCTCTCATAGAACTAAACCATTCTGGGGTAGTCTTAGCTCTCGCACGCCCTTCATGAGGACAAGCACTTTTGGAAAAAATTGTGAGAAATAATCAATAGATTAGTTTACAAATTAGTATTCACTTAATACTTTTGCTGTTCAACATTCCTAATATGTGAAATAAAAAGTTAACTTTGTTAACTAATGACAGTTTATATGGTAGCATTGGAGTCTTACTGTTTTGAATGTGAGTCCGCTTTTCTCAACATTGGGTGTCTATTATTATTTACACCCATTGTTTAGGTTGATCCCACTTAAGTGTTGCAATAATGACAAAGGAAACCAGTTAATCTGAAGAGCTCATGAAGTGCGCAGAGGTCGCGCACTTAACAGAGTCAAACGTTCAGAATAAATGTTAGGAAGCCAAAAAGCTAGTCAGTGATAATCTTGGGGCCTTGTGGGGTATACTGAAGGTGTCTAGAAAACTGAATTTTGGTGTGACTTTATTGCACAGGTGTCAAACTCTAGGCCCGGGGCCAGATCCGGCCCGCCACCTCATTTTATATGGCCCGCGAAAGCAAAGCATGTGTGTCAACTTGCATAATGCCTGTTTATATCTGTACCGATATGTCAAATGGTCATATGGAATAATTGATATGGAGAGTTAGCAAAAATTCTACCCTGTTTACACTCACTTGACTGATTTCAAAACTAAACAAGTAATAAATTAATGCGATGAGACCCTTCAACATTTTTGTGGTTTCACTGTCATAGCGACCCTCTGAGGGAAGACTTAACTCCAAAGTGGCCCGCAACAAAAATCAGTTTGACACCCCTGCTTTAGCGGGATGTTTAAAACAAATAATGTTGGTCATTAAGGGGCGTTTGTCTTATTTAGAGAGTGGGTAGTTTTGCTCTATCAATTCCATCATGGTACTATTTTCTCACTCGGTGTCTTTATTCATGCCCAGCATTCAACCTGGACTTCTACACTGAAGTTATGGACTTGACGTATCTTCTTGATCACCTGGCTGCAGATCCCTTCTTCAAAAAATTTCGCCATCTAAATGAAAAGCTGGCCGAGGTCATTCAAGATTACAGCCTCGTCTCGTTCGTGGCCCTCAATGTTCAGGTATTATATTCCGCCCCAGACATTTGTAGTGATTATATTGCTGAAAATCTCCCTTCCTCTTCATATTTATTGTATTTTGTACAAGAGGTGCCACAATATTTATATTATTAAAAATCAATACAAGTAGAAAATTGGATCGTTCTTTGTCTTTCGCTATTTATTCTTGTCATTAGTAGCCAGAAGATACCCATTCAGCACATATACACAAAAAAAACCACTTTAATTCACTGTTTAAAAAAATAAATTTGTTTATTTGCTTGTTGTAACAGTGATAACCTACTTTCATTTCCCCAAGACAGCAAAGAAGAGAATATAAATTATGTTCAAGAAAAATATGTCCAGCATTTCAGTATGAAAATGACAAACACTGCTGTTGAATATTTTGTTTACGGTGCTCGAGGTGTCTGTGAATGACGGAAATCACACACTGCTTTTCTGAAAATAATTGTTACCATAGTAACCGCTGTTATTCAGCTGTGTAACTTTAAAGACAAAAATGGAACCTGATTTTAACTTTGGGTCTGATATAGATCCGGTTACTACGGTAACGCTTTCACTTTTGTCCCGTTGTACTAATGTGTCAGTCTCCTCACCCATCAGCTGATTAAAGTTGAGACAATTGTGCTATGTGAATGCAGGACAAAGAGAGTATGATGCGGGTTTTGCGGGCGGTAGACAAAGCCAACGGCTGCTGCTTTGGAGACCTGGAGGAGAGGAATCTTCAGGCCATGATGTCATCTGCCATCGGGGCAGACTTTCAATTTGGCTCGTATCCTTTTCTGGCGGCTTTCTTGACTCAACGCTGACTCGTGTTTCTTAATGAACCCCCAGCATTTACGGGACTTGTTGCAAGCTGACTGTCCTCCTAACTTGAGTCTCATGATGGTCCTCAGCAAAAATGTTTGAATAAATGCTGAAAAGTGTGAACGTTTGCCTTAACAGCTGACTCTCCAGCACTCTTGGAGTTCAAGAGCAGTACCTTGAAACCACCAGAAAGCCAGTGGAGGAGGAATTGATGGACCTTTAAATGGAAGAATGCGAAATGATGCCGACACACAACCTAACCGGCTTACTTTGTGAATCCCTCCATGGAAGCAAAGACGTACACAAGAATGACATTTGAAGGACACTGGTTGCCATTTGATCTAAATATGTTGAATGAAATGTGATTGCAATGCATTGGGATGCTTTGCGAAAACGTGTCCAATGGGATCGCATGTGCGCTGTCCTCCAGCGTGTGGCAGGCGACGTGCTGCCAAACGGTGGAGTCTGCTCTCTGAAGGGCTGCTCCAGCTTTTCCCTCCAGCCAGAGCATAAAAATTAAGTCAGGCGGGGAGAGGAAGCCACATTAAATGTGTTTCTGCACAACTGGCCCTGTGTCTGCTCTTTGGGATGGAAGACCCTCAAACTCTCCTTTTAGTCTTTCCACCATTGCTGTTGTAATTGTATTTTAAAAGTCTACCCTGCTAAGACTTAAGACATTTCACACATTCACATTTTACCAAAAAAAAGAGTATCAAGCATACACATTTCATGCGTCATCAGAGTGGAGCTAAATAATTCGCAAAAGGACACTGCAACGTGGTGAACGTGGAGTTGTTCTCGCCTGCAGTCATCCGTGCATTGTGGGGGTGTGTCGGGCACATTGTTAAATTGTGTTCCGATGTTTGCACATGTGATCAACTATGCCTCCTCATTGGTACCTCCTGCCTCCCCCCCTACCCTCTCTCCATTTAGCCCCAGATAGGAAGATGTGTGTCTGTGAAACATAGGAAGAGTTATCAAGTAACAAATGCAACTATAATCGCACATTTGATTAAAAAAATACTTTTGTATGTTCGTACATGGCATCCGTTTAATCAGCAGTGAGCAGTCTTTAGCACACGCACACACTTCTCATTTCACCCCTCCCCTGCTGATCTACGTTTCATGGATGCCACAGTCTTTGCTTTTACGGAGGATAAGAAGGCAAACACGCAAGAGTTGTCTGTTTTTTTCCGTACTTTATGAAACTGTCCACGCTTGCACTAACACCCTCCCCTCAATCCCTCTCACCCATGCTGCTAGATAAGGTCTGGCTGACTGTTGGTTCAATGTTATTGGGGTGAGAGAGGCAAAGAGCTGCCGCCTTGCTGTTCCCATCCCCCACACTGCACAGCACTGAGACAGAGAAGGGAGGAGGGAGGGAAAAGAGGGAATGTGCATTGCTTCTCTCTATTGCTGCAAGGCTTCCTCCTTCTGCTGTGTGGGTTGCATAAATACAGAAAAAAACATTGCGTTACAAAAACATGAAAACAGTCATGTATTTGTGGTGACTGAAGGAAAAGACAGGATTTATTCAAACATGTGAGAAGACACCAGATATTATTTACACGATTTCAACAATGTGCATGATGTGTGATCGATTAAAAGTTGTATGGACCTTAAATAGTACCCCCGCGTCATGTAAGATATTCACACTATGGAATAGTGGAGAAAAGACTAAGGACCGATGAGATCCGGTCCGTCCTTGCTTGCAGGGTGTAGTCCAGTCCGGGTTTTGCGCCCCCCGCTCCGCTCAGTAAAATGGCTGTATCTAACGAAGCCTCGTGTTGGTTGGGCTCGCTCCCTGCCTCTACCCGGGCTCAGTAACATAACTCCCACAACAATTTCTCTCGGTTTTTTACGCATTATATGGAGCGCCAGCCAGCTCTCTAACCCACTCACGGAACCGGAACCAAGGGGTGGCAGCCGGATTCGGTCCGGTTCGCGGGTGGGGATGAATCGGCGCCGGGATAAATGGTTCTAAACAATTATTCATGTTCCATGCTAGCTTTTGATTGTGACTGACTCGCCGAGAGAGGGAGAGAGGTGGGGGTGTATCATGGCCGCTCAGGTCGCCAGCGCCGCCACTCTGAACACAAGCCCGCCTTCCGAGCTCAAAAAGCCGGATCGAGAGCCCAAGGAGGACACGGTACCGGGGGAGAAGCAGTCCGACAAAAAGCAGCCGGGGTTGGAAGGGGAATCGCCGTGCCGGGCGGATCTGCAGGACGGCGCCGACGTTGGAAATGCAGGAGGAGGAGGGGAGCCTGAGATGAAGAACGGCAATGGGAACCCGCCCAGAGCTAACAATAATAACCAGAATGACACCGTTGGACCGGAGGGAAACAATCACCCGGGTATGGTGCACCACCACAACCCCGCTTTCCCTCCACCGTCGTACGGATACAGTCAGCACTACAGTCGGGCCCCTTTTCATCAACATGGCGGACAACAAAGCCCTGGCATGGCAGCTGCTGCGGGTCCGGCCGTTCAGCCCGGCAACATCATGGACCCTTATCAACCTAATTCGCACGACTTTTCCAACCACCAGTTTAACAGTTACAGCCCGTTCCCAAACAGGACTCCGTATCCGGGCCAGGCGTACGCTATGAACTCGCCTCGCAGTAGCCAGGCGCCGACAGCTGGGGGGCAGCCTGCTAAGCAGCAAACACCAGCGGGAGGACCCACCGCCATGGCTGGATCTTACAATAACCAGAGATATAACATTGGAAACCCGCAGCCTACATCCACACCGACGCTCAATAAGCTCCTGACGTCCCCGAGCTCCACTCGGGCTTATTCCACCTACCCGTCTAGTGAATACACTAGCCAGGAGGGAGCTAGCAAGGGAGCAGCAGACATGGGCGCTAGCGGTCAGTACGGAGGCAGCAATCCGGCTTGGCAACAAAGAACCCATCACCCGTCGCCCATGAGCCCGGGTAGTGCCGGGCAACCGCTTGCTAGAAGCCAGGTAAAATCATACTACAACACGAGCGCCATGTCGTTTCCCCCCCACGTCTCCTTCCCTCCTCCTAACTAGTTCACAACGTAGTAGGCCAGCCATTGTCTGCTACACTAGTTCGCTAAGACTCTAAAATGGCTGCCTGTCGTGTGTGTTTCCCAAATAAAAGCAGCCCGTAAAACAGTCGTTTTTCCGTCGGTTCGAACGATATAAACCGAGACGTGAGCGTGGCGCGATGACGAGGGAAGTCGTCGAAAGTATACAACGTTGAGGACTTTCGCGGAGCCACGAAGGCCGGACTTTGAGAACACTCGAATTCACATCGAGGGGCAACGGTTCGTTTCAACCAACTTAAGCATAGCCACGCACGCCCAGCAAAATTTAAAAAACAGTTTGTGAGATATGGTCACGTTTCAGTATACGTAAACATACTGTAACTCGATGCTTAAAGCCGTTAGTACAATCTAGACATGTTAATTTTCCATATTAATTTGGTGTCTCTGACGGAAGGAATGCTATATACACTCCCAATCAGGCTCGCTGTTAGATAAGTGGCCTCCTGCTTTTTCAGCTTCAAAGAAAACAATTTTAACGTCGTTATAACATGTCACTAAAATGTAAATGTTTGCAACGTGACCGCCTATTTGAGCGCGGCGGGGATGCGGAGTTTCATATGCTTGTTGTTGACCGTAAACGGTCAGAAGGCTCGGGCCACATGAAGCGAGTTGCTGCAAGGCTGCAAGATTGCAGCGTGCAACAGGGATTTGAATTGTGGAGGTAAAATCGTGCTGTCAAAGCCAGGAGATAGTTGGTCTCGGGTTGACATGCTAGCTCCGATCTGATTGGCTCCTCAGCCGCAGCTCATGTGGCCATTTATAATTACATGTGATGCAAGGCAACAGTTGCTGATAAGAAGAGCATTGAATCATCTCAGGGTCACCCGAGGTATTACTGCCTGGCATTTTTGGCTACCACTTTTCTCCCTTAACACTCCATAATGTCGTCTCTGATCACTGCTATGCTATATGGTTTTTAATTAAGGTAATTTTAATACAGATTCCCCTTAAAAGTCTTATATTTTGACCCAAAAAGGATGATGGACCCTGGACCCTGACAAGACTGATGGGAAGTAACAAACTGCATAAACTGTAGTTTGCTACTGTGGTTCAGTAGCTTTTCCCCACCTTTAAAGGGGTATCTGAGCTTCATGGTCTTTTTTTTTGTCAAAATACTTTTTCCAACCTCTTTAGATGACATATGAACATAAAGATGTAAATAGAAGAGAGGCAAAGTTAACCATAGTTGATTGAGATCTTAGGGACTTTAACATAGAGAAAACAGTCAAAACAGAGCAACGGAGGAATGTGAAGAAAGATATTCCCGGTACATGCCCTCCAGCAAATGTGTTGTCTTATGCCATCCTAAATAACACAAATTACTGACTTTCAAAAATTTTTCTAATCTGAAAACCCCCCACATAGAAGTCAGGTGTATATGTTATTAGATAATTTTGCATATACTTAGCATATACTGTACATAACACATTCTGTTGATTGCGTAAAATCTTAAGGTAGCATTAGCAAGGTATCAAAATAGGCATTTTATGTAGGTGGCAGTAAAAACAAATTCGTCATATTTGTTATATTCAGTCTATTTACACTACCATTCTTAAGATTGGGGTCACAGAGAAATTTTTATTCTCCATGAATCCACCTGTTGCATATTTACACCACTTAAAATGTCCTTATTTTTAAGGAAAAGGTTTCACTAACAAAGTCTACACTCTATTTGTGGTTAATTCAGTGGTCTCATCTTGGGGGGGGGAAACAGTACTCTTTCAAAACAAGGACATTTCTAAGTGAGCCCAAGCATTTGAACAGTATTGTCTTTATACAGTATTGTGTCTTTTAGCAAATCTACTGCCTTGTTCCGTTCGCATCGAAGCAAAAACTGCGAACAATGCAGCCGATTCAATCTTCTTTGCTTCTTGCAGCAACTTTAATTTGCATTTTGGTTATTCCTCCTATTTCATGGATTATAGGATTATAGACAGATTTTCTAAAACATGGGGATATTAAATATTTGCATTGTTTTTAAATGAATAGTATATGCTTAAAAAAAGCTGCGTTTTAGCCCCACCTGCAGAAATGTGTGCATGTAGCTGCTGTCTGGTTGGCATGCCACAAAAGTTTGACTTCAAAGAACCCCCCCCCCCCCATAAGCCAATCAGAAAGCAGTCTACCATCTCTCACCCACCCACCAAGGGAGTTTGTCTTATGCAGATTAGCCATGTGCTGCTTTTATTTATTTCAATTCGTCACGTGGCATCTGCAAAATGTCACGCAAGGTATGACAGCAGAAAAAATTGTTTGTTAAACTGATAAGGCTTTTCCTCAAGTACATTTGGGAATTCTCTTGCTATAATGTAATACGGCCTTTTTGGAGTGGTGGTGTTTCATTTAAAAAAACAAATAAGACAAATATATGCATCGAAATATGTTTGCTATGAGATCTTGACTAAATCTGTGTTTATTCCCTTTTCACCCCTGCCTTGTTTGGAAAGTACTTACTTTTTCATATCATTCATCAGGAGCCAAACTGCCTTCTCCGGGGATAAAAAAAACAAAACAAAAAAACTTAAGACAAGGTTCAAAACAGGAACACAGCTGGGAAATATCTGGAGTTGAGCTGACTGATCTCTATTTGGAAGCAGATATATACACTGTTTACTTGTGAGAAAAAAATCGGTGAGGGGGGAAAACGTGAGAAATTAGTTCAAAAGATTAATTTTCGTGATTTTATGACCTTTTCTGTGATGTCCAGAAGCACAGTTGATATCCACATAATTTGTCAGAAAATTATTTATTCATTGTAAATATCCCTCTCTATCCATGAATCCTTGTGACATATCGTGACGAGCAGAAGAGTTAAATGGTTTTCCACTATAGGGCAAAAAAGTTCAATAAACCCCTTTGACATTCATACAACCGAATAAGTCGGCTTCCTGCTAGTAGTACAACAGCTTTGTGTTCAATTACACAGGCCCACACGGAAACACTGGCATGTATAACTCAGCAACAAGGCATCTTACTTCCTGTAACTTTGCTGCATTTCATTTTGTTGCGGATTTATTAACAATCTTGCGTCTTCTAGCCACCTGCTTCCATGGACCCAATGGCGAAAATGAGAGGGCAACCGTACGGTGCCAGTAGCCCCTACAGTCAGCAGTCGCAACAAGGACCTCCCACAGGGCAACAGGGACCTGGATATCCTGGCCAAGGATATGGCCCACCAGGTCCTCAACGATACCCACTTAGCATGCAAGGACGAACTCCCGGAACCATGGGTGGGATGCCCTATGGTCCACAGGTATACTGCTGGTTTGATTCTGTAATTTTGTTGTTGTTTTAAGTTGCGCTCTTAATGTTTCTTGTGTGCTAGATGGGGTCTTATGGACAGCAGGGACCAGGAGGATATGCCTCACAGGGCCAGGGCCCATATTATGCTCAGCCTGCTCAGGGTCCTCACCCAAGCCAGCATCAAACACCCTATTCTCAGCCCCAACCTGGACAACCAGGAGGTCAAGCACCTTACCCGGGGCAACCCCACCAGCCACCATCCTCGGCACCACACGTCCAAGGAGGAGCTCCTTATCAGCAGCCTCATATTGCCCCACAGTCCCAGGTTCCACCTCAAGGCCCCGCACAGCCTCAGCCACCATATTCCCAATCGTCGGCCCCTCAGCCTGGCCAGTCTCCGTACCAACAGCAGGGACAAAGCGGTCAGACTCCCCAGCAGCCAAGTTCCCAGGCTCCCCCAGGAGCACAGGGACAGACCAACTACCCGACATCGGCGCAGCCGCCTCAGCAGTCCACCTCGCAGCAGCAACAGCAGTCCCAGACCCCCCAGCACTCACAAGGTCAATCTGGAGCATACCCACAGAACCCTCAGCAGCAGCAGCAACAGCAGCAAGCACAGCAGTCACCTTATCAACGCTTTCCTCCTGCGCAACAACAGGTGCGTCCCTCAGATGAGGATCATTGTGGTAATCTTTGTTTAGTTCACAAACATGTACATCAGAGAATGTGTTGTCTTGTTTTGCAGGAGCTACCACAAGACTCATTTCAGTCCAATGCTCCACCATCATCACAGCAAAAAGGTGGTCCAGAAGACAGTCAGGGCCGTCCCTCCAGCCTTCCGGTCAGTCATGTATGCATCAAATCTAGAATTTTTTTCTCACCTTATTTCTCTTTTGCACTTGTGTAAAATAATGTGATTCTGTGTGCGTTTTTAATATACCCCTCCCAGTTCATTATTTACGGCACGTTTTATATGAGTTAAATGCCAGGGAGATTTTCCTCCTCAAACCTTGATAAGATCCTATGCATTTGTCAATTAAAAGATGCAGAAGCATCACGCAGAGTAACATTTTCCTTCTTCCTTCTCGTAACTAAATAAATAGAAAAACCTCACATTATACCAGTTTAATTCTACACTGTTAAACTCTGGACACAATTGTAAATGTTATATTCAGTGAAGGTTTTTTTGACGCAACTCTTGTATTTGAGTTCATTTGTGCAGTTTTACATAAAGAGGTGACTGGTGAGTCTGTGACTGTACAAGAAACAGAAGTGGGAATAATTTGCATATGTGCAAATCACAAGTAAGTCTCAAGTCGCCATCTTCAAGTCTCAAGCAAGTCCCAAGTGACTTGGCGAAAGAAGATAATCAAGCAATCCGAGTCAGCCCCAAATTTCAATCAAGTCAAGTTATTACTTGGTTAAGACAAGTCCTAAGTCTAGTCATAAAATCTTGCACAGTCACAACACATGTTGTATTTACTGATAATACTACAAAGAGATTCTTTCTAAAAGAGAATGTAATATATAATTACGTCTCTAACGATGAAACGAAAAACAACTTATACAATGAATGTCTACACTTCAATTATTTAAATGAATGCATGTTATTTTTACATATTAACGTTTCTATGAGTGACGCACTGTTAATGTGGTGACGAATAATGAAATAAGATGAATGAGGGAGTAACCATGTATAAGCATCAGATTTAAAAACTACGTATGTTGTTTCAGGTGCCAATCTGGTACCCAAATATCATTGGTGTGTGTGTACTGTAAATGTGTGAATGAAAGGCATGAACATTATGCACCTTGTAGATTGTCACTTTTTGAAGGTGACATACATTAATTTAATGGGGCACTGCCACATAAAATATGGCGGACACGCCTATGACCAGAAAAGTACTGTGTGTATGCGCTCTATGTATAGACGTTTATGCTTGAATAACGATTGCTGTTTTAGTGATATGGTCTAAAGATCACCGTCCACATGATGTTTAATCTATCGCTTTATTGGCTTCTCAGTTAAATGCAGAACCCACATTTTTTGATCATATATTGGTGAGTTAAACCATCGAGCTAAACTAGCTAGCCGTGGTTCACAGATGAAATGAACCGATGTAGATGTTGTCTCTTAATGTTCTAAGGATAAACCTTGCATGTCGTTGTTGTATTTTTCCCTGTGTCATGAAATTGATCATTCTCAAATCCCAATATGTTTCCATGCCTTATTTTTTTTTTCCCCTCTCGACAATTGGCCGCAAGCAATGCGATGCTTCGCTTTTGAATTGAGCCATTGGCTACTTTGGAAGTACACATCCCTTCACCTCGTTCCTGAAAAGAGTGCGTTGGCAGCACGTAGAGGGCATGGCTGTGCATTCGGAAAAGTCACAGTTGAAACGAACGGTTCGGACAGTTTGCCAACCAACCAACCCACCCCAAGTTATGGTACTTAGCTGTACTTACATGTTCATAATCACATTTTTCTTACTGGTCCCAAACCAGTGTTCGCATTGCTAGCTAAACTGTGAGGCTAGCAACCTGTCTTTGGGTTTTGTAATGATGAATGAAGTTAGACGTTGTTGCTGTTGTGCCTTCATTCCGTGAAGTGCAAACCTTGCATATTGTCATCCTATTTTTGCCAACGTCAACGTCAAAACAATCCATTAATTCAAAGTAGCGATCGTCAGAGTTGGTGTTGCCACTTCTCACCAACAAGCGATGCTGACTGGGTTGCCAGGTTGGCGTAAATGAAATAAAAACCCAATTCTTTTCTTTCGTTCTTGCTTTTGGGAGGAACATTCTGTTAAATTTCAGATTTCAAACTATTAACAAGATGATTTATTCACTCATGTAGTTCAAGACAAGTCACTTAAATACAAAGTCCAAAGACGAGTCAAGTCATTCCCAGGTTTTTGTCAAGCAAGTCATAAGTCCTGACAAATAGCACGCCAAGTCATATTACTTGAGTCCTCCATCTCTGATGAAAAAAAAAAAGAAGCAGGTTTCTAATCAAAATGTACTCTAATAACTCTATTCTCCCTCGCATGTTTTCAGGACCTGTCGGGGTCCATTGATGACCTGCCTACTGGTACAGACGGTGCCCTGAGTCCTGGAGTGAGCACGCCAGGTGTTTCAAGCAGCCAAGGCGAGCAGAGCAACCCGGCTCAATCGCCCTTCTCACCTCACACGTCTCCCCACCTGCCTGGTATCCGAGGACCATCGCCATCCCCGGCGGGCTCCCCGGCCAGTGCCAGTACACCTCGCACTGGGCAGCTGTCACCTGCCAACATGCCAGGTAGGGGTGTGGGCGCTTTTTCCTCAATTCCAGAAACGAAACCCACAATAAATCTTTCCATATCTGTATTCAAGATGAACATTGTATTTACCATAATGTTTTGATTATGCTTCATTACTTCCAGCTAACTTTGTTTTGATGTAAAATAGAATCTTGTAAGCGCGGCCCGGTGGTCCAGTGGTTAGCGCGTCGACCTCACAGTGCAGAGGTACTGGGTTCAATTCCAGCTCCGGCCTCGCTGTGTGGAGTTTGCATGTTCTCCCCGGGCCTGCGTGGGTTTTCTCCGGGTACTCCGGTTTCCTCCCACATTCCAAAAACATGCATGGCAGGTTGATGGAACACTCTAAATTGTCCCTGGGTGTGAGTGTGAGCGTGGATTGTTGTTCGTGTCTGTGTGCCCTGCGATTGGCCGGCAACCGGTTCAGGGTGTCCCCCGCCTACTGCCCGAAGACAGCTTCGATAGGCTCCAGCACCCCACCCTCCCCGCGACCCTTGTGAGGATAAGCGGATCGGAAAATGGATGGATGGATTGATAGAATCTTGTACATTGGACTCATCATCATCAAAAAATGTTATCCATTGTTTTTGTGTGAGTTTGTGCCATGCAGTAAATATAGATATCGTGTCAAATACCAGGAGGTGGCCTTCATTTGTTTTCTTTGCCCCTTAAATTGTCAGAATGTGCGTGCCATATGAGCTGAAATTCTGCTTTCAGTCACATTAATAGTTAACCAAGTAATTACATGAATTTTGTTCAAACGCAGGTTGACCTAACTTCAATATTGTTTTCCAGGCAACCAGATGCCTCCAAGACCATCAAGTGTGCAGTCAGATGGTAGTCTTCACCCTGGCATGAGCCCGTCTCCTCTGGCTCCAGACCGAGGTACACTTGCGTATCATGGGGTATAATTCCGTTTACCATTGCTTATTTCGAACAAGCCCTTCTCTTCTTTCACCACTTTAGGATTTATGCAGAGAAACCCTCAGATGCCCCCTTATGGTTCCCCACAGTCAGCCTCTGCATTGTCACCACGCCAGTCCTCGGTGGGACAAATGCATCCTGGGATGGGTCCATATCAACAAAATAACTCCATGGGTGGATATGGACAACAGGGGGGACAATATGGCCCCCAGGGTGTGTATCTCTCTGTGCCATTTTTATTTATTTATTCATTTTCATAAAGAATTTTCCTGTTTAAAAAACTTGTTGGTTGTTTGTCGACATTAGATAAGTCTTGTCCTGACATAATGAAGTACCATTTTGAAGTTTGTGTACATGTCTCATTCGAAAAAACAATTGGCTACATCCCTCCAGCAAAGAGGCACAGCATAGCAAGCTATCACTGCTCCCTCCCCCTAACTCTGTTGCTGCTATTAATAGCTGTGAAGCAGAAAGTCAGCTGACGTAGCAGACCCTCCTGTCAGTAGAGCTCAGACTGTGACGAAGGCTTGTTGCTCAGGGAACGTAGCTCTCACTGCTAGCACACTGTAGAAAGAAAAGTGTGACTCACAAAGCAAAAATAATTTTTGTAGCTTTAGTTTTCAAACACAGAATGTGTTCAAATGTTGTTTTTTGTGTGTGTGTGTGTGTCAAATTTGCTTTAGGTTATCCTCGCCAACCCGGCTATGGTAACATGCCCAATGCCAATTATCCTGGGACGGGCATGGGTCCAATGGCGGGCCAAGGTGGGGGACAACCATACGCTGGCATGCCCCCAGGAAGGATGCCACCAAACCAAATGGGAGCGCGTCCATATGGCCCCAGCATGGGTCCCAACATGGGCCCCAACATGGGCAACATGCCATCCCAGGTTAGCTCAGCGATGTGCCCCCCTCCAGGCATGAACAGGAAACCACAGGATCCTGCGGCCATGCAGCACCCGGCCTCCAATTCATTGCACAACAGGTTGGTTCATGCTCGAGCCGACTTGCTTTACTTTCAACAGGTATGCCATTATTCCGATTGTTTTTCCACATCTAGGATGTCTGGTTATCCTAACATGCCTCCAGGCATGATGGGCTCTGGCCCTCCGTATGGTCCTTCTATGAACAGCATGCCTGGAATGATGAACACCCAAGGTGGACCCCCCTATCCCATGGGGCCAAACATGGCCAACAACTCAAGCGGTACATTTTTATAGCTTGGTTGCACTTTGATTACTTGAGCCTTTTGTTCTTTAAAGGCCAATCAATGAATGTATTTTCAACTGAAATGTGTCTAGGTATGGCTCCTAGTCCAGAGATGAACAATAAAATGAATAACAAAGTAGATGGAAGTGGAACACCCAAGCCGGAGCCCAAATCAAAGGTAAACTCACAGTTGTGTTGCTTTAATAGTGTTTTTGATAACAAATGCGCTGAGCAGGTTTTCCACTTCTCTCCAACAAAACAGAAATCAAACTCCTCTACGACGACCAATGAAATGATAACGCGTCTTTATGAGTTAGGACCGGAACCTGAAAGAAAGATGTGGGTGGATCGTTATTTGGCTTTTATTGAGGAGAAAGCCATGGGCGTGACCAACCTGCCTGCAGTGGGACGCAAACCCCTTGACCTCTTCCGGCTGTATATATCAGTAAAAGATATTGGAGGAATGGCACAGGTAATGCTGAGTGTGCATCTTTTCAATTTGAATATAATTCATGTGGATTGTCTACCAAATTATGATTCATTGTTGTCTGTGTCTCAGGTGAGTAAAAACAAGAAATGGCGAGATTTGGCCACGTCCTTGAATGTAGGCACATCCAGCAGTGCTGCCAGTTCTTTGAAAAAGCAGTACATCCAGTGTTTGTATGCCTTTGAGTGTAAAATCGAGCGTGGTGAAGATCCTCCTCCAGAGATATTTACAGATAACAAAAAGAACCAAACCGCAAAAGTCCAGCCCCCCTCACCAGGTTAGTGCTCCAATTGCACATTTTCTTTCTAAAATCAAAGCAATTCCATTTTATAACCATGTCATTACATTAATGTGCCATATCTGTCTGCTTCTCTACTTTCAAACTGAAGCGTCCCTCTGCTCCACAGCTGGGTCAGGCTCTCTGCAGGGCCCTCAGACTCCCCAGTCGACCAGCAGTTCTATGGCTGAGGGTGGAGACTTAAAACCTCCAACCCCAGCCTCCACTCCTCATAGCCAGATGGCCCCTATTCCACCTGGTTCCAGGTGATTTTCCCATAACACTATTACAAAGCTGCTACTTGACATTTAAATGGGTTATAAATCTATAATTCTCTTTGCCCTCCCCTCCCCCCACGCCATCCCCTCTCCCCCTTGTTAGAAGCAGTGTTAACCTGCAGGACCCCTTTTCTGAAGGTAGCGACCCTGCTTACCCACGTAAAAACATGACACCCAACTCTGCCTATCAGTCTGGCATGAGCACCCCAGAAATGCAGGGGCGCCTGGGCCCCTATGAACCCAACAAGGACCCGTTTAGCAACATGAGAAAAGGTTGGCACATTGAATAGGTCATAAATTGCTTCCCTAATGACAACTGCCGAGTTAATTTGCACTAAACGGGCTTTAATTCTGAATACATCTTCAGTCGGGGAGCAGTTTCTTCCTGCTAACCAGGGCCCCAACAGCGGGGTGGGCGACCAGCAGCAGCAACCGCCACAACAGCAACAACAGCAGCCACCATTCAACCGAGGACCACCCGGTGCTATGGGCACAATGCCACTGGGACCCAGACAACAATATCCTTATGGACCAGGCTATGACAGGAGGTAAGACATTCTGATTGGTATTTAGAATTTTAAAGGTCATTAAACCCAGTTAATGAGAACTAGAGGCTAATTTCCTTTGTGGGTCAGGGAAAGATATGTAATTAATACTTCATATTAAATTGACAAAGGGATTTTCTTCTTTCCCCCTCATTTGTTTTAATGACCTCTTGAGTCATTATAGTGCTTTGAAAAAAATCCTACACTAAAGTGTGTGTGTGTGTGTGTGTGTGTGTGTGTGTGTGTGCGCGCGCGCGCGTGTACATGTACATATATGTGTATAATATTTGTGACTAAATATTTTAGTTAACAAGAAAGGAAAGAGCCAAAGCGTTTTATTAGAACTTGTTAGACTTACTGACTTTTGAAGGAAGAGGTTTTTTTTCTTGTTTTGTTGGAACCTATTAATTGCGTTGTGTTATTAATTAAATTTTTTTTCATGTAAGTTTGAAATGTTTTAAAACATTGTACAGCACTTTGAGTTGCTTTTTTATGTATGAAAAGTGCTATCTAAAGTTTGATTGGTTGGATTATTTTGGTACATTATGGAAATCCAATGTTGACTGGGACAGTTAAAAAAAAAAAAGGGATCTGAACTTCCTTGCATCCCATTCTCTGTTGTATTTTCATACATGTATCCATGTTCTCAATAATTCCGGTGTTCAATGGTGATTATGTTCTTTCCCAGAACTGAGCCAGGAATGGGTCCAGAAGGCAATATGGGATCTGGTGCTCCCCAGCCAAACTCTATGATGCCTGCCAATGCCGACACTGGGATGTATTCGCCAAATCGCTTCCCACCTCAGCAACCACGGTTGGTTTCACAGAATCGCTTTATCCCTAAAGCATTATTTTTTACATTTTGAATAACATGTTTGTCCCAAATTCATCCTTTATCAACGAGTCTAATTTAGTCTGATCCATGCAAAAGAATATTAAGGCTACATTGAAAAAAAAAAATACACTTCTCGTGTAAAGCAGTAGTATTTGGAGAAACAAGTGTATGCTTTTGATAAAAGTAGTAATCTTCTAAGAGTGAAGTTTTATTTTTCGAGCAACGGGGCAGATCCGTGTAGGATTAAAAAAAACTGTTGTTGCTTTTTGAAGCACATATTATTCATCTACCTGATAAATATTTATTTCCTAGCATCTCTGCTAATGCGAATTTACGCAGGTCTCTTCTTTCAACATTTCTTTTTCGCAAATCTCTGTGAGCTTAAACTTACTACCGACGTCTGCGGGCATGAAAATGTAAGGTAGAGTAATTTATGTAAACAGAGAGCAAGCACTTGAATTGTATGTAGTGAATTAAAAAATGTATGAAGCAGAAGTTGAATAAAGACAGAAATGCATGTATCAATTCTATGTGGGCGCTTATAAAAATGAGAAAATATATGCGGGTGCACAGTGATATCAAGATTCCCACATGAGAATACATTTTTATGAGTGGAAGGTGTTTGCTGCATAAGTTTAAATAATAATAATAATAATAATACATTTGATTTATAAGCGCCTTTCAAGACACCCAAGGACACTTTACAATCAGGAACAAAAACAATAAAACACAATACGCCAAACAATACCAAACGCGCCAGCGTTCACTCAACCCCGGAAGTCGAAAGAAACCATGTATGTATGTGTTTTTATTGATTGATTTTTTATTTTCATATTTGACCTCCTCGCGGCAGAGAGTTGTTGAAGAGTCCCTCATGATGACCATGTCAAATTATTCTTCCGTACTTTTGAAATGAAAAACTCTCATCAACTTGAGTTAATCAGGATGAGGACTTTGAAGGTTTGTGTAAACATTGCCTGTGTGGCTTTGTCATCATTAAATTTCATGAGATGAACATTTACTACTTTCCAGAACATCTGCCCCTAAATCCTTTATTTGCGCTCCTAAAATTTCAGGTTAGGGGCCACTGTGCTCCTAGTAAAAAAAAAATTGGGGGGGGGGGGGTCCACGGGGGTTACAGTAATATTTAACTATATTCATACTGTAATTTCATCTGTAACTGTGGCTGAAAAAGCCAAGTAAGGAGAGTCTGTTGCGGAATGAGTACAGCCACGAAATGAGGCAATCATTGTTAACTGACTCTCAAATGTCCACAATCTTTTTTTACTTTTACTCTCTTTGTTATTGTCATATTATAACTACAGTGACCAAGGCAGTCCGCTTCATACTTGACAATATTGCTATGTTATTTGTGGTTCAATAAACGGTGATACAGTTTCTGTGGCTCCCAAAACTCCCAATAATAAAACCGGGATTTCCGTTTTCCGTTGTGCGAGGGCAAGTCGCCTACTGGGCAAATCTGAGTTGTTGGCTATTTTTTGATTGATTGATTGTATTTTATTTTATTTGCTCAGTTCCGTTGTTCAGTCGCATAATACTTAACCCTCAATTACTAATGTCGAGTGTGTGTGTGTGTGTGTGGGGGGGGGGGGGCTTGTGTGGCCATAAATTCGAGTATTATTTTTTTTCAGCATTAAAAGAAATGTAAATCTCCTAGGTTTGCATTGTGAAATAGCACATAAATAACTATACATCGTCGCATGACATGTCTTCTAAATTAATATGGCATGCAAGCCATATTCTCCAGACTACTCGGAGAGATTCCAAAATATAAGCACTTCATGTAAAATAGAGATAAAGCATCATAAATTACGTGGCTTTAAATATAATATAGAATACAAATTATTCTTTCAGATAGCTGACTGCTGAGCAGTATATTTTTAATCATTGTGACGTAACAATAGTCATGCATCCAGTATTTTATGTAGAATTCATGCAATTTTCCCAGGGTTTTACATTTTTTAAATGTTGAAAAACAGTTTGTCTTTAAATATATCTTGGACTTTTTTTGTATTAGCATCATGTAATAAACATACACTCCAAGTCAAGCTTGATATTTACATAACAGTATACTTTGATATTTTCATGGCCAAGCTGATATTGCAGTGTGATATTTGCAGACATGATTCCTATGGTAATCAGTATCCTGGACAGGGAACGCCCCCTTCTGGCTCCTACCCTAATCAGCAGCCTGGAATGTACCCACATCAACAGCAGGTAACAACAACCTAACTGCGCTATGCTAACAGACATCTCTCAATACACTGAAAGCAAATCTAATAATGCTTGTTTTAGCGTTTTTTTAATTCAGTAAGTTAGATTGAATGTGTGACTGCACGCTCTTGTTACTAAATGTTCAATTTGTACAAGAATTGTGTACGTTTTCTCACATACCGGTAATCTCGTTCAATGTGTAGGGCTACAAACGTCCTGTGGAAGGAGGCTACCCTCCTTCAAAACGTCACGAGTCAGAGTACAGTGGGCCTTTCCCAGGGGGACAACCACCACCACAGCAACAACAGCAAGGCGGTGTCCCGGCACCCTCTTCGGGACAGCAAGAGCCATACAATCAATATAGCGGCAGCGGACCCTACCCGGGCTCTGACCGCCGTCCTCCTGGCCCAGGCAATCAGTTCCCATTTCCCTTCAGCCGTGAACGGATGCAGGGAGCGGCCGGGCCCAATTCTCAGGCCGCCATGGCCCCTCAGATGATGCAGTCAGGCCCAGAAGGCCCTCAAGGGGGCATGTGGCAAGGCCCACGAGACATGAACTATCAGAACTACCATGGCAGGCAGGGTGGCCCTGGGGGCCCACCCCAGGGATCGGGTTACCCCGGGATGACCCGCTCCGAGGAGATGATTTCGTCAGAACAGCGCATGAATCATGACAGCCAGTGGGGTGGTCAGATGGGCCCACGGCAGCCTCCCTATGGCCCCGCTGGGCCAGGTCAACCGATGGCTCGTTCTGTGCAGTCCAACTACCAGCCCCCTCAGGGCGTGCAGAACCACATTCCACAAGTGTCTAGCCCAGCCTCCATGCCACGCCCTATGGAGAGTAGGACATCGCCAAGTAAATCCCCCTACATGCACGGAGTGATGAAAATGCAAAAGGCCGGCCCTCCCGTGCCTGCGTCACATATAGTGCCCACTGCAGCGCAGTCACCCTTAATCAGACGAGACATGCCTTTCCCCATTGGCTCTGTCGAAGCTTCCCATCCCGTTCTGAAACCACGTCGCAGGCTCACCATGAAAGATATCGGTAAGACCTCCCTGCCAGGTTGTTTCTATTCAATTTTCTGTGTGCAGTTTGCATGCATTCTCTGTGATCATGTGGCTTTTTCTCCGAAATGCATTTTAACTCATTCAGTACCAGCCAATTCTGGACCAAGTCTGAAAAGACGTTTAAAAACGTCTTTGGGAGTGAATGAGTTAAGTTAATGAGATTCACAAATTAAATGGTAAATGATTGCTAGTCATCAATCTCTGCCTCGGCCCAAGGTCCAGCACCCTGCACGCCTTGTCATAAGAATAAAAGATGAATGAATCTCAGAGAGTGTTATGTGCTAATCAGTTTTTTTGTTTTTTTTGTTGTTTTTTTTTAATACTTAGGAACCCCAGAAGCCTGGCGAGTCATGATGTCATTAAAGTCCGGTCTATTAGCTGAAAGTACCTGGGCTTTAGATACAATCAACATTCTTCTCTATGATGATGGCAGTATTTCTACCTTTGATCTCAATACGGTGAGACGTTTTCTGCTTTGTCATACTTCTGCCACATATGGTGACTTGTGTCTAATATTTTGTCCTATCTCTTTCCCGTTAGTTGCCTGGCCTACTCGAGTTGGTTGTTGAGTATTTCAGACGTTGCCTCATTGAGATCTTTGGAATTCTGCGGGAATATGAGGTGGGGGACCCCGGCCAGAGAACGCTACTTGGTCCTGATGCCTTGAAAGAACTCGAAGAAGAAGAGGAGCCGCATATAGAAGATGCTGATGTGGAGGAAGAAGATGATGCGGATGAGGAGGAACAAGGCACGGAAAGGCCACCTCATATAAAACAGGAGGACGAGCATAAGGAATGTTCCGAGTCACGAAAAAGAGATGTGAAGGCCGGCGATGAGCACAGACAAGATGAGGGATCTTCATCTGACCAAACGGACTCATTGGCGTCGTCATCGGCCCAGGACAAACCCAAACAGGGCAGCAAGTTCGATAAGTTTCCTCTAAAGTTGGTACGAAAGAGAAATCCGTTTGTTTCTGCACAGACAAACAATCATGGTAAGGTGCAGGAATTTGACAGCGGATTGCTTCACTGGAGTGCCGGAGGAGGAGACTCAACGGAGCACATTCAGACACATTTTGAACCCCGTAAAGACTTTTTGGAATGCAGACAACGAATACCTGTGCCCCAAAGTGTGCTGAAAAGGCGAATCCGTGAAGATTTCCTTGATTATAGTTTGCCGGCAGAAGAGGAGAAAAAGAATGAGGATGAAGACAGGTCAAAGGAGACATCCTCCTCAGGGAAAGCGACTGTGTCAGAGAACAGCGCCACCCTCGCTAATGAGGAGAACAAATCTGAGTCCAAAACGGCTGAGCAAAGTCACCAGAATAACAACAGACCCATTCCGTCTGTTATGAGTGTTGTAACGCATCAGGTCACCGCCATCCTGGAGGATGAGCCTCACAGTAAAGACGAGGGGCCACTCGTCTCACTAGCAAACTGGCAGGATTCCTTGGCTCGGCGCTGTGTTTGCATCTCCAATATCATACGCAGCCTCTCCTTTGTTCCAGGAAATGACCACGAGATGTCCAAACATCCAGGGCTGCTGCTCCTACTAGGGCGCCTCATACTTCTCCACCACCGGCACCCTGAACGCAAACAGGCCCCGCTCACCTACGAGAAAGATGAGGATACGGAAGAGGGTACGGGCCAGAGGGATGAATGGTGGTGGGACTGCTTGGAGCTCCTGAGGGAAAACACGCTGGTCACTTTGGCAAACATCTCGGGCCAGCTGGACTTATCCGTCTACCCCGAGAGCATCTGCCTGCCTCTGTTGGATGGCCTCCTCCACTGGGCGGTCTGCCCTTCAGCTGAGGCCCAGGACCCCTTCCCCACCTTGGGTCCACACAGCGCTTTGTCCCCTCAGAGACTGGTCCTGGAGACGCTGAGCAAGCTAAGCATCCAAGACAACAACGTGGACCTCATCCTGGCCACCCCGCCGTTCGCTCGATTGGAGAAGCTCTACGGGAATCTCGTGCGGCTGGTCGGAGAGAGGAAAGTGGCTGTCTGCAGGGAGATGGCCGTGGTTCTGCTGGCCAACCTGGCCCAGGGTGATACCATGGCAGCCCGGGCCATCGCCGTTCAGAAAGGCAGTGTGGGCAACTTGCTGGGCTTCCTGGAGGATAGTCTGGCGGCCACCCAGTTCCAGCAGAGTCAGAGTTCTTTTGTACACCTACAGGGGATGCACTTCGAGCCCACCAGCCCGGACATGATGAGGCGGGCTGCCCGGGCACTGCACGCGTTAGCCAAGGTGGCTGAGAACCACTCAGAGTTCACACTACATGAGTCCCGGCTGCTTGACCTTTCGGTGTCTCCCCTCATGAACTCGCTGGTTTCTCACATTATCTGTGATATCCTCTTTTTGATCGGCCAGTCCTGACAGCTGTAGGGAGCCGTGGCTCCTCTTTTCTGGGAAGGGGGCGCGGGGGGGGCGTTGTCCCCACCCTCCTTCTTCCTCGGTATTCTGGCTTGTGTGTAACAGGGCAAGGAACGTTTAAAAGTGACTCTTATTTATGAAAACCTTCAGATTCCATTCTCTGAGCCCGCTTTAGGGCATCCTTGCTCCTAGACTGTCGTCACAAGAGCTGTGCTGGATTACGCAACCGAGAGAAGCCACACCAAGTGACACTACTTGCGAAATAAATGCCAACTGGAGAGCAGAGCGCCGCCACAGTTGGGTAACTGTTCTGCAATTGGGGGTGGGGGGGTGGGGAGGGATACTTTTTAATGAAGATGAATAAATGACTAAATAAATAGCTGAAAAACAAAAACTGTAACCAAAGTTGCTGTCTCGTTTACAGTGAGTTTGGGAGACGCAGTGTGCCCTAAGCGCTCCCCTGGAGGGCACAGTGAGTCTGTAACTGGTTGCGTTCAGAGGTGAAGCAGACTGACAAAAGTGGCCTACTGGTTCTAGTTGCTGTAGTTGGCCTATCACCTGGCAGCCAAACGCTGTCAATAGACACCTTCACCGGGGAGGCCTGTGCAGTGTGCAGTAGATTGTAGGACATTTTCTGTACCATACTGCTCTTAAGTGACAGCGTTCTGTTTCACATCGAAGCGGACGATGCAGCGCGACTCGAGTTTGGAGGTCCTTATAGTTTGGTGTTTAAACAGAAAATGGCTTTCTTCCCCAAAGTATCAAGAACACCCTTACCTCCTCTTATCCCTTGATTGTATGAATACCCTTATGAAAAGAAATCACCTCTTTGGACTGGTTTTCAACTTCAAATACAGCTTTGCTGTGGTGTATATATATATAATGTTGTACATTACACTTCTTTCCGTGTCTGTCTGTCTGTGTCACTATTCTCACACGTATTATTGGTGAGGGATGGAGGCTGACGGCGACCTCCACTTCCTGCTGAATAGACCCACTCTGGTCTCCCCACAGCTCTGTAGTGCAACAGACACGGCCCCGACCTGTTGTTCCCGGTACAACACAAACTAGATGAAGTACACATTTGACAATTTTTCTTCAATCATGGGTTCTTCATATTTGTATTTCAGACTATGTAGCTAAGACATGTAAATTCCCCCTTCTCCCTTTTTTGGCTCAATGAATATCATTTATTCAGTATGAAATCTTTATACTATATGTTCCACGTGGTCAGAATAAATGCACATTAAATCTTCCTAAGCTGTTTCATGTTTTGTCTTCCCACGATTCCCTCTTTGAACTGCAATTCTTGACATCCACATTGTTTCTATACATATAAGGTCTGTGAACCTCAAAATCTTAAAGCGGTACAACGTGCAGTCACTGTTTAACCCTCATGCAGTATTTTTAAGCGGCTGCATGAAGGGTATCACGTCCACGAGGATTGTCCCAAAAATGTCCCTCTTCCAATGTGCAACAACTTTTTTCACTTTCAACCCCTCAAAATGTTCAGTGGGAATTGGCCAAGACATAGATATACATCCTATGCAAAATTTCAGCGTTCGTGGAGTTATATTTCACTGTTTTGTCTGTGGTGTCAATTTGTCCAACAGTCCAAAATCATCCAAAGTGAAATGTCCAATTTTGGGATAAATACTGCATGGGGGTTAAAGTGGCAGCAGCAGTCTTTACAACAGCGCTTACTGGAATATGACGTAGTTTTCCCTCCTCCCTAAATAAATACAACTGGGTTCAATCTGTGCCTAAATAAAATCATGCAATACATTATTCAAATTCTTTATTCAACAGACAAGTTAAACATAATTTGTCAGTGTTTGGATTATACATTTTCTTGGAATGATGTTCTTTTACTGCAAACCAGTGATTGCCAAATATTAACAAATTAAACATAACTTTGTTTCCCTAACAAGATTAATTCAAGAACTTCATCTAACTATAGAAAGGAATCCTCATGATCCAAAGCACACCGCATCAGTTTTTAAAATTTCTGACACATTTTAGGGTTTTGTGACTATGACATTTCTGCCATGTCTCTGAAGTGTGTTGCAGGGATGCTATCTCTATATGGAAAAGAACAAATTATCCAAAGTATACCACATTTATCTAGCCAGTCATCCATGACTAAAACATGTTGTGTCTTGTTATATGTGTTGACATAATTAAAGCCAGTGCATGAGGTAGTACAGAGCACCACGTAGGTCATGACCCAAAGCATACCACAACATGTAGCTGTGGAGTGTGATGTAGAGGTGTTATCTTTTTGGAAGGGAACATCTCTGATCTAAAGTACAGCATCTAGCTATCCATTCTCCAGTAGATGTTTTGAATTAGTAGTGAAGTACACAGCGCCACCTGGTGGGGGCAAACAGCATTACCCGTCCTGCTATCACAACTGTTAACGTTTTAAGCGTGTCTTAAAAGAGTTGGTCAGTGCATGCCGAACAAACACACGTGAACACGTCTTAAAATCATACATGTTAAGGTCTTCCACTTCATGCATATACATTTACGCCGCCTCCTTTTTGGGTGTGGAAAGTGTAGATAGGTGAAGATGCCCGAGTTAGCCATATGCCCAACTTCGTTATCACCACAGCGGCAATGTCATTTACACATTTTAGCGCGTGGTACTTGAGGTAATGTTGAGGCATGAACTTTGTGCAGTTCAACCGTTGACTTGCATCAGTTTACTCGGCAGATCTGTCACGTCCAATATGGCGGACGCGCTGACGTGTCGTAATAACTTGCCAGCTCGCTCTTAGACAGGTCTATGTCTCCGTGGATATGGCATGATGTCTGAACGCTTTATTTTGAATGCCCTATTTTCGATAGCACCGGAAGTGGATTGAATTAGGGTCAAAGGTGGCATTAGAAGTAATGGCTGACTCCTTCCTGATGAAATGCTGAAAATCTGGTCCCACGAGTTCCCGACGATGATACTTTTCATAAAAACAATTTTTTTTCTTGTCTTTTACTGACTATGATGGAGTACAGAGCTGTGCTGGAATTTGCAACATTCACCAGGGTTGCCTCGTTGTTTTTGCAGGTACTGTTGATCCTTTGCAGTCAACCTATTTAATGTATGGCTGTTGTCAGTGTGCCACATACTGTACATATACAATATATTAAATTAAATCACAAAGGAGTCGACAACAGGAGTGGGCCACTTAAACATTATATATATATACACACTGTATCTATGTATGTATGTATGTATGTATGTATGTATGTATAGTGGCTGGATAGCTCACTTGAGTTGATTTTTCCAATCAAATCATCGAAAAGCCATTTTTAGGTGAATGTTGTTAATGAGTTTGACATTTTGAACTGTTTTAGGATAGGGTTTATTAAGTAAATTAAGTTTTCAAAGGGTGAGGGACTGAGTCTTGTCTGGCTTTTTTTAATTGGAAATGTGTATGTTTTGTTTCACTGTGTAAGGGTTCATTTTGATAACACTTGACCTTCTTTTATCAGGCTCTCTTCAACGCTGCCATCCCTGACCACGATGCTGATGCGTTCAGGCCCCCACGCACAGAAATGCCTCTGTACTTGGACTCTGCTGTGGAGTGGTTATTTGGTGGTCTCACCCACTGGGACGCCGAGCATTTCCTCTTCATCGCTGAGAGAGGATACCTCTACGAGCACAACTTTGCTTTTTTCCCCCTTTTCCCCATTATCCTGCGAGGCCTGGCTGACACGCTGCTATGGCCCCTGGGCAGCTGGTTGAGCGTGCGAGGCCGTTTGCTAGTGTCGGTTGCTCTTGTGAACAGTACACTCTTCCTGCTGAGTGTGGTGGCCTTGCATGCGCTCAGTCGGGTGGTTATGCAGGACAGGCGGCTTGCCCTGCTTTCCACCTTGCTCTACTGCATCACCCCTGCCAATGTTTTCATGACCGCTGGCTATGCAGAGAGTCTTTTTGCCGCACTCACATTTGGGGGTCTGTTCCTCCTGGAAAAAGGGTTCATCCTTAGAGCCTGCCTGGCATTCAGTATAGCCTCAGCGGCGCGATCCAACGGGCTGGTTAATATTGGCTTTCTATTGTATCTTCCATCGGTATATGCCATCTCCCAGATCCGTTTATACCGGTCGATTGCAACAGGCCACAGGAAGATCTTCTCCTACATCGGGGTCATCCTTCGCCTCCTGTTCACCTCTCTCCTAGGAACAACACTCATTGCCCTTCCCTTCTGCGCTTTTCAGTATTACGGCTATAGAACATTTTGTACACCGACAGCCTCCTTAGACCGCATCCCCCCGGCTCTTATCTCCTTGGCTGAGCAGAAGGGCTACCGTATTGCAGATGAAAATAGTCCACCACCTCTCTGGTGCATGAGACCGCTCCCCATAATTTATTCCCACATCCAGGTGGTGTATTGGAACATGGGCTTCCTCCGTTACTTTGAACTTAGACAAATACCGAATTTCCTTCTAGCTTTACCCATGGCAACTTTGGGTGTAATGGCAGCTTATGCTTATTTCCAAGCAAACCCACAGCTGTGTTTGAGACTCGGACTTTGCGAGGCTGATTCGAAGAAGGGCCTCGACAAACCAATACCGGGATTTTTAAACCCCAGAGTTTTTGTCTATGTTGTGCATTCCACTGTTCTCCTGGTGTTTGGAACATTGTGTATGCATGTGCAGGTAAGACTATAACTCCATTATTCCCCTGTTTACCGCAAGGGGATAAGTTCAGTGATACAACAAACTTTTAAAACACATTGTAAATATATTTGAACCCAGAAAAATCAATTTATTAACATAACATTGGTGTCTGGTGGAATCTTTGCATCTCCACAACCACCACAATTCCGGAAACCCTCAAAATGTCATGCTTGTTGAGCCATTTACATTGTATTGTTACAGAGAGTAATACATTTTGAATAACAGTACTTAAAACTCGTCAATAATTTGTAAAAATAACACAGCTCCGTGGGATCTGAGCAATAGTAAGAATTTGTGAAATTTGAAATTGGCCAAATTTAGACATAAGATCTTTCAGCCTGACACCAGCGATGAATAAAAAAGGATAGAAAATACTGTAAAAATTGCAGTGTCTGTGTGCTTTAAGAGGCGTGACCTGCTGGGGACTAGTCTGCGTCTGAATGTCTCGGTGCTGAAGAAGCTAAGCGTGTTTATTGGAGCTGCTTGTCACTCACATTTGCGGTTTCCTGTAAAAGTGTAAAAATGTTGAACTGAACCCGATAATTTCACTAGTCCACTAAGTTAATGCTTACATAGAATGGATGGGCACACATGGAGCAGCAAAACATACGGTAATTCTCACAGGGATGAATTTTCTGCTTTGTGGAATACAAATATTATTGCTTTTAGTTCAGGACCTTCTCTGACTTTTCTCTCAATTAATTTTGCTGCATCGGTCCCAGTAGGCCTGGCATGCTGTGACCCAAAATAGTTCTATTCTGAATCCAAACTTTACTGTATACAATTCATCTTTATTAATACTGTATGGCACTTTCACAATAGCCACAGGTGGAACAAAGTGCTTTACAGAACAGTTAACATAAAATAATAATATAACAGAACACAAAATACAGACTATACGACCGTAACTATTCCTATATCATCCTTATTGTTAGAAGCAGTTATAGGGGAAAGAAGAGCGAATCAAAGTCTGTTTTGACCACAGAGACGTCATGGGTACAGCGTGCATGACGTCACACACATCTGCTACAAGCTAAATTTGGAAGTAAAAAAGTTGAGCAATAGTAATCCCTCGTTTATCGCGGTTAATTAAACGAAAATCCGCGAAGTAGCGACCAATTAACATATATATATATATATATAAAAAATGCCCCACGTGGGCCTTTGCGCTTGAGCAGAGCCACTAACACAAACACACATGCACGCCCACGCGCACACACACACACACGCCCACACAAACGCACACACACACACACACGCACAGGCCAGCGATCCTGCAGCGTGCAGCAGTGTTTATGATTAGTCAATTAAGGTTGTTAAGACAGTTAAGGATAAGACCTCTTTTGTTCTTATAAGTCTCGCTCTCTCTCTCGCGTGCAAGACACAGCATTGTAAACAATGAGATGACCCGCTTGATAAGACAAAAGGATAGATGGCTTTAAATTCTCAGCCCCCCCCCCCTCACCCCACATGTACTGTATATGTTGCTCCATGTGTGTTTTGCTGACTTTCGCTGCTTCTCGCGGACCGTTTGCGGACTTCCAAAAAAAAAATTTTTTTTTTTTTTTAACGAATATGTTTGAAAAAATCCGCGATGCACCGAGGCCGCGATAAACGAACCGCGAAATAGCGAGGGATCACTGTATAGAGATTGTCTGTAAAAATCCTTTTAAAAAAGTCTGAAAAATTTTGCGATATTGCAGGTGTGCGTAATAAAGTAGGGGTGGCTATCTGTTTAATTCAAATGTTTCCCGAACAATTCCTCTCATGCTTCTTGTACAATGTTTCCAGGTCCTAACCCGATTCATGGCCACCTCGTCTCCCGTACCCTTCTGGATCAGCGCTCATCTGCTGCTCCTCAACGAGCCACTTCTTCATCGAAGGAAAACATCGACGCCCAACGTTCAGCTGAAGACTCCTGCCAAAAACGGATGTAAGCACACATCTCAAAATCCCGTCATCGCATTGATTCCAAACATCAAAATGTGCTCTCCCACCACAAAAAGCATCCTGGGCTACTTCCTTTCGTACTGGGTGCTGGGCCTGGCAATGCATTGTAACTATTTACCGTGGACTTGACTTGTCATATTAGTCTACGAGACTACTGTTTTTAATAATGCACTGTTTCGTAATATAACCGAGAACATTACAAGTCAAGCCAAACAGCATGACAAATGTTGTGCCTCATTTTGGTTCTAGAAAGAACTTTCAGTTGATGTGTTTATGTGAAAGTTACAATGGATGGGCAATTGACTAAATTACCTGTAGAAAATTAACAATCAATTTATAGATTGTTATTTTTAAATAATATTTTTAGTAGAATGGGAGAATCTGTGAATGTTGTGAGTTCCTGTTTCCATGCTGGTGTTGTTTTGATGAGAATAATGTCGTAGCTCATGACATAATGTACTTCTTTATGTCTGAAACTATCCATACTATACAATATTACTATTTATCAATTATACATTCCACACAATCTACCAGATTCTAAATGATCAATTATGCCCATCCCAAGTCATTTTTGTCTCTTCTTCAGTGTAGTTCTTTTATAGCACAGGTGTCAAAGTCTAGGTCCAGGGGCCAGATCTGGCCCGCCACAATTTATGTGGCCCGCGAAAGCAAATCAAGCATGTCAAGTTCCATGATGCTTGCTAAAGTCTGAACCAAAATTTCAAATTGTCATATGTAATCCACAATAACAGTAATTATTCTTGATTTCTGATTTTAAAACTTACAATTCATCAGTTTGTTTTGCGCGGTGTATGTAATATGTGGAGGGGATTAAACATTTATACGGTTTCCCAAAATTCATAACGGCCCTCCAAGGGAAACCATAACTCCAATGTGGCCCACGGCAAAAATGAGTTTGACACCCTTGCTTTATCGTTTACGCAAACTTGAGCAGCGTGTGCACATGAAACTTTGTTTACTTTATTCTCGACATTGTAGTACCAGCAGTAACTCTAGAAAATAGCTACTGATTAAATGTGCTTAGTATTTGTTTAGAACTTGACTGTATGTATGTATTTTAAATATTCAGCTCATTTTGAATGTGAATGGAAAATATGATATTAAATTGCATACATTCTCTGAAACAATTGGATTCTATTTGAATTAATCTGTCCATCTTTTTGAGCACTAAAGTAACAAACATGATGTACTGTACTGCATACTCTATATTATTTCAACATACAGTACAGCTCGACCCCACATAGTTGCAGTTCACTATTCATTACTTCACATATTTTGTGGAACATATCATCAGCTATTCAAGTAAAAAACAACTTTGTTGCGTTTTTGTGTTCTATGTATTGTATTAATACATGCACATACAGCGCATTTGACAATAAAGTTGTACTGTACTTGACTTGACTTAATACATCGCAATATGCTTATGATATCACAATATGCACAACACGAAGAAACGTGAACTCCGGCGCATTAACATCGACAACGTAACAGAAATAAGATATTCAGTCAGTCAAACTTTATTTATAGAGCGCTTTTCAGACATGAAATGCACTTTAAAGTACAGTACTTGACATGAATTAAAATGAACCCTTCCTGTCACTTGAACACAAGGTCGGAGACACAAGCACACAAACACAGGCTACAAAATAATGCAGTAATGTCCCAAGCCCCGAAGACTTGAGGCTTTAGCAACAAATAAACACACACAAAAAAACAAAACAATAAACACATGGCGGAAAAAGGGCTTCGAACGGTACAATAAATTCATTTGTTTACATCGGTAACGTCGCTGAGTCGTGACGTCATTATGGACGGAGAGAGAAAAGGAACTATTGCACTGTCGCATCAAGCTGGACGCTTTCTTTCGGATACTTAACCTTAATCAAATGAGTGTTTATTAGTGTTAGCTCATAGTTAATGTTTAACTTCGAAAATGTTAAGGGGCCTTGCATGGACTGGAAAGCGTTGTCTTGTCTTAAAAGTCAGTTACGAAAGAAAATGTCTCTGCAGGTCCGTTAGCTAATGTTAGCAGCGAGGATGAGAAACATCATCGGGGGATGCTAACCCCAACAGTACCACTTTTTGCAATGACTGAATTCGTTTTCATTTGAAAGCCCAACTGAGAAGATATCGTCGCTCGTGCCTATATCTACCTCCGAACAACAACAACGGCGGCGGTGGTTCTGCCTACAGGATGAGAAACTGCGAGTACCAACAAATTGACCCGTTGGCGCTGTCGGTGGCACCGGCTTCAGTTCAGAACCTCACCGACAAGAAAGCGGAGCGACTGCGGAGAAAATGGGAAGTGTTCCCGGGGAAGAACCGATTTTTCTGTGACGGACGGGTCATTGTGGCCAGACAGAGCGGGGTCCTCCCTTTGACACTGGGGCTTATTGTTGTCACCTGTGGCCTTTTCTTTGCTTTCGAGTAAGTGCTAAAGCCTTGTTTTATTTTATGTCGAGCACTGAACACAAATTGTTGATGTATATGTGGCCTGCCAAATGTTTGATTTCAGTATTATCAAAACGTTTTGAGTGATTTAAACATGTGTACGTTTCTATTTGTAGTTGCCCATTCCTTGTGGAGCATCTGACAGTCTTCATCCCGGTGATCGGTGGGGTGCTTTTTGTGTTTGTGGTCCTCTCCTTGCTGAGAACAAGCTTTACAGACCCAGGCATCCTACCCAGGGCCACCTTAGATGAAGCTGCAGACATAGAGAAACAGATAGGTAAGGTGCACCCATTGCATGGACAGATGGGGTGAAAGAGCTTTGCCATATGGGGACATCTGTGAGGGACTACACTTCTAAACTTAAGCAGCTTACTCTAGCGTCGCTATTGAAAAGAGCACAGCAGTTGCACATTTGCTCCTGACTTTATAGTTGTGCACACAACATTTGAGTGGTCTTCTTTTTTAAGATACCTCAGGATCCTCATCGTATCGCCCCCCTCCCCGGACCAAGGAGATCCTCATCAACCAGCAGGTGGTCAAGCTCAAGTACTGCTTTACGTGTAAAATGTTTCGCCCTCCTCGGACCTCACACTGCAGCCTTTGTGACAACTGCGTGGGTAAGGATATGGTGCCCAGTTGCAATATACAGTAACCCCTCCCCTCACTTAACACTATTTTAGTGCAGGTGATTTCATGTACCCATTGGTCCACTTGGTTAATAAAAATATGGGAATGAATGAGACTGTATGAATAATATCATGGCATCCCCCACCCCAGATCTGTGACAGAAGATTATTCCATTTGAATGTTGCAAAATACTCAAGATTTTTTTTACAATCTCAGTCTTAACACTTGAGATATTAATGGGAAAGGGGTTATGTGCACGTGTGAAGTGATTTAATATATTATGTTAAATAAGAAGATTATGAAGAAAGGCCATACACAGTTGACAGCAATGTGTCATAAACCCGTCACCGGTATTGAATCTAATAGACATGTATCAAGTGGTATTTATCACGACGTAAATAAATCAGAAATCAACCACTGAAGAAATAGCGTGATAGTTTGTGTGGATGTCACATTTGTTTTAATATGGTAACTCAATTTGATCGCAAAGTCATTGTTTGGCACAGATTATGATCTTTGTCCAACTTTGAATATTTCCAAATGTTTCCAGTTAAACCTTTCAGGGAAATTTTCTGTGCAGTAAAGAGAACAACTAATTTGCCCCCCCTTTGCATTCTTAGTCATGCCTAAACGTATAATCAACGTGTTAGTGAAGTGAAAATGTTTTCATGTATGCTATGTGTGTTTTGTTTTCAGAGAGGTTTGATCATCACTGCCCATGGGTGGGAAACTGTGTGGGGAAGCGCAATTACCGCTTTTTCTACAGTTTCATCATCTCCCTGTCTTTTCTGACATCTTTCATATTTGGTTGCGTCATAGCACACATTACTCTGCGTAAGTTCAATACGCTCAAGCGGCATTGACATAACTGATGTTATCCTAGCTCAGTACTCTGCTGTCTTTTTTATGCAGGATCTCAATCGGGTAAAAGTCTCATGCAAGCCATTCAGGAGAGCCCTGCCAGATATCCTTTGAGGTTGCCAAATTTTCTTTTTGGCCTAATCCAACTCTTTTGGAAATGCATGTCGTCTCGCTCTTATTGTGGCAAGCTATAACACAGGCTGTCAAGCCGTTCTCCAGTCTAAGCAAGCGCTTAATAGGATCAGTGTTGGCACACAGCAAGAGAGATGGCTTTCAAGCAAGAGGTTCGCTGCCTCGTGTCACCGCCTCGACGTCATCATACTCTGCATGCTTGTTATTTTCGAAAGACTATTTAGAATGTTGTGCGTACTTGTCATTGGAATCAGATGAGTAGTTTTGGTAGATAACCAAGTTTCTTTCATCACATTACACTGTAATGCTATAAAACCACCATAATAAAATGTATTAGTACAGCAATAATAGTGGCGCTCATAGCAGGCAGGGGGAAATATATATATATATATATACACACCCACACACACACATACAGTGTGTATGTCAGCATGCCTATTTTTGAGTCTGACAAAAAATATATGACCCCCCAAAAAACTATATATATATATATATATATAAATAAATAAATAAACACACACACACACCATGCAATGGGTAATACTTATTTGTCACATTATTACTGATACATTTTCGCTGGTATTTTTGTCATAAATGCTGACGTAGTCCAGTGAGATGCAATGTCAAAGCTTTTATCCTAAACGTTGCATTTACATATATGTAACAATTCTTAAAGAGGTGATTATGTATTGATAACAGTGAGGTTATTCCTTGACGTTGCTTTTATACTCTAGTGGAGCTGGTCATTTGTTTCTTCTCCATCTGGTCTATTCTGGGCCTCTCAGGCTTCCATACCTACCTAGTAGCTTCCAACCTTACGACAAATGAGGACGTAAGTAAACTGAACACCATATATGACAATTCAATTCTCTTTTTTTTTTAACTCAGTACAATAACTGCAGCCTTCTTTTTATGTTGACTTTGCAGATTAAGGGCTCCTGGTCAAGTAAAAGGGGTGCAGAGGAGTCTGGGAACCCGTACACTTACAACAGCATCCTAGCCAACTGCTGTGTGACGTTATGTGGGCCCATGCCCCCAAGGTGTGTAAAAAGAACCACTGCACAAATAGGGATATGACTACATTTCTTTTATTTAATATGAGAGCAATTAACAATCAGTTAATCTAGTGAATAAATATTAATGCAACAAGGAGGAGTTGCCGGAACACAGATGTAATTTAGCTTCCCATAGTTGATGCTTTGTTGTTCTCTTCCAGACTGCAGATTAGATTGAACCCACGCTGGCACCAGTCATTTTATTGTTCTTGCCATAATCAGCAAGCACTACCTACCTTAAAACAAGACACATCATATAATGTATTCAACTATTCCGTTTTTTTAGTCACATTTACCTAATTCCCAGGTTCCTAACAATACTGCTGCACTCTTTTGTTTCTATCATTTCCACACTCTTCTACCCATTTTACTTTCCCCATAATATCGGCACTGTGCATCATTTCAGGGACACAACTATTTTTTAGATTGTATGTCTGTACATAATTGTAGAATTAACAAAGCTTTCTGCGTTTTGAATTTAAAAAAAAAAAAAAAAGAGGAAAGCAATTGTGCTGTTTGCACCCTACCGGTAATATGCTTTTAAAGCGGTATGTTTCATTCAAATAATCATACTCACAACCAGGTGTGTTTTGAAGACTTGATGAACTTGTTGTGACCACAAATTACACCAAACTGACGTCATCTTTTGTGTTCTGCAGCCTGATTGACAGGAGAGGCTTCCTGTCACCTGAGGAGTCTGTCCCCACTGTTTCTGCCTCAGAGATTGAGCTGCCTTCCTTCGCAGCCAAGAATGACGCGAATATGGTAGGGTGAACCATACAGTGGTCCTCCCGTCCTTTATTTTTTTTAAATTAATCAAAAAAATTATATATATACAGTATATGGGTGGGGGGTAGAGAGAGAGAGAGAGATATCTATCTTACCTTTTTTTTTTTTTAAAAAAAAAAATGTCTCCAGTTCAAGCATACTCTGCTCTTGTTTGTACTGTATATGATCTCCTTCAAGTTGTTAATTGGTAGTTGCAGACGGAACTTGAAATACGTAAATGTGAAAGAATGAATTAGTCATGCTGGCTCTGACCTAAGTAAGGCACGTACTTGGTGTATGACAGAAGAATTTAGGCCTACTTTAAATCTGGTCAATAAGAAAAAGAAAATGCTTCATCCTTGAAGAAAAGAGTAACAGTTTGTGTTGGAGTGTCAAAGCAGGCTTGCTGCTGAAGCTGTTTTCGCGCAGCTTCAAGTGATCGTTCTTATTCATCGATGCTTTTCATTGTTTTGTTGTTGTTCTTGTCTTGATCTTGCAACGTCGAGCAGAACTTTCAAAAGAAAGCCGGAGCGCGTTCACAAGCCAGAAGTGTGTCAAAACGTGTTGAAGTCGCGAGCTGATCTTGACTCCCTCGGACTCAAAATGTCTGTTTCATGTTACAAAACATGTGTTTCAGTTTTTGATACTTGACTGAAGTGGTGGTGGTTTGAATTTTTGGGAGTCTACATATTGATGAGTCTACCTCCTCTCATAGGCTTTGCATGCAGTGTACAGAATATATCAGCACTTTTTTCCCCCTCATTTGTCATTCACCATTGTGCATTATTTACTTCAACACAGGGAACATTTCAGCATAACTTTAAGAATGACTTTATTTCTTTAATAAAGATAATTTTTGGATTTTGCCAATTTGCTCTCTGTTTTAAAAGTCTTTTTACTCCCTTAATTCTTCTTAAGGCTGATACACTAGGGACAAAAGTCATCACATTTTCCCGAATTAACCAATCAACCGGGATTTGGCTTGTCATGTTAATAAGACTTCGCCGTCTATGCAATTTTCTACACTTGGCGTGCACAGTAAAAGGTGCATGAAGGTGTGGTTGGATGATTTTTCTGTGGAAGAACTTGACTCCGGTCTGACCTCACCCGTTCAAATACTTTTGTCACAGCCACCCAAACTGTCAAATGAACGCTTTTAATGATGGTTTGCTATATCCATTCCACCCGCTAGGAGGAGACCTGTCAGGATTTATCTTTGTCCTGCACAGCCTGAAAAGCAGGCCAGCGTATATAAGGTGGATGGTAAGCAGAGGGTCAATCACATTTCCTTCCTCCGTGATGCGTTGCCGAGTTTGTTTTGTGCAAATCAAAGTTTGCTCCGATTTTGTGACTGTTTGTCTTGCCGTTGGGATTTGTTCACTAACGTGAGAGTGCATGCTTCACTGCCATTTATTCTCCTTCACATTTGTGCCCGCTCAACCCATGTTTGGAGCTGGATGGTAGCCACATTTGATGTGTTGACACAACTCTGTCCTCTCCTCTCTCTGGATCTGGTTAAAATGGTGTTTGTTCACGTCGATGTCACGTCTTACCGTGCGCGCATGGTGATGTAAGCAAACAAGTACTCGCTTTCCATTTCCCTCGCTGCCAGAGAAGTCAGGAAGAGTTCCCGCTTCACCTCCATCCTCACCTTGTTCCGTATGGTTGCCTTCTGCTTGCACTGTCTGCATTTAACCTTCCTCTCCGTGCATCTGAACAGACTGCCTTCATAACACTGGATGCCAGCCAAGCTAACCTAAACATTTCTAACTGAGAACAGCGCTCTTTATGTCCGCTCTTGACTTTTGCTTTCTTTTCCTATTCACATATAGTGCACACAAAGCACCAAAGACGTGCTCGAGAGGATGCTCCACTCCTCCGCCTCTTACGGTCTCTGCCTTCCCGGCACCCCGAAGACCACCCCCGTGGGCTTGGCGGTTACCGGTGCCCCAGCACACGCTGCGGAGACATCACCCACGGAGAGGTGCTGGCACCAGACCGCGGACGCCCCATGCTCTCCCTTCTCCACCAGCAGCACGAGCGACTCGATACACTCCATCAACCCGGCGTTCCGTTTGGCGTCCCCTTCGCCTTCGCTTGGTCGAGCCACGCTGGTTCTCGATGAGGCACCCGACGTTAGTTTTATCCCATAACCTTGAGGGAATCCAACTTGGAAGTCTCGTAGGAGGTTTTTCACAAGTGCTTCTGGTCCTGTCTGGTACTCTCAGTGTCGACTTCAAAGCACAACAAGTGGACATTTAACACCGATTATTAAAGCACCCTAGCGTATGCCTCCACACCTCCTTTTACAGTACAGAACTTCAAGCCATAGAGCCAGCTCAGCCGCAGTGTATAATTTCTTGCTCACATCTTATGCAAACCGCTCTTAAATCTTGAGAACAAAGGTGAGTTTCTGGATGACTGAAGGATAAAAAAAATATATCACTGGACCTAGCAGTGTTTCATTTCAGGAATAACTCCAGGGAAGTCCTATAATTCAGATTTATTATTATTATTATTATTTTTTTTGATCAAGGTTTTCCAACCATGGCAAACGGATCGATGAACCTGAAGACCACCAATGGCGTAACCTAAAATTTGAGAAGTGCAAAGTGAAAAACCTTTTGGAGCCACATGCAAAAACTTTGGTTTTGGTCATGCAGTACATGCTTTGTAGTCGTATGTCATACATTGGATTGTGGCTATAGTGTATGCAATATAAGCAGTACTATCATAATTAAAATCATAAAAGGGGAGAGTGTGGTTTCCTCCCACATTCCGAAGCGGTGCATGGCGGGTTACTTGAAGACTTGGAAATGGTCTGTTGGTGGGAATCAGAGTGTGTCCATGGTTGTTTTTATGTGCCCTGTGATGGACTGGCAACCAGTTGCTTATGTACCCTGCCTTTGGCCTTAAGTCAGCTGGGATAGGCTCCAGGTCAACCGCAATTCTGAGGACAAGCGGTTCAGAAATTGGATGAATTTAAGGGTTGCACTGGACCAAGGATGGAATAACACAGCGCTATACATAGGCCTGATTAAATTTTTTTCCATGATTCCCAAAGGTCTGCTGTCTGCTCAGACAGTATCCTTTTAGTGGACAGCAACACATTTTGAATTAGAGGGCAAGAAGTTTTTTTTTTTTTCTCCCAACGATCCCTCATTTGCTGTTGTCATCTGTTCTATGGGCGGCCCGGTAGTCCAGTGGTTAGCACGTCGGCTTCACAGTGCTGAGGTACCGGGTTCAAATCCAGCTCCGGCCTCCCTGTGTGGAGTTTGCATGTTCTCCCCGGGCCTGCGTGGGTTTTCTCCGGGTGCTCCGGTTTCCTCCCACGTTCCAAAAACATGCATGGCAGGCTGATTGTGCACTCTAAATTGTCCCTAGGTATGAGTGTGTGCGTGGATGGTTGTTCGTCTCTGTGTGCCCTGCGATTGGCTGGCAACCAATTCAGGGTGTCCCCCGCCTACTGCCCGAAGACAGCTGGGATAGGCTCCGGCACCCCCCGCGACCCTAGTGAGGATAAAGCGGTTAGGAAAATGGATGGATGGATCTGTTCTATGTGCCTTTGTGGCATCTCAATTGAAAACAAGGTCATAGTTTGCATTGAATATGGATGAAATTTGAATCAAAACAAACCATCCTGTTTATTGCCAGGGTTTCAGAGGCAAACCTTTGACGAAATGAAAACTGCCGAGGGTGTTTGTGGTTAAAGGTTTCAATCATTTTTAAAGCCAAGTTATGTTTGGAATGTGGATGAGGTCGCATCACCCGTCAGTTTGATGTCTTTGTAGTTTGTACTTGTGTGCTTATAGCATGTCTGCATCACAGTTCTGAGGTTTAGGGTTCGAACTTTGCTTTCTGTGTGGACATTGCATGATCTCCTTGTGCTTGTGTGGCTTTTCACTTCAGTTCTCCCACATACATGTTAGGTGCACTGAAGACTCTAAATTGTCCATAGTTGTGTGTTTTTTTTTGTCAAAATGTGGCCCGCAATATGCTACCGACCAATCTAGGTCGTACACCGTCTATTCCAAAGTTCACCTGCAACGCTAAATGATGGATAGAAGAAAAAAATGTCGTTAGTTTTCACCACCAGGGGCCAGGATGTGCACAAAGATGGCGCCATCTACTTAGACAGCAGTTCTTTAGTAATAATAACAATAGTGCAAGTAGACCAAAAGGCCTTTTGTTGTTCAGTTTCTTTTTATGTATAGTAAATGAGAATTAAAGCTGCACTTGGCTTTTAAATCCAGTCTGACTGAAGATGTGACATTGGAGCTGTCAAGATTGTTAATAAAACAATGACTTTGGTGACTTGTATTGCTCCTCTTTGTTCCCCCCCTCCCTTCCCCAGAGTGATTTTCCCCATTGCGGTGGCAGTAAATCAGCGATAGATGGCTTCATGGAAACAATGAGGAGGCGCATGTTGAGCACACGTGTTCCGAGTGCGTGTGAAGTGTGATCTCACAATGTGGACAACATGCGTCCCTAAAGCTGCACTGGAAGACAGGTGAGGAATGTTTGCGTGTGTGTGAGTGTTGCTGAGATACAGTGTATGCAACGTACAACAATTTCATGGTCACCCTCAGCGCAAGAACAGATGCGTTTCTTTAGGAGTTGCCGTACAAGAGTGAACATTATGTTTCGATGGAACAGCTGTTTTTACATGGGACCGCTCGTGTCCCAATGTTTATTCTGTGCCCAGTTATGCTTTTAAGAGACCGGTCAGCCTGCAATTACCCAACTTTAGAGAAGCAGAAAAAAATGGTCTGGAAGCTTGAGGTCAAGGTTTGACTGCACCCAACTATCAGGTCACATCCAGTGGCTTGCGAAAGTATTCAGCCCCCCTTGAACTTTGTGACCTTTTGCCACATTGCAGGCTTCAAACAAAGAAATACATTTTGAATTTTAACTGAAGGATTAGTATCAAGTGGGACACAATCACAATCGTGAGGTGGAATGAAATTCCAAAGATATTTACAACAGTTTGGTTTTTTGTCTTTTCAAAAAAACTGAAAAGCGGGCCGTGCAATATTATTCACCCTCTTTACTGTCAATGCCGCTAACTCGCACCAGAAGTTCCCTGATGATTCCGAAATGATCCAGTGTTGACCTAATGACTGACGATGATAAACAGAATCCACCTGTGTGTAATCACTCTCAGTATAAAAGCAAAACGGCTCTGTGATGGTCTCAGAGGCCTGTTAAAAGAATATTGGGGAGGAAACAGCATCATGAAGACCAAGGAACACACCAGGCAAGTCCGGGATAAAGTTGTGGAGAAGTTTAACCCTTTCATGCACCATGTAACCTGATAACATGATCAGCTGTCCGTTGTAGTAACTGCTGTCCCTGAAACGTTTTATAGCAGGATTCGGATATGATAGATTTTAAACTGTTTGACCAGTCATATTGAAATGGTGAGAGTATCAGACCGCGGCAAACCTATCAAGACGAGGCCGTCCCTCTAAACTTTGAGTCCGAACAAGGAGAGCACTGATCAGAGATGCAGCCTAAATTCCCAACAGCAAAGATGTCCACGATCAATCAGGATTAACTGCAGATATGCACGTCTACGGAGGACAGCTATTAATCGTACACTGCACAAATCTGTTTTTTTATGGTAAAGTGGCAGGAAGAATCCAATTTCTTAAAGACAACCATAAAATGCCCTGTCTGAAGTCTTCCAAGCCACTCGGGAGACACAACGAACATGTGGAAGACGGCGCTCTCGTCAGATGAGACCAAAACGGAACTTCTTGGGCTGAATGCAGAGCGTAACGTTTGGCGTATTTTTTTTTCTTCCAGCAGGGATAGGGAAGATAGCAAGAATTGATGGGAAGATGGATGGAGCCAAATACAGCGTAATTTCGGAAGATAACCTGTTGGAGTCTGCAAAAGAGCTGAAGACCGAAAGCAAAATCTACTATGAAATGGTTCAAAACTAAACATATCCATGTATAAGAATGGCCAAGTCAAATTTCAGACCTGAATTCAATTGAGAATCTGTGGAAAGATCTCAAAACTGCTCTTCACCAACACTCTCCATCAAAACAATCTGAGCTGGAGCGAAATTGTTTTGCAAGGAGGAATGGCAAAAATTTCATTCTTCTGATGTATAAAACTGATCGAGACATACCCAGAAAGACTTGTAGCTCTAATTGCAGCAAAATATTTTTCTACAAAGTATTAACCCAGGCAGGCCGAATTATTTTTTTATTTTATTTCTAATAATAAGTTTTGTAAGAATTTCGTTCCACTTCACAATTTTGTCCAACTTGGTCTCGAGTCTTCAAAAATAAATAAATAAAAATACTGTGGTACCTCTACTTACGAAATTAATTGGTTGTGGAAGAAATTTCTTAACTAGAAAATTATGTAAGTAGAGACGTGTTTTACATGTAAATGCCCTAATCCGTTCCAAGCCCCCCCCCCGAAATTCAGACATAAATGTTTTCTAAAGCATCAAAATATGTCACGAATACATGTTACAATTAGATTATTGCAAAATAAATGAGAATTGTGCATAAAATAAAACAAAGAATACAGTAAAGAATAAAAATGATGGCCATTTAACTTTTAACTGCAACCTCATAGTTTTTTGCCCTCTTTAGTTCATGTTCTCTCTCAGAAGCGGTGTTTGTCTGGCGATTTGTAAAGAACTGATCCGAGGACGTTTGCTTTTGTCGGGTTTTAACAATTCTTTGAAAATGTCCAAGGCAAACATCAGCATAGTGAGCGATTGCCCGACTGGTGAACACTTTTCCTGGGTGATTCACATTTACGTAAAACTATGGGAACGCCTCATAGCCAGAGGAGCGAATGACGAGGACACTACATTGACAGATATCAATCTATTTATCGATCTACACACACAGACACATTCGATCGAGGTCCCTCTTAGCCAATGGGATGCCAGGAAGATGCTCGGTAATAGCCAATGGCAGAGCAGCTATAAATACTGTATTCGCGTAGAGGAAACTCGGAGCTGGGATGAACAGCCCATGCTGTATTTTTACCTTTTGTATCTTGAAATTTCTTTCGTAACAAGAGGCAATATTTTCATGTTGAGCTGTTACGTAACTTGAAAAGTTCGTATGTAGAGACTTTCGTATGTAGAGGTACCGCTGTACTGTAAATGGATGCGTATTCGCAAATCAACGAATGGGCATTCCACTGCGTAGAATCAACGTCAAAACTATTTACACGTTACAGCATTCAAAGCACGTTTTATATCAGGCTCCTGCTGGACTTTGAGGACATTGTCCTGCAATTTGATAGCGTTGATGGATTTTTGTAAAACCTCACTCTTATACGACCATTGCACTTCAAAAGACTCCATGCTCAGTCCTGCCCGTTTGGCAAGCCGTACATCACAGTCAAACATAAAACAGATGGACAGACTTTGGCTTGGTTCCTTGCAGAGGGAAACTGCCAAAGCTTCACAGAGCCAGCAGCTGCCTTGTATTCTGAAGCAGGGGCCCTCCGTTGCCAAGACAAATCCAAATAGTTTGCAAGAGGATTGACAATAACTTGATCTAACATCACAGCATGAGCAGAAAGTGGCCTTTTGTTGCAATGGGTGTGCTTGTCATCGGCAACTTGGCGTGGCCACAGGTGATTTGCTTGCCGGTGCTGTGTCGTCCTCTTTAACCTCAACTGGAAGCAGCAGAGGCAAAAAAAAGGCCACCCAGTTAGCCGGACCAGTGGCCAGCTAGTGGAATAAGAGGGTGCGCTGAAAGTTAAAATGGCATGACCTTTTTATAAAAGAAGAGCTCAGATCAGGCAGACGTTTACGCCGGGTGGGTGGATAAGTGCTGAGTTCGGCATGCTTTGGTTGCAAAATTCCAAGGGACACTTGATGTCAACGCAGACACAATTTTCTGATCTCAAAACATTGATTACAGCTCCGCACTGTAATTCAATCCAACGCAAGTTTGATTCACGCTGCTCACTGCTTAAATTTTGCATCGGAATAAACGACAAGATTGTTGGTTCGCTTTATTCAACGACGGGATGATTGCACTCGGCTACAGTTCTACACCACTGCAAACTACTGCTGATATTGCAAAACTGAACACATTTGAGTGACAATATCAAATTGCAAGATTTCATATACTACACATTTCCGCATATGAATGAATTATTACTAAAATAATATGCCCAGAGGTCCAAGTGTCACCATCATACTGGCAATGTTTTCCGTGCCTTGTGAGTGGCTGGTGAACTTGAGCTTGACGTAAGGTGAGATAGAAAAGTGGATCATAAATGTGTCATAATCATCAGATACCTTTGTCAAGAGTAAGACTTATTTGCATGATGGATCAAATTACCGATGCTGCATTCTGTGGGGACTTGCCAACTCTATCAAAGCACGAAAGAGTCATGAAGATTCCAAGAATCTTTTTGGTTTGTTTACTGATCTATCTTCTTTCGTTAATACTGTCACCTTATTGTTGCCGCAGTTCCCCTCACCGTCATCACTTGTACCCTTCTGCAATGGCCTCATCGAAAATGAAGATGCAAAGCCCACATGTATGGTCCATGGAGTACGGTAAGTCTTTTGGAGGTGCTCAACTGAGTTCAAGTGAGATACACAAAAGTGTCATGTGAGTCAAGTTGAACTTTTTTGTGAGTCCTTGAACATTGGAGAGGTTTCGCTTGTACAACTTTAATAAACTCTGTTAAAAAGTGTGACAGTAAATCAAAACAGAGCATTATCATTTTAGCAAAGGCAGATTGTTTTATGTTGCTTTTGAATTGAAGCTAGTTAATGTATGAAGTTAGATTAGCACTATAGCCAAAAGTAGGACTTGTACATACTGATTTAAAATATTTTTTTCTTGACTTCACTTTGGAAATAACGACTCTACAGTAGTCAAGTTAAGTCCAGACACGCACAGTCAAACAGTCCCTCCATCTCCTACTAGCAGAACAGTAAAAATAAGTATAAAAATACTGTCATGAATAAATACTGTACAATAAATATATATTCATAATAATACTTGATAATAATTGTAACCAGGGTACACAACTGATGGAGAAAAAAACCCCATATAAAGTCAAACCTCGGTTTTCGAACGTCTCGGTTCTCGACCAATTCGGTTTTTGACCAAATATTTCGAGTTTTTTATGCCTCGGGTGACGAACAAATTTCGGTTCTGGAACAAACTGAGCGCACTTGAATGCACCATTTGACTCCTCTCGCCTTCCTTGCACGAGGAAGTGACGCTTCCTCGTGTTGCTTTCCATTGTGAGCAGACGTGTTCAGTAAACATTTTTATTTTAAAAAGAGCGTGGTTTCGATTTTCGAACAATTTCGGTTTTCGAACAGCTTTCTGGAACGGATTATGGACGAAAACCGAGGTTTGACTGTACCAAGATATATTACTACAATGTGTTACAGCAGTTTGGCCTGTTAATCCTAACACAAGGTTCTTCAAATCACATCAAATGATGTAACATTAACAGGTTACAGTATTTTTTCCCCCCATATCAAGAAAGTAAAGCGCCTACAGGATTTTGAAAATGTGAGCGACCCCACACAAATAGGCAAGTGCGTGCTTAATTTACAGTGTGTGATCTACTCGGGGTGACCAACATGGCACACCACACAAAGATATGGCCATGAGTCTCCTCAACCAAACCGGATACATTTTGTAGTACCAAAACCAACCTGTGAGAGGCAGCATGGTGCCACAGGCCATCTAGAATGGCAGGAAATACACAAAAGAAAGATTATACAGGAAGCGAGGCTAAATGTTTGTGTATCTGCTAACTCCAGTGTGGGTGCAATGAACAATTTATGAGACAAAATATACAAACCAATCAATTGCTTCTCTAGGATAAGCTTTAGGTCGCTTCCTTATTGGCTCTGTCTTCACTGCTACTGAATCTGTTGGTTCTGCCGAACTCTTGTGGTGACCACACACAAAACGATCATAAATATTGAAACGTGTTTAACATTTAGGATCTGAGCAGGGGAGGAAAAAATCACACATTTAACACTACATATCCCAAAGGAAAATCACTCAGGATAATGTTTCAGAGACATCCAACAAACAGTGGCTGACTTGAATTGCAGAGGAAAAATGATCAAATGAGGCTCCATCATCAATTTGTCTGTATACTGTTAAAAGCGTTTTTCAACACGTCACTACAGTATTTCTTAAAAGAAAAAGTTGATGTGCTCACTCAGCTTCGGCCAGCCGCATTTAGCCCGGTGTCATGTGTGCAGTCTCAAAAAAGGTGACTCACACCCCACGTTAGTCTTCATCACTCTGTCGCTGCTTAATGTCAAGAGAGACGAAGCAGGTCATTGAGGCTGAGTGGAAGGAATTGGCGGCCAGCAGCCTGCTGCCGAAACAAGAAGCTGCGGAATAAAGAAGCTAACTTTCTCCTGGTGGATAGTGTTTCTCAATGCTGAATTGCAGTACAACTAAATCACATGCATGCTGCCTTTCTAGAACAACAAAATAAACAACAACAACAAAATATAACAACCAAAAAAACGATTCTTTGGTCAAAGAATCGTTTTTTTTAACCTCCATTTTGTTTTGACTGCAGTCAAATCAATGCATGTTTTGGAATGTTCTTCTGAGCACAAGTGTGAGACACGTTCCTGATTTGCTTGCACAATAATAAGGTATGTGTAGTGTCAGTTGGCGTCACATGACATAGAAACTACTCAATCCTTCGGAGTCACAGGTCAAGATGGATTGGTTCACTGAGGTTCGCATCACCTTCTCACCTTTGGCTAATTTCTGCAAGTATCTGAATCAAATACCGATATGACACATCAATTCCATTCAGTACGCTCAGAAATATTTGGACAGAAACAGTTTTGTGTGTGTGTGTTATTTTAGATTACATCAAAACATCTTAAAAGTATTTGAAGTGTAAAAAAAAATCGATTCAATGATTGAAGTATGGAGCGCACGCCATCACCATATTGTGCTATTGTTCCCTGGGAATGCTTTGCCAGGCCTTTACTCGCTGCTTGTTTGTGACATTTTGTCGCTTTCATTTTTGTGTTCAAAAAGCGAAACACATGCTCTGCTGGCTTGAGTGCAGGGCAGTTAGCCATTGACGGATATTCCATTTCTCTATTTTCCAAAAGTCAAAATGTTACTCTTGCAGGAAAACGGATTATGGATGGATTAGAATAATTGACTGTTTTTGTGCTTTCCACTCTTTATTAATTTAGTGTTTTATTGTTTATTGTTGTATATATGATATTTGCTCCATGTACAGCACTTTGAATACAGCGGTGGTTGTTTTAAAGTTCCTTATAAATACAGTTGAGTTGAGTACCATACTTTTCAGACTATAAGTTGCACTGAAGTACACGTCATACCAGTTAAAAAATGCATCATGAAGAAGATAAAAAGTCATTGACGGCAGCAAATGAGTTCCACTTCTAACCATGGAGAAGTTTTTCTTTTTAGTTTAAAACGACTTACCTGTACTAGAATCCCACGTCGCATTGTGGCCAAAAGTCGAATCCTGCTCGGTGATTGCGCCTCTTGGTGCTGTGAATCCTTGTGTTGCCGTATGGTAGCCACATGCTAAACTAGCCATATGTAACATATATTGCCATAACCACAACATTATTATTATTATTATAATTAATATATTTTTTCTAATTTTGGCAATTGGCAAATACTGTTGATTCAATACCGCCACCTTCAGCGATAATGCATGAAAAGTATTTGCCAACCGCCCAATGAAAGTCAACTCAGTTAGGGAATGGAAATTGTCTGTGCCAGTCCGAGTTTTAATACTGTATACAAATCACACCTGAGTATAAATCGCAATACAAGCCAAACTATGTAAAAAAAAAAAAAAAAAGTGTGACTTACAGTCCAAAAAAGATGGTATATGTTTGTGCTTCTCGATCTTTATTGCATATTTGTGTTTATATATACATTATATATATGTATAGTATTGTGTGTGTGTAAGTGGAAGGGGCATTCTGAAGCATGAAGTTGCGCAACACAAGGCCACGACTTAGAGGGAGTGAGAAGTTTGCGTGCTAAATATGGGTATATTCAGCAGAACTGTTGCAGCTGAATATTCATTTCACCACAATATGAAAATGTCTTTTGGTCCATCTGATACTACTGACAAAGTGTTACCTCCCCCTAAAATGAATCCTATGCTACCGTATTCCACACACAGCAGGAAGTGGATATGGTGACGGGTTACTCTTGAGGATAAAAGTGTCTGTGGTGGTGGTGGGATGATGGCATGGGGGAGGGGGGCGGGTATGGGGAGGGAGAGAAAATATGGACAACAAACAAATGAGTTGCGGCTTGATGATGTTGCAAGCATCTGTACTCAGTTCCTGGGAGCTGATAACATTCCTCTACTTGTGTGGTCAATAAGATGGGAGCATTTCTGAAATAACTTTAGAAGTCATTCAAGATCTGTAAAATCCATTTGTTCGTAATAACAATTTACAATTTCAATTACATCTGGAACATTTTTGTTGTTGTTGTATACAGTAAATATTCTCTAGTACGGACTCATGTTTGCGCTGTCCAATCTGTCCTTATAACAGAAATTCCTCTTTTGGGAAATGAGCATGGTACATGTCCTTTATGAACCTGCAAGTATGTTGAAAACTGCATGTGTAACAACACAAGCAATAAAATGCAAAAATATACTGTCCAAAAACTGTTTATATAACAAAAACAGCAGTACAGTATACAGTACAGGTGTAGATTTAAAAAACCACAACACAGTATAGTATGTACAGTATTTTAATGTTGATTTTTTTCAGTCTTGGGGAAAAAATGAGTCTATTTTGGGTTGTTTTGTTTTGTTGGGTTCTTCCTCGTTTTCTATGCCATGATCTACAGGACGAAAGTAAATAAAGTTAAAATCGTTCGCAATTACAGTAAAACGCACGCCAATAAAAAGTCACTGACACATAGTCGTTTCGAATTCGATGACATAAACGGCGAAGCAAACACGTTTCTTCCATCTTCTCCAGTTGTGTTGAGTGGGCGTTGCTTTTTTAGCTAGTGCCGCGATCAACAGGACGTAAGTGGATAAAGTTAGAAATCGTTCGCAATTACAGTAAAACGCACGCCAATAAAAACTCACTTACACGTCGTCGTTTCGAATCTGATTATCAAAAAATGCGAAGTGAAAAGGTGTCTCTGTTGGTGTCTTTCCGCGTATCGGGTGGAGCGTTGCGTGTATTTAAGCTGCCGCTGCATGACGTCTCCATCCGGGTTACGGCTAGTGGAATTTCCGCTTACGTAGTTCCGGTAACATGTAATATTGTAGTCAAAATGTTAATGCATAGGTTTTTATTACGGGTGAAGGATATTCCTTTTCATAGAATTCCGGGGATGGGAATGTTTACTGTATTGTAGTGGAAAATAGTTTAGTTCATCAAATATTTTCCTCCACTCTGTTAGGGTACCCAACTAATTCTATTGGCTATGTTGTTCAAACAGTCATTATGGCTTTAACTGTGGAACATATTTGAGCTCAGTTGCTAATCAAAACAGCAGCTACCGAGGAACCTCCAATGAAGTGTAGCATTTAACAGGCTTGGATTACGTTAACTCCCCTGAGTTGTTCCAAAGACGACTTTATGTGGCGGTGTCGACTTTGCTCACTCTGCAGTTTTTTTTTCAATTAGTTCAATACAATTTTTCTCATTAAAACAATTTGCAGGTGTGATATTGCCCTCCAGAAATACCCCAAGGATCAAGAATTACAACAAACTTTACACGCCTATTACTCCCTCACTGAAATGAGGCTGTTTTATAGGGGCTGTTCGGGGTCATGCTAATAATGAGCCTGTGTGTTGTGACAATCTGGCAAAATTCCAAATGCTTCCCTCACACATACAGTCCATTTTCAGGGAAAAAGGCAGCTCACAAAAGATTTACCGTACTCTGTTGTGTAACTTGACACTTGATGGAGACAGCCACTCCAGAGACTTAACTATTGGTGTACAAACAATGAAAATGTCAATGTTCCCTGTATTTGTTTTTTAGGGTCAGAGAGGGCAGGGCTAGGTCACCACACTCACTCACGCGCACAGAAAAAAAAAGAAAAAGTGTTGCATGATAAAAATGCATTTTCTATTCCTCCTAAACACATGTTTTTATCTACCATAAACATGCAGACAGAAAAAGTGTTTGTTACACAATATGTGCATTCTGGAAAGACTAGATGATTTATTTCCCCAGATTGGCTCTGTATAGCCTGCCTGCGGTATTTTTTTTTTCAGCACTTTTTCTTTTTTTTTTTTTTTTTTAACAGAATAGTACTTTGATTTAATTTTTTTCTTTCAGTTGAATTCTTTTGTAAATTTGATTTGTACTGTAGATACAGTCAAACCTCGGTTTTCGAACGTCTCAGTTCTTGAAAAAATTTCGGTTCTGGAACAAACTGAGCGCCCCTGAATGCACCATTTGGCTCCTCTCGCCTTCCTTACACGAGGAAGTGACGCTTCCTCGTGTTGCTTTCCATTGTGAGCAGACGTGTTCAGTAAACATTTTTATTTTAAAAAGAGCGTGGTTTCGGTTTTCGAACAATTTCGGTTTTCGAACAGCCTTCTGGAACGGATTATGGACGAAAACCGAGGTTTGACTGTACATGTTCTTTTTTTATGTATTGCTCTTACGTATTATTACATTTCGCCCAGCGTCATTAAATTTTGTGCAAAATGCATTTGGAGCATGCAACATGGATTTTAGAGATTAGTGTCTGCCTCGCATTTGAAAGGTTCTGGGTTTCAATCTTGCCTTACACATTTCAGAACCATGCACGTGAGGTTCCTTGAAAGCTCTAAACCACAGGTGGTGTCAAACTCATGGCCTGGGGGCCAGATCTGGCCCGCCACATCATTTTATGTGGCCCGTGAAAGCAAATCAAAGATGTCAACTTTCATGATGCTTGCTAAAATCTCTACCAACATTTCAAATTCTCATTTGTAATGTATAAGAATTATACTGTAAGCATTTTTTGTTACCAAACCCCTCATTACAAAAAATTAAACAATAGGTGAATAAACCGTTATTCTTGACTTCTTCATATGGTTTCAGTCATAACGGCCCTCCACGGGAAACTAACTCAAATCTAGCCTGCGACAAAAATGAGTTTGACACCCCTGCTCTAAACTGTTCATATGCATGAAAGTGAGTGCGAATGCTTGTTTGACCATGTGTGCGCTGTGATTGCCTGGCGACCGCTCAAGTCAGCTCTTTCTCGCCCTTTCGCTCCGTCAGCTGAAAGAGGCTCCAGCTCACCTACGGCGCTAACGAGCAGAAGCAGTGTCGAAAAAAAAAAAGATTAAGACAAATATCTGTACACAAAAAGGAGTCCCTCTAATTAATGCATTACTAACAATAGATGCTTAGAGTCCAAAGTACAGTACCATCATTTTACAGCAATCTGCACTTCTGAACTCTGAGTATCCTCAATAGAGCCCTCAAAATATTGTTAGTCCACTTGTGGTGTGGCTTTTAATGCTCATACTGGAGTGCATTTCCCTTGTGCTCACCTTTACATTTCCGCGGGAGTTGAATAACACGGTATAGTAGTTGTGTTGGCGCTGCCATGGTGCAGGTATCCATAAGTGATAAACACTTGTTTTGGTCAGGATTGTGGTTATGCAATGGCCAATAAAGTCGGTCGGACTTCAGACACTTGGAAGTGGCTCAGGTTTATGTAGCAATGACAATAAAATGAGAGCAGGAGGGGGGGGGGAGAAAAAAGAAATGGGACGAGGTGACCGACAGATATCTGATGGATGCAGAGTCACTGTAAGGGCATGACCAGACATAACACTTGTTTGACTTATAACACACTACATTCGTAGCTAGGAAAGGGATCATGTTCCAAATGGTTTGTGACAGAGAAAAAACAAGTTTATGGCAGAAAATCACCGCATTTGCCCCCCCCCCCCCAAAAAAAAAACATCCACAAAAGGGACCATACAGTAAAAATCTGTGGATTTTTCCCCCCCACTCACTCTGCAACATGACGTCGGGCGTCCCAAGCTTCAGCTGCTATTGAAAGCCCCGCCGCTTGTAACTCTTAGCAGCTTTTGGCCATGTGTGTTCTGTGTGTCTTTTTTTTTTCCTTGCTTTTTGTGAAATTCAAACGTGCCGCACAGCACATGAATCTTCTTAATGAAATGCAAACCGCCTCTCACTCACAAGTTGTTTTCTCATGTGATCATAAATACAGAGGTGCCCTGCATTTCGATGGACAGGATTTAGGTTGGTTTTTTTTTGGGAGGTTGGGGGGGGGGGGGGGGGGCGGCGAAAGTAGCCACCCTTTGACCGATTTTTTGCCTTTGATTTTTAAACACAAATTTGAGATGGCATTCCCTGTTGACGTTTACTGTCAAACTAAACATCAAAAAGAATTCCATGTTGTGCATTCAAAACAACCACGTAACGTTTACAGCCTGCTAGCTTAAAGATGAACAATTGTCGAGATTAGTCTGCTTTCAGTCACCAAATTGCCAGGTGTGCCTGTGGCGTGTGAAAGAAAACTCTCTCGGTCTGCAGTAGCGCCCGGCCTGATGCAACGTGGTCTGACACATTTCCATACACGGTACCTTAGACTTGCCCTGGCACAAAAATAAATATGTGCCCGTATTTTTGGAGCACATGCGCTCTCTGCAAAATTAGAGCCCTCAGTTTGTCTTTATCGTATTTGTTGGCTTTTGATATGTGTATTTTTTTTTTGTCACGCTATCATAAAGGTTTGAAAAAATGTGATGGTCATTTCAAGCCAGAAACAAATCTGACTGCGACATAGTTGCGGGTAAACAACTCTGCCCTGACTGCTCAGTACAAAAACCCTAAAGCGTTAGTATGAAAAGGTTGTTATGTATTCTGTTCTATTTTAGGTGCTAAGCCTTAACCCAGGCAGACTCGGTCATCTCGCTCATCAAGTGAGTGTCTTGTTGTCATTTACACTTGCATGACAACAAAGAACACATCGTTGACTCATCTTCTCTGCTCTCCTTCTCCACTTTTGCTTTTAACCTCGATGTCGTGTGTCATCGGAGGGTGGGTCATTCTATTTTGGTTGACTTTTATTTATAGTTACCCTGTTTTTATACTTGTATGGCGATTAGGAATGTTAAAATCGGACTTGACGTTACTTTTAGTTTTTACGATCTCACCACTTTGAGTGTTGGACTTTGGAAGTTCCTCTTTATCCTTTACGCCAAAGTTTCTCTAGTTGTGTCGAAGGGGAATTCTTTTAGTCAGTTGTGAGTAAAAGGCCATCACTTTGCAAACGGCTTCTTCATTCATGTGCGTTGCAATAAATTCATGTCTGTTGTGTTCTTTGTTTTTACATGTGGACAGTTTATGTTTATGTTCTTTGTGTTTTGAGCTGAAGTGCGGGAAACCCTGCTTGAAGCACATAATGGCATCCAGGCGGCTCCCTATGATGTAGCTGACGCATTCACGGGGGGCCCTCCAGGAGGGCCTACATGAAATGTGGATAATAAGCTGAGAAATGTGCTGCGACATTTGTTTTTTTTGTTTTTTTTTAATTGCCTGCTCACTTGGACGCTGTTTAAACTGCGAGGTTGGAAAAATGTGCTTCTGCTCTTAAAAATCATTTTAAGCCAACCTGCGCTGGGATGATCTTAACAGATATGGTTTTCTGAGGGAATTTATCTGGAAACATCCCACTGATTTGAGTGGCTCCCATGTGTTTCTCAGGCCGGGAGTTAGGCACCCGGCGTCAGGAGGCCAGCGGGGTGCGGGATTTCTGGGAATGAAACCAGAGCTCCCTTCTAAATAGGGGTTCCCCTCTCACTTCTGGTAAACTCTGCAGAAGTTGAAAGGACTCAGTGCTCCACTTCTGGAAGTTTTTCATCTGCGACGTCCCGTACCGGGGTCACGTGTTGGGGGAAAAAATGGCACAAGCTGTGTATTTTATTTTTACATTTTAATGATATTCTTGGCCTGGTGTCTGAGCTTTGTGGATAGCTGTCTGGAGGGCTCCTAGACAGAAGCACATAGAGTGCAAAGTAAGCAAAGGATTTGAGAGTTAAAAAAAAAAACTTACACAGTTACATTAAGGGTCATTAGGAGTATTGTATGATTTGAGCTCCCGTTTAAGGAATCTGTCCAAGTAAGAAGATCCCCAGCCAGAGAGAGCGAGCTCAGTGAATTTTATGGTCGAGGCTATACATTCCTCTCTTTGACACAGGCTCCTCTATAACTCATGCGTCCACATGTGTGCTTGGCGATCTTTTTGGCTTTCAAGGGGCAGTGAAGAGACTTTTCACATGAATAAAATATGCGCCTGACACTCAGCCAGAGTCTCTTCACTTCTCTGATGTCCCGAAGGAAAGCTCCAGAGTTGATTTATTGTGAATTTGATCACAACTGCTGAAGGAATATTCTGCCTTGCTAGACCATTGTTTGCTTTATATATTTTTTTCTTTTTTTTTTTTCTATAAAGGCATCACCAGTCGCCACAGCTTATATCCAAAGGGTCGTCGGGGGTTTTTTTCCCCCCACGGGTAAAATTAACCATTGTTACATAATAGGCCAACACTATATTTGACCGTTGTGCTTCGGTGCATTTCAACTATGCATCCCAAGGTACGAAGTCATGACTGTGACAAAATACAGGGTGTTGTGTTAAAAAATTTTTAAAAAAATTAAAAATCGCTTGAAATACAGTGATTCTCCTCTACAACGAAATCATGTTTGCAGATAGACATTTTTCACAACAGGGGTTTTTTCACTGTAGCAAATTTGAAACAGGAAAGTGGGAATGGTGTGAATGCATGAAGATTTTTTCACACTAGGGGGTATTTTCACCCATGTAGATTTCGTTGTAGAGGAGTTTCACTGTTTGAATATTTGAGAGTTGTAGGCAAATAAAATAAAAAATGTAGACACTCTGCTTGATTTTGGTCAGTTGGTAAGCTGTCATTTTCAATATTAATTCCTGGTTTGTTTGCCTTTATTTTTAGCGTAAAACCAAAACTAAATCTCACATATTTTTTTGTATTACAGAATAATTGATTGCTTGTGTTGTATAGAAAAATTATGGGATGAGGACATTGAAAAAAAAAATCGTATATTTAATCGCAGTTGGAATACCGAGGGAGAAAAAAAAGTGGCCATTAGATTAACATGCAAAATAAAAAAATCGGATAATTCTTTTTAATTATATGTTCCCCAGATTTGTTGGTATCCATGCTCAAAAATGTAAATATTATTATCTTGATTGGGATTCCCTGTGTTCAAAGAAGTTCTTTTACCTTGCTAACTCGTATCGGTTGTCAACACTCGAAGCTTTGTCAGAGCCGTGACTGCTTCCTGCAGGGTTCGATTCCAGTTCCGGCCTTCCTGTGTGGAGTTTGCGTGTTCTCCACGTGCCTGCGTGGGTTTTCTACGGGAACTCCGGTTTCCTCCCACATTCCAAAAACATGCACAGCAGGTTAAACATTCTTAATTGTCCCCTGGTGTGATTGTGAGCGCAAATGGTTGGTTGTCTCTGTGTGCCCTGTGATTGTCTGGCACCCAGTTCAGGGTGTACCCCGCCTACTGGCCAGAGACGGCTGGGATAGGCTCCAGCACGCCCCGCGACCCTCGTGAGGAGAAGCAGATTTGAAAATGGATGCTTGGATATTTGAAAGAAAGTGTGCATTTTTTACAATGTCTATAATTTAGGATTCACACGGTCAGCTGGAGAATAGACATTAAAGTTCTGCTATTGCTCCGTAAATCACTAAACTACCGTAATTTCTGGACTATAGACCGCACCTGATTATAAACCGCACCTCTACATTTTTAAAGGAAAAAAACATTTTGTACACACATAAGCCGCACCTGTCTATAAGCCTCAGGTGCCCATATTGTTACATGAGATATTTACAAAGAAAGACGGTACACAGGCGGCCATTAAAAACGTCTTTATATAGGCCGCTTCATTAAATAAGCCGCAGAGTTGAAAGCGTGTGAAAAAGGCGCGGCTTATAGTCCGGAAATTACGGTATTCGGTTTAGGTCGTGAACATTAAAGCAATGGTAATGGTTTTAATCCCAGTAGGGCTCTGACTCAAGTAAATTAGTATCTATTCTGCTGCACACAAATGGAATAAGCTTCAAACAGAAGTCGGTTCCAAATGTCACTGTTTTTCAATCGTGATTAAAAATTCTACTTTCATCTGACTCTTATTTTTTCTTTCTTGCAATGTACATTCTTTTTTGTAATTAGTTTATTCGTGTAAAGCGCATTGAGTTACCTTGTGTATGAAATGCGTCATATAACTAAAGCTGCCTTGCCCATACACCATGACACATTTTTGTATCTTCGTGTGAATTTGTGTATCGTACTTAAAATACTCAATCTCAATTTTTTTTTTCTTTAAAATTTTTTTTTTTAAAAAGCATTTTTATCGAGAAACGTTTTCACAAAGCCTTTTTGCCTTCCAATTTTTGATTCAAGTCCAAACCAGCTTTCCTCTTGGCATATTTGGATGGAATTTTCTCCGAAATGCATTCCGCATTCTAGTGTTTGACTGCTTATGAGCATATTCTAACACCCAAATTCCTTTCAATGCTGATGAATGTCATGTTTTCACCCTGGGGGAGAAAAAAAAAAGTTCAACTAGAGTTTTTACACATCACATTCATATTGAGATCTTTCAAATGAGCATTGGTTATGTTATTAGATTGAAATGATGATGTGATTTAAAAAATCTGGATCACCTTTTGTACTAAAGATTTAACAAAAAATAGGATTGACTAGTACACACGGTATCATGAAATGTGTGAGCAAATGAGGCCCGCAAAAGCACAAGTCATTTCTATGAATTTTTTTTTGTTTTTGTTTTTGTTTTTTAATGACAGGTTTTATTCTTACTGCACTAATTCGGACAAAATCCGCAGCTAGTTTCACGCTTTGTTGTGAACACAGCACCGCGCGCGTCTGTAATTAATCAAGCAGAAACTCTTGACGTCAGCAGCGTGGCCTACTTGCGCAAGCTCCCTCCTCTCTCCCATAGATTTGTCTTCTGGGGGCAACCCGTAAAAAGTAAATGGAGTCTCTTATCGCGCCTTCTCTGCGTGCGATAAGACAACAAGCGTAGGTCCGGATGTCCTCGCTGGAGTGGTCAACTCAACCTGCTTTTGGAGCACAGGTGCCACGGCTGAAGGGACCACTAAACAAACGCGTCTCAGTATCTCTTCCAAACAATGTACACAGTGGAAGGAGCGTCGTAGTTACACAATGTCATGACAAGAGGTGCTGTAATTAGAGGAGCTACGGTAACAGGTCAATGCAATGCCAATTATAGCTAAGACTCGTTCTTCGTGTATAACATGTATGCGATATGTGGAGAGACATGAAATACTTCTGCGACTGACGTTGGTGAAAATAGTTTACCTCTACAGGTTGTGACGGAACCAAGGTTGTAATTGCTCCGTGAACTTCCGCAAGATGACGGGAGGAAAAAAAAGATGAGTCCCTTCCTCACGCAATGCTTGAGAATTTCCAAATATTTCCTCAAGCTTGAGATGGGAAGGGTTAAATGGCTAATTTGCCCAGGGTGTGTTTAAATAGGAGCACCCTCACCGCGCCTAGTAGACCCACAGTGTCACTTGTCACGGATCAGGCAGGATGTCAGGTCAGGGATAAACAGAGGATCCAGTAACTCTCGTGTCATGACTTTAGTGCAGGGGGTCACCAACCTGTTTGAAACGGAATGCACGACTCTGAAATGTGGAATATGTTCAAATTATCACTGCTCAACAGCAACATTTAATCAGTAATGGCTTTAAGTGTCCCTAAAAGTATGTTTGACATTGAATTCCAAAATGTCTTGGCTTTTTTTAGATATATTCTCTTTTTTTGGTCTAAAGCACTGATGTCAAGGCCTGGGGGCCAGATCTGGGCCGCCACATCATTTTATGTGGCCCGCGAAAGCAAATTAAGCATGTCAAGTTCCATGATGCTTGCTTGAGTCTGAACCAAAATTTCACATTGTCGTATGTAATCCACAATAACAGTCATCATTCTTGACTTCTCATTTTAAAAGTGGTTGTCCATCAATTAGTTGTGCACTGTGTATGTATAATGTGGATTCGATTAAACATTGATATGGTTTCCCAAAATTCATGACGGCCCTCCAAGGGAAACCGTAACTACAATGTGACCTTTGACAAAAATGAGTTTGACACCCCTGGTCTAAGGTTTGACATATAAAAGACTGCGAACGACAGATTTTTCAATGCTTTGTCATTGATAGCTCTGCCGTTTCAGAAAAATGTTGCATTGTTGAAGCCAACCCTGAATTCATAACTTTTATGACTCTGTGACATTTTGTATTGTGGTTATGATTTTATTAGCAGTCGTAAGTAGTACCGAAACCTGATATACCACAGAAAAAATAAGCAGATTCCTAATCAGTGCAAAAAAAAAAAAAAAGCATCTACTGTAGAAACGTTTACTGGCACCTCTAATAAAAAATAAATAAATAAATAGATAAATAAAATAAACATTTATTGACCAGTGTTACTTTTAATTATATGTTATTTTCAAAGGAGACCCGGTGGACGACCGGTTAGCGCATCAGCCTCACAGTGCACAGGTGCAGGGTTCAATTCCAACTCTGGCCTTCCTGTGTGGAGCTTGCATGTTCTCCCTGTGCCTGTGTGGTTTTTTTCCGGATACTCCGGTTTCCCCCCACATTCCAAAAACATGCATGGCAGGCTGATTGAACACTCTAAATTGTCCCAAGGTGTGCCCTGCGATTGGCTGGCAACCGGTTCAGGGTTTCCCCCGCCTACTGCCCGAAGATGGCTGGGATTGGCTCCAGCACCCTTGTGATGATAAGCGGATCAGAAAATGGATGGATGGATGGATAGATAATTGTTTTCATTTATGACAAAGGCTGTTCATGATTCTATTTCGCTAAATCTCTGCACCTGTTTCCCTTTGCAAATGATCACTACTACTACAACGTTCCTAAATCGCAAAGTCCAATCACTCGTGGGTTATTTTTAGACCAGGCTTGTGTTGCGGGCTTCTCATGTGATCCTTGGGGTCAACCACACGGCCTCCCCTGCTTTAGTGAAACCGCGTTGTGCACAAAACCGATCAGTGGATGCCGAAATACAATCTGTTGGTCATAAGGATATCACATCTTTGTTGTGGTGGTATTTCAGCTTTGTCACATCAAACTGTATTGTGAGGTGATGACAGAAACATGGATTTATGTATTTTCTTTTTCTTTTTTCAGACAAAACGTATTTGAAGCTATAATGAAACTGATACCAAAATATTGAAAATACTAAATTGCTCTTGGGCAGCCCCCAATTTTTTTTTTCTCCCTAATATAACACCGCCAATCAGTTTTTGTTGATATGTTTTCTCTGTATTTGTTCAAACATTTGATTTTTACACAGACATACCCCCTTTTATCAAAGTGTTTCTTTTATTTTATAACTACGTATGAGCATTTACCCTTGAGCATAAACTCTAATACAGTATTAGCATTCATTTGCAACACTCTTAAATGAGTCCTTCATAAATTGTAACTTTGGTCAAAATATTTTAGATTTTACAAACAAACAAACAAACAAACAAACAGGCTACTGTAGATTTGCTTATAAATAGTGTACCCTTAACTCATTCAGTGCCAGCCAATTCTGCACCAAGTCTGAAAAAACGTTTAAAAACGTCTTTGGGGTGAATGAGTTAATAGTTGAGCTGCATAATTCAAATTATATGATTGCCCACCTCACTCCATCCAATTTTTGAACAAAATAAAATAATAACACAAGTGGTCTGTTTTTCCAAAACGTTCATGCCTAAATTGTCCCCCAATTCTTGATTGAATCAATCATGCAGGTGCAATTTATGAAATATGATCTGGTGATTGTTAAAGATGCTACAGGGACATTGAAATGATGGTGGTAACGTATGTTAGCTATCTTCCATTACGTCTTGAGCGACTGATTCGTATTACCAATTAATCTTGATATTAATCAGTCACCATTGTTCAAGCCATGTAATGCAACATTACATACTTTCCAAAAAATGTGGCAGTCTTCGGGCAGTATGCGGCGGCGGAAACCCTGAACCGGTTGCCAGCCAAATCTTGGAGTATTATTAGCAAAAGGTTTGGCCGCATTGAATATGGGTAAGACAGTATCAGGTTCCGAAAGCAGTCCTGTTATTAGGTTCATACTTCTTTTCCTTTCGTTTTTTGTCCCGTTAAGGGTTGCCACAGAGTGTCATCGGTGTTCATCTAAGCGTGTCTTCTGCATCCTCCTTTCTCACACCGTCTGCCCTCATGTCTTCTCTCACTACATCTACCGTATCAACCCTCTCTTAGATCTTCCTCTAGCGCTCTTGGCTGACAGCTTCTCCCTTTTCCTGCCAGTAGACACACCAATTACTCTCTTGCTTTTATCTCTGATCACCTTGGCTGAAGTGGTCTTGTTGAAACTCCTCCTGCCTCCCGAGAGCCACTTCTTCACCACTTCTCAAAAAACTGTACAACACTCTTCCTTTCGTAGCTTCCACCACATGATTCTCTGATCTGCCCTTGTCTTCTTCATCTTCCTTACCACCACCAGAGTCATTTTACGCACCACCATGCTGTCTGTCTACACTCTCCCCGACCACTACCTTACAGTCACTAATCTCCTTCAGATTACATCGTCTGCACAAGATGTAATCTACCTGTGTACTTCTACCTAAGCTCTTCTAGGTCATCCTACGGTGCCGCCCCTTCTTTAAGAAAATGTTCGCTACACCCATTTGCACCCTTTTGGCAAAGTCCACCAACATCCGTCCTTTAAAGTTCCTTCCACAACATGATCATTAAAATATGCACCAGTCATGACTCTTTGTCTGCCTGGCATTCTTTGAACTACTTCATCGAGCTCCTTTCGCTTCCACTTTTAGTTGACACCCTAGCCATGGGGCACAACCACTAATTAGATTAAACCTAACAACCTTGATTTCAAGTTTCCGCCTGATGACTCGACATGACATTGTTAAAGATGCTGTAAAGTGGAAAAAAAGTCTTACACATTTGACACATCAAAAGACGGCCAAATGTAAATGAAAAAAGAAAAATCATAAAAAGTCACACCAGTATATCTGCAGTGTGAGCTATAATCTCGATAACTTGTGCCGCTATGTTTAATAAATAGTTAACTTTCCCTGAAGTGTCTGTTATGTTGACACACACACCGACACAACGATGATAACATCTTGGACGATCCCGCTGCCAGTCCACAGCATTTTGGAGCCTACTAGCCTACGAGCTAGCCAGTAGCTTGTGTAATAAATAGTTATCCCTGAAGTGTCTCTGTGTTGTGGGCAAAGGTACGATCGTAACACGGAGCGAGGCAGTGGAAAATTGGATGGCCCTGCTGCCGATCCACCAGTCTGCGAGCCAGCAAGCAAGCTAACAAATAGCTAGCAAGCCTGCGAGCTAGCCGCTAGCTCTCATCCATCTATCCATCCATTTTCCAATCCACTTATCCTCACAAGGGGTGCTGGAGCCTATCCCAGCTGTCTTCGGGCAGTAGGTGGGGGACACCCTGAACTGGTTGCCAGCCAATCGCAGGACAGCTAGCTCTCATATTAAAAAAAAATAATAAATTGATGGCTCAATAGAGACACTGCAGCCCAAATACCACATAACGCATAACAGGTCAAGGAAGATGCATTTTTTTTAGCTTAGCTTCCAAGCAAATTGCATGCTGTAGTGGTAGAAATTGAAAAAGTTATTGTTACTAAGTAAATTTATCCGAGGCTTGGTACTGGCCTACAGTATGCACTGAGTTAACTTTAAGAATAGTGCGGAATCGATTGAACCAATTGAGATAAAACCACTCCATGCATTACTGTAGTAGCATAATAATAATTATAGTGTTTTGATTATTTCAATGGTAGTTCCAAATGTTTTTATGTTAAATGTAAGTTTTCACTTTAACACTTAATACATTCTAATGATCTTTCCTTCTATTCCCATCTAGTCATGGCAGGATGTTGAGCAGTTGAGGAGAGAAAAGAGAGACTACATAAACATATACACATATACAGTGTATATGTTTATGTAGTACATAAACATATACAGTGTATATGTTTATGTACTACATATACAGTGTATATGTTTATGTCGTGCAAACGGTAGGTACATCTCACTACAGTAGATAGAATTATGTTTTGGTCTTTTTTTTGTCTGCACATTTGTGATTTGATGTGCCAAATGAACTTTTTTTTTTTAGTTCAAGAATTTTAAATATCCAACGTGAAAGACGATCTATGTATCGGTGGCAGATATGAAACAGTTACAGAACAGTTCAGTCCTTCTAAAAATAACACCAAAAGAATGTAGTGTTAGCCTGTAACGACAGCTGTTTCATATGTGTCATCTATATGTAGGATATTTTTTATTTCATATTGCACATGTGAAATTCTTCGACTCAAGCAAAGTTCATTTGGCATGTCATATCTCCAAAACTCTAACAGACACAGACAAGGTTTCAATGTATTTCTATTGCTGAAAATCTGTATTTTCCTAATCTTGTCGGATACACACATTTTTCTGTCATCACACGGAGACCAGATGTCCGTACAATAATACTCTAGCTACAGACATGTAGCTTCTAGCTAACATTAGTTTTAAACATTAACTTTACCACAGCACAAAACCAAGCAGGCTTACAACAGTATCCTATCATAATACTGTACTGTAATTGTTATTTATAGACTGGGTTACTGAAATATGGGTTCCTCTCTATTGCTTTTTCTCTATAGTTCAAACTGAAAATAAATATTTCTGCAGCACATAGAAGAATAACAATGAGGCAGGCAATGACATTTTGCCAGATGTTGGTGTTACTAGAGCTGAAGAGCAGCAAGTTTGGAGCACCACAGAACATATTTGCAAGTACTTTAACATGTATTTGCAAAAACGTTCAAATCTATTTGCAAATATGTTTGAATGCACTTGTTGGCTAAATGTTAAAAACTAAAAGAAACTAAAGCTAAGCTTGATTTATTAAATCTGCAGTGCATAATTTCCATCATGCTTTTTTCCCCCCAATGCCATGGGGTATGCACATACGTCAGTCAGTACTACCTGGCATTATGGGAAAAAATGCCAAACGGAGATCACGCATTGCATACATAATATTGAAACCGTAGAAAATTACAAATAAAGAATGTTTACTCATTTAAGGTTCCAACAGATTGTTATAATGTAGGACAAATGCAACAAAAAAAAAGAAAAAAAGGGCTTTAAAAATTTTTTTACTTGCGCATGTCCAAGTCAACGCCCCATGGCATTATGGGAAAAAATGCTGTCTTTTTAGCCTACAAGTACTTTTGACCGTATTGGGAAGTACCAGTACATCTGAACATATTTGCAAATACTTTTGCGTGTACTTGCAAATACGTTCAAACGTATTTGCCAATAAAAAAATATTTACTCCACATTGCCAATTCCCCTCTTCCGTACCAGAGGACTTGGGAGACCCAGAGAGAGGACTCAGGAAGGGGAGGAGAGACAGATAAAGATCCTGAGAGTCAAGAGGCTGGGCATGAGATCATGAGTGAGAGACACGGACAGTGATTATGCAGGTATGTGCATCCTTAACCACTGGATCATCAGGTTTGTGATGAAAAACAGCTGCCCGCTTCATGTTTGTGTGTGTATTGATTGATATTTGAATGAGATTGAAATTAAAATGAGATTGTTTCTTTAAAAGAGATGATACATATACTGCAACATACCTTTATAAAAAAAAAAAAAAAGACAAACTGTTCCAACATTCAAGTGAAGATGACAAGGTTTAGCTAATTTGCAGCCCTGTAGTTCCCTGATTAGGTGTTTGGAATACAATAATCGAATGCACTAAATAATAACAATAAAAAGAAATAATGAATACTTGTAATAAAATACAGTAATCCCTCGTTTATCGCGGTTAATGGGGACCAAAACCACCCGCGATAAACGAAAATCCGCAAAGTAGCGACCCCCCGCCGCCCCTCCATATAGGTACATGTACATAATATTTATAATGCATGTAGAAGTAAATTTTGAAGCAATTAACATGACTTAATGCTGTATACTAATAGATTTAAACATGTATAAGTTAGGTTAGTTTATGAATAACAAAATACAGTAAACATATTTTAAAAATGTATTTTTAAAGTCCGCAGATTGACCGCGAGAAGCTGCGAAGGTCAGCAAAACAACAGCGAGTCACATAGAGCAACATATGCAGTAATGTACTTGCTACATGTACATATAAAAAAAAACTTGCGATGCACAGAAGCCGCGATAAACGAACCGCGAAATAGCGAGGGATCACTGTAAAACAATACAAAAGTGGCACGAATAAGCAAACGCAGTAAGTCTTCATTTTGAACTGTAGAAACAAAACAATGGAAAAGGACTACGCCACATTTCAGGCAGTCAGTCTGTAAATAACATCATCAGAGGCTACTGTTGCAGACTTGCATGGTTTTGTGTCTAGGTTTTGTAATGCTAGCTTGAAGCATGCAATTAGTAACTCAAGATGACATTAAAGCGTGGTCTTGGCAGGCTGCAATTAGAATTCATGAAGTTAGCCAACATTTCCTGATCGGTATTGTCTTAACTTGTAACCTTGCTGTCTGTGTTCTTGCTAGCTCTGACTGCCGGTTGTAGCTCGTGAAGCTCATGAAAAATAACAAAACTTATTCTTGGCCGCCGTTTTTCAGCGGTGCAGTGCATGAAAGTGTCCTGTGGTGTAACCCTGTTAATTTACTGCTGTTTTTTCATCTTGACGGCCGCCCTATAGCAACTATACAGGATACACAACTTGCTGCTTTCCGAAATGACGGACTGGTCGTTGCCCGGAAACATGAATAAAAATGAGCACTATGAAGTGCGCCTTGCTCTCTGTTGACCCCTTCTTAACAAAAATAAAAGAGATCCTCATAGAATGTTGCCCCCACTGCCCGAACCGCCAGAGTTGACATCCATTTATTGTTCATTGCCAAACATGGTTTCTATTGACTTAAAACTTAGGTTTGTACATGGACAAATGTTCAAAAAGCATGGTAAATGTAAAAGCGCTCATGATGGTGTGTACATGGCCTGACTCACTCCGCCATGGGACAATGAAGAAACCTGATAATGTCAAGTGGCTTAATATTTATCTACCGTCTTTGTGCTCTCGCTAAGTGTTTCACATTCAGGTGAAATGTACGTTTCGTTTCCCAGGATGCGCAGCTGCCACACGGTGTGTTATTTATAGTGTCATGACGTAGTGGTCGTCTCGCGCCGGCACCTGCCGCAAGCATCAGACTGACGACGCATCTGTCCAAATGACACAGACGGATGCTGTTGCCATGGTGACGTGATGATGTTGTGAGGATTAGGAGCAAAATCTTCCATGGGGACCAAAAAGTCCCGTCCTCCCTGGATGTGCGCACATGTTTGAGGAAAATAGTATGACGTGTGTGTGCTCAAGTGCTTAAGAGCATGTGTTTCTGTGTATCTGTTTTATTGCAGCGTCACTAAAAGCTAACACCAGTCAATCCCAAAATGAACTTCACTCCCTCGTAAACATTTTACAGGTGCACTTATGTGCCGTGGGGACTGATAGGAGTGCCTATTTTTCTATTTTTATTATTTTAATATGTGGTACATTTTAAAGGAGGAAATCACATTTACACCCTGCATTGCTCATTGGGAAAGAAAACAGTCAGCTCATAATGTCTGCCTTTGTGTTGGAATTATCATTAGGGGGGGCTTTCGCCTTCATTTCATGGCTTTCATCTTGGCTTCTCTCCAGCAAGAATCAATGCTCTTTAAAGTCCGGGACTTGTAAGAGGACAAGTATGAGTTATGTGAGACAGGGAGGGATCTGGAAAAAGAGAAGCTTAAAGGTCAATTCGGTGGAGCCTTTTCACCATAAACCCTTACACAATTATGAGCGAAGGAATGATTGTTTTTGTCAACTTAATGCTCTATGCAGTAAAGGCCAATAAATGGGGATTATTGCCAAGCGGCATTTGATGGTTTTATTTGCAACCTATCGCAGTGTAAACACAGGCAGCTTCTGGATTTCAGTGAATTTTACAGTATCACCTTCCACATATTTTATCGTCCTGCGTGCAGACTTTGAGATGATTAACCAAGCAACGAGGCTGGATTCAAACAGTCTTTTCATCTCATGACAACCCCAAATGATCCCAATTGGAATAGTGCACCTTCATTGATATTTTTTTTATATATATATATATAAAATAAAAAAAATATCCAAATATAATTTTGTCTTCAGAGTCCTACATTATTCCTTGGCGAGGACCAAATTCACTTGTACCCTTAACTCGTTCCTGTGCATTGGAATTAGATGAACCAAAACACTCATGAGAGGAACTTAAAGCTGCCAAAGGAAAAGAATGAAGAAATGAGCAACTAATTAGGTTAGCTTTCGGAAAAGAGTCTTAATCATTTGTTCCATTCCTTACAAATTAAGTCAGTTTCTTCTCGGGCTATTCCAATTTTTATTTTCATCGAATCTTTTTTTTTTTTTTTTTTTGCCTTTTATGCTGCCATTTGGTGTCAAATACAGTGAAGAAGTCTAAAGTCACCATTAGAGTTGTTTTTGTTCCTAACCAGAGTATCACTCATTATGGCGCAGAACTCTCCGAATATTATGATCCTCATGTATTTTGGGGGCTAGGAGGGAGGGGGGGAAGGGGGCGGTTCCATTGATTCTATCAACCCTGGAACAATGACATTTCCTATACCTGCACCTTTATCCATATCCTCACCAAAATGCAGTGCATCCTTCCTTGGCCCATCTGCTACTACCTAAAATGTCATAATAATAAGAATGATTTTTGTGTGTGTGTGTGTGTGATGCTACTATCAGTGGCATAGCATTTAGTGTTTGACATTGTCAACATGTTAAAAAAATAAATTAAAAAAAAGTACTTACCTAACAACAAAGCTAGAGGTGGATTGCTGCTTGAGGTTCATAATGGATACTTTGGAGTCATTAAGCAACTTGATTGTTACCTCCGATGCTTTTCAGGTGATTCATTGGTTCATTGTGTTTTCCAGACATAATGAATTGAGTCACTCCTTCATACATAATGCATTTTTGGCTTGAACAAAACTAAGCCTCACAAAGTGCAAACGCGACTTGCTCACTGTTTCAATCCATTCACTATTTACCAAATATAACTAACTCATTTCAGTTTCTTCAGGAGCATAAAATTGCTTTACACACAAGAATCGATGTACCATAACGCCATCGCTTTTACCCACCAATCTAGATGATTACATGAACATGTTTGGAACTTTATCCCACTTTCGTTCTTTTCAAAAATACTGTTTTTAATTGGTGCCGTCGGAAGAAGCTATCAGCATGACCATTGCAAACTCATTCTTATCTCTCTGACAGTGTCTATCAGGACAGTGTCTAGTTATTATTATCCTAGTCAAGGCAATTGTGAGTTGAACACATGGTCATACTATCCAATTTGATGATGAAGATTTGGTTCGTCCATATCTAGGACAGAAGAAAGCAAAGCAATTTTTAGCGCGCATATAGTACATTTGGCGTATTCAGAAACTCTGCAGCGGTCTAGAAAATGAATGTCAATCTGGTTGTTACATGCATGCACTTTGTGTTTCTGGTTTCCACTAAAAGGTGGATTGCAACTAACCCTTTCAGGGACAGTGGTTACTACAGTGGACAGTTTTATCATGTAATCAGGTTACAGGGTGCATGAAGGGGTTAATAAGAGTGAGAACAAAGTGAGTCGGACAAATATTTTTGCTGATCCATACGACTAGATTTCTAATATTTTGAAATGCATGCTAGAGCAGTTTTTGGTTTGATCTGTTTTCATGTAAATCTATGGGCAGTCGATTTTTCATTTTGAATAATAAAAATAATTCTTATCATTGTTTATTCATTTGCATCTCGGCTCCGGGCTCCCTGTGTGGAGTTTGCATGTTCCCCCATTCTCCAGGTACTCCGCTTTCCTCCCACATTCCTAAAACACTCATGTTAGGTTCACTCAAGACTCTAAATTGTACTTGGTTGTAAGTAGGAAGACTCTATTTTTGTGCCTTGCTCAAGTGCAGTGCAAAGCACAGTCTAACTGTGCACATGATTTGAGTTTTCTTTCTTATGGTATTTTCGTAGAGGCACGCAGGTACAAATGGGCGTTTGCGCCGTTACGGGAGTGAACACAGCCGGCTTGTTTCCCGACCAATGGAAGTGGCTCCGCTCGCTCCTTTGAGTTTACTGCATGAGAACCCCACGTTGTACATGGTTGCAGGATAACAGAATCGCTGGGATCCATGCAGGATATTGGCGCACGCAAATAGGTTGATAGGAAACTGCAAGATCTCCACCTTCAGATGATGTGTTCCACAGCTTTCGCCAGGTGTCAGTTGGAATAGGCTCCAGCCCACAAAATGTGGTGTAGAAAATGGATGGATTTAATTATTATGTTGTATGTACACGGAATGATGTGCAAATGATTTAAAAGATAAATAGGTAACTAAAAAAAAAAGAATAAATACACACATTTATGAATTCAATGATGGTCTTTGTTTGTTCAACAGGTTGATGGGAAGTGATTTTAAAAAGGGTGGAGAAATGAAGACGTTTGGCATGCAGAGCAACACTTTTAACAGTCTTCTCTTCCATGTGGTGCCAAAGACGCCTGCAGATATGGTCATGCAGCAGGGCGTTGCAGACGTTTAAAAAAAAAAAAAAAAACATCCAGCATGCTCTGCAAATATCCCTTGAGTCAATAATGGTTGAGCGTGGAGTTTGCCTAAGTAGCAAGTCATTTTGAAACGACTTCAGAGCAAGCTTTTTTTGTAAGACTGTAGAGCCCTGCAAGACGTTGATTAGCTTCAACAACACGGGGGCACGCGGCAATTTTCAGGGGATGTTCAATGTATCGGTTGATAAATAACACTGCCGTTCCGTGATGATGTCATTGTATTACTGTGTAGATGGATGACTCCGGGGCAATGCTGCAATTGACTGTCAATCTCAGCGATGAGTCCAGGGTGTAGCGTCCATTTTACCCAACAATAGCTGGGATAAGCCCCAGCTCACTCGCGACTCTAATGAGGTTAAGTGATGTTGAAGATGGCTGAATGAATTTGTTCATATTCAACGATGATGACAGTGGACGATTTTTGATTGCCGACAACGTGATGGTGATGAGGTAAACATGGCTCGTGGATGAGGAAATCATGATGAGAGGTGTATGAGTTCTTGTTGAAGACGTAAAACTGGATAAAAGTGTTAGTAGGCGTTCCGCCGAAATGCACGCTCGCCTAATCTCGTTGTCTGTCATTGGATAACTGCCCATGTTTTTGAAAAACACGACTAGCTCAGTAGGCTATGTCGGTAGACTTGGGGGACGAGGGTCATCTGACTCGACTCGAGTCGCTTATTTTATGGAATAATGAAAGACTCGGCGTAACTTTGACTTGGCAATCATGAGACACGACTTTCACTTCAACTCCATGACTTGACAAGTCATTCCACATTTGAAATATATATTTTTTTAAATATAGTGTGCCTTGTTGTTGAGAGTTTTTTTTGTGTCGTGTTCGCCGTCAACTTGGGAACCCAGTGACCTGGTAAGCTATGCTGTAAGACGAGGGCTGAGGCTGCCATGTTGAGCGAGTGTCACAGATGAATACATTTGGATTCAAGTACAGTATTATCATTTTGATGAGCTCGGGAAAAACAACGACGGCAACATTCAAGGTTTGTGACTCGATGGTAAGGGAAACCACATCTACGATTTTTACCTTCTTTTGTCAGGCGCAGGTAAAAGAGCAGTGTGAAGTGAGAATGGTGAAGTTAGCTTTTTACAAACCGGAGACAATTGGCTGCGCTGCGCCTTTTGCGAGATAAAATACGTCATTTCCGACACATTTTTGTCAATGTAGGAATGTCACTGTCCGACATGAAATATACAATATAAAACACTGAAAAATACAGCAAAATGACATTTTCTTTAAGAAATAAAAGTTATCCACCGCAGTTTCAATTGGATACAAATTTGTCGCCAAAGCATATTTGAGTTTCAACTGTCGTCGTTGAACTATTTCAACGTCCATCAGTTCCACAATGCACTTTTGAGGATGGGCAGACACGCACGTGCGCGCGTGTGTTTTAAATCTGATTGTGTCATCTTTAACACCGAGAGGGGAAATGCATGAGTTTTACGATTTACTAAGACGTTTCCAAAACAAGTTTATAATAAAAGTAATTCGCTATATTTTTAGCCAGGGTTTACTTTTTTTTTCTTTTTTAATTAAGCATAGTCCGGAAAGTTGCGAAAGTGTCATCAATACCTTGTGGAGAAAGTGTGTGTGTGTGTGGGGGGGGGGGGGCGGAGCAGTGACGTCAGCAGTGTGTTTCCACCAGGGCTGTGCTCGATGACCAAGAACGGCAACCAATCAGGGCGCCGTATGGTAATGAGGGAGGAGTTTTGAAACACATGGGACCTTCCTTATGAATCGGCGCCTGAGCACGTAGGGCGGACTTCTCGGCGACCAGCTGACCCAACGCTTCCTCCCCCGAACTCCATCCGACAGTAACGGGACGCACTTAGTGAAAGATCCCACCGGAATTTGTTCTGCTTCATTTTTTTTGGTGTGTGTCTCGCGGAGCTGTTATTCGGCATGGAGTGCGGGGATGCATCGAAGCAGAGCCAGCGTTTCTGCGTTTTGTCCTGGGATCAGGTGCAGCGTTTGGATTCCATCTTGGGGGAAGCTGTGCCCATCCACGGCCGGGGAAACTTCCCCACGTTGTCCATGAGACCCCGACAGATTGTTCAGGTAAGAGAAATGGAGATTCTCTGTCAAGTGGCGTTTGGGTATCAACGTTTTCGACGTTGCATGCTATTAAATCACACATTTATACACCGAACATTCTAAACACTTCTTTCCTGCTCTTTTTGAATAACATTTCCATGACGGTTTACATGCTTATTCCCATCTGTTTCTGTTGTTTAATTTATTTCGTCGGGAGTTGCCAGTCTCCGTGATTATATATAATTTACACACGAACCGCAGAGATTGTCTAACTGCAATTCAAATACCCCACCTCCCCCCATTCCCAGTGGCTGACTTATGCAATTTTCCCTCCCCTTGTGGAGGGGCGGGGGGGGGGGGGGGGGTTCTGCGGGGGGGGGGGGGGGGGGCGTACAGACAGTCGGCTATCTGCAAAGTGTCTTCTCATGAGTCAAAAGTCCACTTATGGTCCATCTCAAACCTCATAGTCACGCTGCACTTCATTCCCATGTTGGCGATGAGCTCAGTGAGTGAATGAAGCCCTGAGCTCATGCTTGTGGTTATGGAAAGCTGAATGCTCCATTGAGTGTTACAGGAAAAGCTTAAATGCAGGTTAAAGCCCCCCCTACCCCCTGAAGTGGAGACGCATGTTTTTGTGCGGACCCCAAGGCGAAATGATTCACGTTTTTTTTTAGTAAATATTATAGTATAGTATAATAGTATAGTATAAGTATATAGTATAATATCATGACTATCTAGAAAAATGGCAAGAGTGGGAATTCCATTCCGAAGGTCCATGCAGTGTTAGAGGATTAGAAACGTCCAAGGTGTTACTGTCAAAGAAAGATTGTTATTGTTAATTGTTAATGTTATAATGTTTGTTTAGAGCAAGCCAACTTTTGTTACGCAAGTCGTGGCCGTCACTTTTATCAATGGTCTTTTACTATATAAGGAAAGACATGCGTCTCGTCCCTGCTAGGGTTTCACCTCCACCGCCTGCCTGCGAGCCACACATGCACCCCCCCCCCCCGCCCCCCCGTGCAGAAGCGTTGCCTAATGTAAATCTGAGCGTCCGCATTCTTGGATGTGACATCGGTGCAACTGCAGGCAGAGTTCACGTTCCCCCTGGGCTGAGTCATCATGAACTGTGAAGAACTCCTGTGAGGGGTTTCCTTGCATTGAGAGAAAAAAAAGTGGCTTTTTTTTTTTTTTTCTTCGGGAAGCTGACCCAGAATAGTTAAATAGGTCTTAATGTGATCACCATAAGAGAGAGTTGACACACTCTAATCTGATGGGTCAGTGCCACGGAGGGGGAGAATTAGGATTGTGTTCGTCTGCGTTTGTCTGTCATGAAAACCCGTGATGAATCCCGTGTAGTTTTACAGCCGGATGGATCGTGACTGGATCATGAGCCGTTCCTTTCCACAGAGAGATGACACATGAAGTGGTTTGCTTTTTAGATCATGAGCCTTGCCATAGATAGTCGAGTATACGCTTTATAAATAGGGCCACGTGACGCGGTCGACTTTCAATCATAAGCTTCTCCTTTTGATAGCTAAATAGATGTAAATCCTCTTCGTATGTGAGGCAAAACACTTCAGTTGAACCAGAATCCAGGAATGGAAAGGGACATGACCCCTTAAAGACCCACAAGCTGAGAAGTCAAGCCACAAAGCAAAGGTTTCCTCATCAACTGCCCACCGGTGCGGAGGGCGCTCACAAACATATACGTGTCACCGTCTGTGCGTGTGATAAGATGACAGTTTGAGGCGGCTGCGCCGTGTTTGCCCTCCTCTGCATTCGTTTAAGCTAAAGTCGATGCTGATGAAATGGACTTTGAGAGAAGAGTATTGATCTGGCCTTCGCAAAGGCAGCCCCATTTCATTGTACAGTATTTCCATGCACGTATCTAATGCCCTGTTGCGCGTGTGCGTGTCTCGTCTAGGTGGTGCGGGCGCGGCTGGAGGACCAAGGGGTGTGCGTTAAAGACGTGCGGCTGAACGGCTCGGCCGCCAGCCACGTGCTCCACCAGGACACCGGGCTGGGCTACAAGGACCTGGACCTGATCTTCGGCGTGTCGCTGAAGGACGACCAGGCCTTCCGACTGGTGAAGGATGTGGTGTTGGACTGCCTGTTTGATTTCCTCCCCCCTGGAGTGTCCAGGGAGCGAATCACAGCGCTGACCCTCAAGGAGGCCTACGTGCAGAAACTGGTGAAAGTCTGCAACGACGCCGACCGCTGGAGCCTCATCTCGCTGTCCAACAACACGGGCAAGAACGTGGAGCTGAAATTTGTGGACACGTTGAGGCGGCAGTTTGAGTTCAGCGTGGACTCCTTCCAGATTTGCCTCGACTCTCTGCTCTTGTTTGACCGCTGCTCGGAGACGGCCATGTCCGAAAGCTTTCACCCCACGGTGGTCGGCGAGAGCGTGTACGGCAACTTCCAGGAGGCCATGGATCATTTGTGTCAGAGGACCATAGCCACCAGAAGCCCCGAAGAGATCCGAGGGGGCGGCTTACTGAAGTACTGCCACCTGCTGGTACGGGGCTTCCGAGCGGCCTCCGAGTCGGACATGAAGCAGATGCAGCGCTACATGTGCTCGCGCTTCTTCATTGACTTCTCCGACATTGGCGAGCAGCAGAGGAAACTGGACGCGTACCTCCAAAACCACTTTGCCGGCATGGAGCACAAACGCTACGAGTGCCTGATGACGCTGTACCAGGTGGTGAACGAGAGCACCGTGTGTCTGATGGGTCACGAGCGGCGTCAGACGCTCAGCCTCATCTCCATGTTGGCGCTGAAGGCGCTGGCCGAGCAGAATGCCATCCCCACCGTGACCAACGTCACGTGTTACTACCAGCCGGCGCCCTACGTCCAGGACATTAACTTCAGCAATTACTACATCGCACACGTGCAGGCGCCGCTCGTGTCGCCGTGCGCCACGTCCTATCAGAAATGGTTGCCCTGTAGCTGAGGCTAACGTACCCAAAGATGGATTGCTTTTGGAATCTTCTTGCAGAAAGAGGACTGAACGCGCGAGTTTGCCAAATGCGACTCGATTGAAACCGACACACAAAACAATCCTGCTTTGCGGTAAATACGATTGAGCCGACACGCAACGTCCGTGAGATTGCTGGTCTTTTTTTTCTTTTTTTTTTTTAAAGATGTAGCGATAATGTTTTATTTAAAGTAAAAAAATAAATAAAAAAAGAAGTCTTTGTGAAGCTTTTTATAGAAATACAATCTTTAGGAGACAAACGTTAAAGCTGGTGTTATTTCATACTCGGGCTTTTAATTTTTGTAAAAATACTGGACCAAAGATGTATTTTTGCTCAGAAAGGGAATAATTTTTTTTTTCTTTGGTTTATGATTCCAAGTGCCTAAAATGACCTGTGAAATATTCTCGAGATGTCTGTAACGTGAGAACTGTGCATTCAGGGTTTATTTTTTTTTCTCTCCCCCCTCTAGAATATTCTGTCTGTCTTCAAGGGAGCAGAAGCATTCATTTTTTTGTGAGATTAAAAAAAAAAGGAAAAGTCATTTTTGGTGCTGTGGTTATTTTGGTTTTGCAGGATGCAATAAGAGAAAATGAGCATTATTTCAAAATCATTCATGAGTCACAGTGGATGGTATCACGTGGACTACTGGAGGATTTTAAGCAACAGCTGCTCTTTAAAATGGAAGCATACCGTGAATGCTTGTTTTTCCCGTCGACTTGATCTCATCAAGTCGACGTTCCAGTTAGCAGCTCCGGTGCAGCGGCATGTATAGTTGTGGCTGCATTTGTTCAACCGGGACTGAGGATCCGTTACGATCTGAGGACATGAACCATAAGGAGGCGTTTCTCAAGCACAAAGGCTTCTCTCTACTCTGATACTAAAGCTTTTTTTTTTTTTTAACAAAAGCCAGCCTGTTCTTCCAACCATGACACTGATTGAAAGCTAACCCTGCTTGCTTGACTGACACCATATCTGAGTCGTGGTCCAAAATCTTGACTGCGAAACGACGACGGCAAGGAGTGATGGAGAAGCTGCTACCCGACTGGTTGTGAACTCACTTTTAATCTTCACTTTATAAGAGGACATATTATTGATTTGAACGTGTGACTGGCAGCTGGGAACATTTTCAGAAAGTCTCATAACTCATTCAGTACCAGCCAATTCTAGACCAAGTCGGACGGATTACATTTTTTTACATTGATTCCAATGGGAAACATGGTTTCGGTTTTTGAACAATTCGGTTTTCGAACAGTCTTCTGGAACGGATTAAGTACGAAAACCGAGGTTTGACTGTATTTGATTTTGTTTTGCTTTATTTCCAAATAGAGTAGTCATTATTCGACTGTAAAAAGGACGAAGCATCTATTCTTGTAAGCCGTTGAACATGAGGGAGCCTTATACTTGTATACCGTCGACAAACATATCACATTATATAGCAACTGGCCGGCTGCCTTTACAGCGGTGTTATTTCTTCTCTTTTTATTGCTTGTCTCCTTTGCAGTCTTTATTTTAAGATTAGTATCTCGGGACTGCCTGCCTTTTGCGATGCCGGGAGGTGATTTGAAAACAAAAGGTTAAACTGAACATATGGCTGATGTTTAGTTTTAGTCATTTGCTCAGCGAGCCCACTTGTAGATGCCGGATTAAACGCGATGGAGAGACAGTGACGATCTTGACTTACTTTCCAGGCCTGATTTTGTGATGTCTGATGTTGAATGCCGAATCCACACCTTGAAAATGGCATTGAGACACGAAAGTTGCAAAAACCTACAAGATGTTGTCTTCATGCACCAATAATGCTCACCTGTAACCTGATAACATGATAAACTGTCCACCGCAGTGACCGCTGTCCCTGAAATGGTTCATGAAACAATAGGAAGGAAGTTGGAGTATCCAGATAGAGATCCCGCTCGCTCAAGAAGAAAATGTCAATGCCTCACAGGAAGGCAGGAGCTCAGATTCAAACCCCAAACCTCAGAACTCTGTGGCAGACGTGGTTAGCAACGGAGCTCGGCTGTGAACTCTCCATCGGTCATGATAGCCTACAAATTAAAGGTCTAAACTTTCTCAAGGGGAAAACAAATATTTATGATGAGTTGTTATTCTAAAGAGATATGACATCTATTCAAGGAAATGACGTATTGTATGTTTGACGTATTGTGTTTTCTAATCGGTGATATGAAGCTGAGGCGCCATAACATAAAGGGAAATACTCTTATCTAGGAAATGAGCTCTTTAATCTTATTTCACATCCCAGTCTTGGGCAAGTATGAATTAATTTTTCCAATGTGAGCTTATATTTACTTCCATACATGCTGGGATACACCATCCAAGAGGCCCTTGCATGTGCAAAAAGTCTACAACCCCCCCCCCCCCCCCGCCCACCTGCTCGCTTTCTGTGGAGCAAGTATCAACCATTTCACCTCTACATTCCTTTCAAGTCTGCACAACATGCGCTTCCATACTGCGGAAATGACTTTGTGCTACTTTGTTGGCTAATTCGGTTAATTGCCTCGGAATGCTCACACCTGATAAACTTCAATTTCATACATTTACAGAAGAAGTTCAGATTTCCTTAGTGTAAGAGTGCCGGGTGCTTTTGGAGCCCCAAGCTGCTTGGCCTGATTGATGACCCGTCTTAGCTTGCACAGAGGCCCATTGTGGAAGTTGCCTTCTCATTTTTTTTTTTTTACAAACACCGATCGGCATGTGATGATGATTCACTCTGGACTGTCCTGGGACATTTCTCTTATTGCATTTAAGTACAGTTATAAAGAATCAAGCAGTTAAACTGCGCTCTTAAATTTTTAATGTGTTCTTTGTTGCCTTTTGGTTTGTGGTAAAAAGCAACATGGGATTGGCACGGGGGGGCCGGGGGGCTCTTATTTCATCATTCTTCCCTTGGGACGGCAGTTTTGCCACCCATGTTGCAGAGGAGAACATTTTCTTCTTTACTTTTGAACCCCAAGCTTCACCCCCCCGCCCTCTCAAAACCACCACGTAAGATGTATGTATGCCATTCATGCCATAAATAAACAGCAACGAAAACTGCCCATGTGTTATTTAAGGCTAAAAGACACGAACAATATTATAAAGCTAATACCATACTAAAAGATAATCATGACCTATTCATTTTCCATTGTACTTTTTTTGAACAGAAAACGAAAATAATAATATTAATCATAATATAATAATAATAATAACCTAATAATAACAATTGAACAACTCATAACCTAACAACTAATGTGTTCAAACATCATATAAGAAGAAAGTATTAAATATTGATGCATTGTTACTCAGTAACTTGCCTGGAAACCACCGCGGTTTCTTACACAATCTTTGACTCAGCACAGTTTAAGTACAGTGCAAAAATATGCGGTTCAATTAAGTCATTTTGGACTTTTATCTTTTCATCAACAACAAATAGACCGAAAAAAAACAAGCAGTCATTAGTCTCAATTATGGTGTTGTTCATCTTCCTGCTATTCTGGCCCAGTGTGCAAGAGTGTTGACGTTTTGATGATCTTCCCTTTGTGCGTGTACATGTTTGTGTGTTTTGAGAAGGAAGTACCCAAACTAAACCAGAGGTTGGAGGTGTGTACAATTGAATTTCAGTCCATCATTCATCATCCTATTATTCATTATGTATGTGATTTAAAAAAAAAACATCCTGGTCTACTTTCCCAACTTGCACAATAACAAATAATGAGATCAGTGAAAGTAAATTAAATATTAATACATGCACACGTAGTATTGATTTATTCGAGATGGTCCGATTTGATCCTCGGTATCGAGTCCTATACAGGCCAAAATATTGGATCGGTATCGGATTGTTTTTATGAGAACCAGTCCGATATCATACATTACCTAAACGACATAATTTATTTTCGACTTTACTTTGTGCGGCATGCTAAGACACGGGCTAGCGAAACATCTACATTTTCACACCGGAATGTTATACCAAAAGTAGGACGACTTCCTGCTTGTGTGTCTTAAGACTCATGGGAAATGTAGTCACATTAGCCTGCTGTGGGTAGAACAGCAACCTGAGTTTGCGATGATACAATGCGGGAGCGGCGCGAGGTGAACGACACAGCCAGCTTCCGGTAGCTGCCGTGAGCAAACAAAAAAAGTTTGGATACTGGTGAGTGCATTGACTTGTCAACCAAGATAGCATTTAGCATTAGCCACATTATACCACTAGCGCCTGTTCACCTGTGCAAGATGAGCTGACACTTTCACACACGTAAATACAAAGGTTGGCTTTTGAAACCCCTGTCAACAAGGTGGTTTGCATGTGTTGCAGGGGTCCTTCATAGGCTCACACAACTCTTTTTTTCCCCATATGTTAATGACCCGCAGAGGTGTATTGTAGCGCTAATGACGAATAGCAGAATCAGAATCAGAATCGCCTTTATTGTCATTTTATAGCTTACAACGAAATTTGGGAGCCACTCCTTAGTGCATTTCGTAAAAAAACAACAAAACACTGATACGATCATTTATTTTCATCATTTCTGGGAAAATATATCATTTGGAATTTTTTTATTGCAATAGGTCTACAGTACATGTTTTAACGACTTTAGGAGTGACAAAAAGGATCGTATCGTTTTTTGGCCAATCCTCGAGGCTGCAGTATTGGTTTCACTATCGGATATAAAAAAGTGGTATCGAGCCTAGTACATATATACATTTTTTTTAAATAGTACTTTTTTTTGTAACCTCTCATTTTCCCCTATAAGCCAAATGGTGAAAATCCAAACATTTAATAATATTAATAATAATAATAATGAAATAAAACATCATGGTCATCATCATCATTATCACATTACAGGCGTGTTGCTGTGGCCATATGGGGCCCGTTTACACTTGTGTTGTCTCTTCTAATGCAAGCTAAATAATGACGACTCAGTCCAGATCACACAGACCTGAGTCAGGATGTGAGCATGTTTGGAAGTGTAGCTATACTTGGGGAACACATGAGCGTGACATCATCTTGTGGGTGCAAAGGGGAAACACATGTTTCATGATTGGACCAAGCTGACCCTGCATATTCCGCTGCAGGAGGCGGCTGTGAGTGTGCGTGTGCGTGTGCGTGTGCGTGTGCGTGTGTGTGTGTGTGTGTGTGTGTGTGTGTGAGTTTACATTACATCAAAACATCTTAAAACGTGTTTGAAGTGTAAAAATCATCAATTCAAAACAGTGTTGCTGTGGTGGATGTGAATGCGTTTTCTATACAGTATTGTTCATCCTGTTCAGAGTCAGAGGGAGTTGGTGCCTATCGGAGGGGAAATAATAAGCCTACATATATATGTTAACTGTTTTGTTAAGCTCTTTGTTACAGTTGCAGCTGTTGTGAAAGCGCTATATAAATCAGGATGTATTGTATTGTATTGTATATATCGTTTTTTTCAATCATTAAGCATTGCACTGCTTTTCTTCATTTTCTCAAATCATCAATTTACAGTCAAACCTCGGTTTTCGAACATCTCGGTTTCTCGTCCAATTCGGTTTTCGAGCAAAAATTTCGCGTGTTTTATGCCCCTGATGACGAACACATTTTGGTTCTCGAACAAACTGAGCGTACTTGAATGCACCATTTGACTCCTCTCACCTTCCTTACACGAGGAAGTGACGCTTCCTCGGGTAGACGAGGAAGTGACGCTTCCTCGTGTTGCTTTCCATTGTGAGCAGACGTGTTCAGTAAACATTTTTATTTTAAAAAGAGCATGGTTTCGGTTTTTGAACAATTTCGGTTTTCGAACAGCCTTCTGGAACGGATTATGGACGAAAACCGAGGCTTGACTGTACATGGAATGATTAAACAATAATAATTACATTCGACCCTATAATACTTTGATAGGTTGATATTTTATATCTGGCTATGATCATAGACATACACACCAGCTGAAGAACAACCATTCACACTCAGATTCACGTCTATGGACATTTTAGAGTGCCCCCAAAAAACAACGATGCCATAGGAGAGTAACTCTGTCATATAAAAGAGGACCCTCACCAATAAAATATTTAATGTACAGTTGATCTATGCCTTTTATTTTAAAAGCATTTTAGTTTGACAGTGACACATCAAACCGAGTGGTACAAGAACACTCTGCATTCATATTAGGTAGACTTCTGTACCTTACTTGCCTCCCAGCAGAACATATTAGGAAGATGTATTGCTAAAAATGCCAAAATACAGTATAAATGACATTTTATGTTTGTGTAACTTTGAACAAGTAGACTAAAATCCAATGTTCAGTGACTACTCATTAAGGTTGTCATCGAAACCGCATGCACAACCTGTTTACGAAGCATTACGTGCATATGTGCAACAACAAACAGAAAACACAATAGGCGCTGGCACTTCTTCCACCTTCCACAGGTGATTGGGTCCAAGGGTTTTTTTTTTTTAATCCAGCCCAATACCTATAATTAAAAATGATGACGAATGACAAGACAATTGCTGTGACAGAGTAAAACAAACAAAACAAGAAGTAAAAATACAACAATCAAACCTCTTCTCTTCTACACCCGAGTACATATCCCAAATTACTGAATTCTGTGGATGGTGCTTTGGGAGTATGGGGTACCCAAACCGCCTGATATGGCCTGTACATTTAGTGTCAGAGTTTGGTCCATATTTCCGGCAGTAAGTCGGATTCTTTTCCTGTGAGAGTTGGACTCCGCTGAGGCTGCTCGTTGTCACCCATTCTGTTCATCACAATTGAGAAAAGAATTTCTAGGAGCAGCCAAGGTAGAGAGGGGGTCAAGTGTCTTGGGGTCTTGGTCGCGAGGCAGATCGGTGTAGCATCTGCAGTGATGACGGCTTTGTATTGAGCTGTGGTGGTGAAGAATCTATATTGCTACCTTCATCGATGGTCACAAGCTGTAGGTCGTTCCCGAAAGAACAAGATAGAAGCGGCTGAAATTAGTTTTCCTCCGCAGGGTGTCTCTTCGAGATAGGTCCAGAAGCTCAGTCATCCCGTTGGAGCTCATGGTAGAGCCGCTGCTCCTCCATTTTGAGAGGAGACATATGAGGTGGCTCGGGCATCCGATCAGAATGCCTCCTGGGCTCCTCACTGGCGAAATGCTCCGGGCACATCGCACCGGGAGGAGGCCAAATTAATGATTAAGGAAACACTGGACAGACAATTATGTCCCCTGGCTGCCCTGGGAACACCTTAGATTTCCTTCGGATCCTGGGCTGCATAAAGTGGTTGGGGAGAGGGAAGTCTAGGCGTCCGTATTAAAGCTGCTACCCCAAGCGACTCTATCCAGGATAAATAAATAGATGGATGGATATTTTCATGGGACAACAGTTTGTTACAATTTAAAACAGTTGTCGTACTGCTTGTACTGTACAACAGTATAAATCACGGGTGTCAAACACAAGGTCCAGATCTGGCCCACCACATCATTTGATGTGGCCCGCACAAGTAAATCAAACATGTTGAGTTCTATGATGCTTCATAAAATTTGTACCAAAATGTCAAATTCTCGTATGTAATAGATAAGAGAGTTATTCTTGTTACCAAAACCCTCATTACAAGTAATTTAAACTATACTTCTTGACTTCCCTATATGGTTTCACAGTCACAACGGCCCTCCAAGGGAACCGGTAACTATAATGTGGCCCGCGACAAGAATAAGTTTGCCACCCCCTAGTGTAAATGTACTGTTCCAGTCAGTATCTGGTGTGACCCACATTTACCTCAAGCAGTACAATTTATTTCCTTTGCATACATTTGATCAGGTTTTCAACTGTGGTCTGTGGAGTGTTGCTCATGTCCTCTTCAATACCTGTGCGAAGTTGTTTGATAGTGGCAGAAACTGGAACACTGTCTTAGATGGCGAATAAGCAGAGCATCCAAAACATTTCCAAGGGTGACATTTCCGGTGAGTATGCTGGCTATGCAAGAACTGGGTTTTCAGCTTCCAGGAATTGTGTGCAGCCCTTTGCAGCTTGAGGCCATGCTTTGTCATGCTGCAAAATGAGCTGATGGCTGTTGATGACTGGTACAACAATGCGCTTCAGGGTCTTGTCATAGTATCTCTGCAACTGGGTTCATTGTTTGAAGTCGGATCCAAGACGGCGTTTTTGTCTTCAGTTCTGTCGCATGGTAATAATAATAAATAATAATAATACATTTCATTTACAAGCGCCTTTCAAAACACTCAAGGACACTTTACAATCAAAACAAGAACAATAAAACCACAGATAAAATTTTAAATAATAAAAGGAGAAATTAATTTAAACTGACTATGCGGTTTTAAATAGTTGACGCCGGCAACATCGGCGTCGCGAGGAGCACTAGCCGACCCAGCCAGGCCTGGTGTTTGTTGTTACTTTGTGTGGACCTGATGTGGACAGTTTTTGGCCCCGGCGTTCGTCAAAGGAGAAGAATCTGTGCTTGGTGGTTGCGCCTTCTCGTCAGCACGGGTTTACCAGCACTGATTTTGATTGGAAGGAATATCAGTTCTTATTTGACTGTCGCTGCTGGACAGCCTCTGGGGCACTTGTGTTTTTTTGCACCTGTAATGGGCAGCGTTTTTCACCTCACCGTTTTGTTTAGCGGAGATGCCGGCGCTGTTGGAAAAGTCTGAGCTGGTGCGGTTGGATTGATGGCTTGTGGAGCCGAGCATGAGGAGAGAGGAGCGTCTGAACTGAAAGTCGGCGCTTTGAATTGAAACGGATTTACATGGGGCAGGAGAAGTTTTTTCGACAATGGATGCTACAGCTTCTTGTTCGCTTTCAAACTTCGCTTGTAGCAGATGTGTGCACATTCTGAGCATGACGTCTGAACCACTGGTGAAAGGACACTTGGAGTCTGCCTTCTTTCATTTAGGACTCCTTCAAACAATAAAGCGTATGCAGGTAAAATGGTTAATATTGCATGACTGTCCGTGGTTTATATCAGGGGTCCCAACCGCCGGTCCACGGACCGGTACCGGTCCGCGGGGCATTTGGTACCGGGCTGCACAATAAGCACTTACATTAATTCCGTTGTATTTATTTAGAAATACGAAAGAGATTTTATTTTGAAAAATTACCCGATTTTCCGTTACATCCGTCTGTGTCACTCTTGGCGCACGTCAAACCACGCTTCTCCGTCACGTGACTGATTACGCTAAAAACAAAACGCAGAGGCTTGCTAAATGAGTAAAATAAACTGCTGGAGATCGCAAATGACGGCAGCCTTAAAAGTACGTTCGAGACAACAACTCTGCCGGTGTTCTGGATTCAAGTTATGGCTGAATACTCTGAGATCGCCACAATAGCACTGTTGCTATTTCCGACATGCTACCTGTGTGAGGCGGGGGTTTTGTGCAGCAACGGCGACTAAAACAAAATGACGAAGTAGACTCGACATAAAGCACACACTTCAGGTGTCATTGTCTCCTATTACCCCGAGATGGGACCGCCCGGTTGCAGAAAATCAAGCTCGGGGCTCGCACTGATTCAGCATTGTGGTGAGTTGACATTTTCATGCACTTTGAATTTGCGTTGTATCGTATTTTGAAGGCATTAAACATTACCATAGCGATCAGAGTGTTGCGGCCAGATTAGACGCTCCTTGTGTTTATTATTATCTCTCGAAAACACCGCAGTGTTCATGCAGCTCTTACCATATTATTTTGTAGTATTTATCCGCCACACCTTAAATGCCGGTCCGTGAAAATATTGTCTGACATAAACCGGTCCGTGGGGCAAAAAAGGTTGGGGACCCCTGATTTATATTATGTGTTGTGTTTTATTATTTTGTTATTGTATGTTAACTCTTTTGTAAAGCGCTTTGTTACAGCAGCAGCTGTTGTGAACGCGCTATATCAATAAAGATGTATTGTCTGTAACATACTCCTGCCCAAAATATAACCAAACTGCTACCATGGGTTGCTGGATCCACAACTTTGACCTAAGCCAACTGCTAACTTTATCAGTATACATGATAAAGTACGCCATCAAGTTTGTTTATGTGAACCGATTGCCATCAAGGTAGATGGTGTCATACGGTCTTGGAGGTACAAATGCCCGATGTATCCGAATGGTCCCGGGCATGTGTTGTTACATATTCTCTGTCCTTGTAAAGCCAGTTGGATGTACTTCCAAGTTCTTTCAAATGCCTTTGGATATGTTTCATGGTAGGCAGGAGGAACATTCAGTTCCAGGGCAAGCGCGCTGGTGTCCTGCAGACAGAATGCCAAAGGCACACTCCCTCAAAACATGGAAAAGCTGTGACTGTGTTCTGCAATGAAACTGAACATTTAGAGTGGCCTTTAATTGTGGGCAACCTATGGCACACCTGTGCCGTAATCATTCTGCCTCCGCATTTTGACACACCACACCTGTGAGGCGGATGCATTATCCACAGTTATGTACAAGTGCTCATTGCATATTTGCGAACCGTTTTTGAGAGCGTGATAGGTAGATTGCGGATACAAAAGTGCAGCATTTATATTTATGCTCGGCACGTGTATGACTTTAAGCTTCCACCCTTTTTTGGCATCGATAAAGTGGCACAAAAGGGCCCCTAGGTATCCCCAAACTGTTCGCACAAAGTATAGCATAGAAATTACAATTAACGATGGTTGTAATTAAAGGCGAAACACTGCGCGATTAATTGATGTAATTACTTTTAATACGAAGTCTCTGCCAAAAATGTCATTCATGACCGGGGAGGTTGAAAGTCAGTGTAAAGGGCTGAATTTAAATTGAAGGTCTCAGTTCCTTTTTTCCAATGTATGACCTACTGTACAATCAATATTTTGAACGTTGACTTCTGCATATATTTGGAGTGAAACCTATCCAATATCACTGTTTACAACAACAACAAAATTGTCAACAATGAGATAGCAAGGTTGTTAGCTACCGTCTATGCATCCGTTTTCTAGACTGCTTCTTGTGTTTCGCATTGCGGCGAGCTGCCTATCTCAGCTGACTACACCGTGGACCGGTTGACAAAGTTAAATAAATAAATAAAATAATACATACGTTTAATGCTACCGTCTGGCCTTACGTTCCCCACATTGATTTATACGATGGTAACTTCAGCATTTTCCAATTTACATAAAAAGTGTCGCATTTATATTTATGCTCGGCGGATGTATGACTTTAAGCTTGCGCCCTTTTTTGGCATCGTTAAAGTAACAGAAAAAGGCTGCACGTATCGCCAGAGGGTTCGCGCAAAGCACTAAGCCATAGGATTGCAATTAATGATGGGTGTAATTAAAGGCGAAACACTGCGAGATTAATTAATATAATGACTTTTAGGAAGCCGTCTCTGCCAAAACTTTCACTTCGGGGAGGTTGAAAGTTCAACGTAAAGAGCTGAGTTTAAACTGAAGGCCTAAGTTCGCTATTCCAGTTTATGACCGACAATCAATACTTTACATTTTGAGGGAAACATATCCAATATCACCGTTTATATTTACTGAGCACTGAAACCAAACCGGCTAGTATACCCAGATGCCCAAACTGCACATTAACAACAACAACAAATAAATGTCACCAATGAGATGACACGAAAGTCAGCAAGTATCTATGCATCCTTTTTTTCGATACTGCTTCTTGTGTTCGGCGTTGCGGCGAGTTGCCGATCTCAGCTGACTACACCATGGACTGGTTGAGAAAGTTAAATAAATGAATAAGTCAATAAAAGAAAAATAATACAGATATTTAACCCTTTCATGCACCCTGCCACCTGATAAAATGATAAGCGGTCCACTGGAGTAACCGCTATCCCTGAAAGGTTTCATGTCCCATACTGGCCTTGCGTTCCTCGCATTCATTTACAGTATATCAACGCTATCAAACTCAAGGCCCAGGGGCCAGATCTGGCCCGCCGCATCATTTTATGTGGCCCGCGAAAGCAAATCAAACATGTCAACTTCCATGATGCTTGCTACAATGTCTATGTAATAAATAAGAGACACAGTGTAAGCATTTTCTTGTAACTAAACAACTCAGTACAGTAACTTAATCAATAGTTGAATAAACAGTTATTATTGATTTTTGTGTGTGTGTAGGGGGGGGGTTGTTATAATGACTAAATAACTAAAATGTGGCCCACGATAAAAATGAGTTTGACACCACTGATTTATATGATGGTAACTTCAGCATTTCTCCAATTTCTCTGGAATCGTCTTAATGGTCTTTAGTTTTACTGTCGTGTTTTTTTTGGTATTATTTCTTTGTGTGTGTGTGTGTGTGTGTGTGTGTGTGTGTGTGTGTGTGTGTGTGTGTGTGTGTGTTTGTTTTTTGGGCAGATGCAGGAGTGACGACTTCACCAATTAGCTTCTTGAGGTCACCTCACAGATACTGTACAAACCCATGTGCTGTGAATCCGTAGCGCAGAGGTCCCAAAAATAAACGGTTTCACGAGTGAGGTCAAGGGGCATGAGGGCGCACGAGCTCAAGATGCAAACTACAGTGTGAAAGATGCTCACTCACGCAGGCGTGAGCAGCATAGAGCATTCCTGGCATTACAGCCAGCGGACAAACAATCTCAACTTCATCCAGAGTGCCAAGCCTGCTCAATGGTGGCAGTGTGTGCAGTTTAGCCACTGAAGGGAGTTTAGGGTGGGGGGGATTAATCCAACCATCCAAACATTATAAAGTCTGAGGTGTACCTGTCTCCTTTAGCGTGTCATTATTGTATAACATGCCACTGACTTTTATATTTAGATTCTGCTTAATTTCGGTCTCCTTTTAGCCACAAATGGGTAAAAAAAAAAACAACATTTGAAAGTACAAAGTAACATTTGTCCACCCCGTTCAACATAAACTGATTCTTAAGTCACCTTTTACAATAAAACAGCATCCGATGGAAAGTCAGTCATAGCAGAGAATGAAAGAGATACTCTTCCAAAGAAGTGATGGCGCTTGTGAAGTTTTTCAGACAGCAAGATTGCATTGTCATTTGCACAGATACAGAAAAAAAAAAACCAAAACCTCCCCAAGTTGATCTTGATGAATACACTTGACATGTTATAAAAAGAAAAAAAAGACAACAATGTTCAATGACAACAATGCTTGCACAATAAAAGGGAATTTCTATTCCCTTTTAGGCGGCCCGGTAGCCCAGTGGTTAGCACATCGGCTTCACAGTGCAGAGGTACCGGGTTCGATCCCAGCTCCGGCCTCCCTGTGTGGAGTTTGCATGTTCTCCCCGGGCTTGCGTGGGTTTTCTCCGGGTGCTCCGGTTTCCTCCCACATTCCAAAAACATGCATGGCAGGCTCGTTGGGCACTCTAAATTGTCCCTAGGTGTGAGTGTGAGCGTGGATGGTTGTTCGTCTCTGTGTGCCCTGCGATTGGCTGGCAACCAATTCAGGGTGTCCCCCGCCTACTGCCCGAAGACTGCTGGGATAGGCTCCAGCACCCCCCGCGACCCTAGTGAGGATGAAGCGGTTCGGAAAATGAATGAATGAATGAATATTCCCTTTTATTGTGCAAGCATTGTTGTCATTGAACTACACCCTTCTCATTCTAAAGTGTTTTTCACTTGTCTGCTAATGAGTGACGCGAAAGGGGCGGCGCCACCGCACCTGCGTCTCGCGCATCAGCAAATGCCTTCTTATGACTAAACAAATTGCACTTATTTGTTTTGCAAGTTTCTGGAGATGTTCTGCCGCTTTGCAAAGCGACAAAGGATCTTGATCATGCAGTAAAAAAACCCCCCCACAAAAACACATTTTGATTTACAACAAGCAGGCGACTTGTTCGTAATTCCATTATAATTATAATCTGGTATAACTTTTACTGGTAGAGCTATCGCTATGCACATTGATTTCTTGCAGATGTCGACTTTAGGCAATGCGCAGGGCTGGTACTAAACCTGCTCCTTTTGAAAAGTACCGGTTACATCACTTCAATTGTGATTTGGCGCACTATAATTAAAACGGAATAAAAGTCGATGTGTTTCAAAGTCTTCACTTGCAGTATGATGCACCCTCCATCACGCCAAGTAGGGGTCAAACCCAAGGTCCTTTGGTCTTTGGTGAGAACCAAGACTGAAATCACAAAGGTTTGTTTTTGCAATTATCACAAGTGCTCATTTTCCGGGGGTTTGTGGGTGCACGTTTTCTCCAGAAAAATGCGGAGTGTTGTTGTGTAAGCAGGCACGAGCTCTGGTGACATTTTCTCCTCCTCCTGCGTACAGTTTGTACAGCACACAGCGCAGTAAACAGGCTCCAATTCAACACACGATCTGTCTATCGAGCCATCTGTCCATCCAATCTACAAAAATCCAAAAGAGCATGATATGATGGTCTCCAGAAACGGATCCACCAGATCCTCTTAGACACAATGTGGGGGCTCTCATCAAGGCCTCTTGCACCAATTTCCTATTCCTGCACTTCAAGAACCAGGAAGAGTCATTTGAAGAGAAGATTGGTTGATCTTATTCTCAGGCTGGTGCAAATAAATTAAATTTGCTCCTGTTTCATCGTCCCTTATTCACGCCACGTGCATCCTTCCCCGTTCGCATGATGTAGGCCACATTTACCAGCATGGTGTATTGTGTGTGTGTGTGTGTGTGTGTGTGTGTGTGTGTGTGTGTGTGTGTGTGTGTTTTAGCAAATTAAAATTGAAAAAACATTTTCATGAACAAAATTTTCTAAATGTGTGTCTGTGTGAAAATGAACTGAAACGACATTTTACATGAAGTTATTATGTTGTCTTTGTCTATTAATTTCATACATGAGCTTTTTAGGTTCCTGCCCCAAATGTATTCGTTTCAGTAATCATGCTTGGCCGTACATAAAGGAAGGTCAAAGAGTCTTTTTTTTTTGTTTGTTTCTTTTTTTAAATTTTGCACTTGACAAATTATGAATTTATAAAAAAAAAACTAAAACAAACAAAGACAAGACTAAAAACTACGCATTTTCAAAAAATATAAACTAACAAAATAAATATAAATAATAAAAACTAACAAAACTGCTCCAAAAAGTCATTAAAACTGAATTTAAAAAAACAAAAGTCAAAATGAAATAAAAACTAGGTAATTAAACTGAAAAACTATTTCAACCCTTATTGCAATTTTTCAAAAAAGTAGCACTTAACAGTGAGCTGCATCTAACTTTTTGGGGGAGGTGTTGCTTTTATTTTTGAATTCACACTTGCATTGGGATAAACTTAGATATACAGAATTGGAAAAAAAATACATGTGTAGTTCAAAAGTCAGTATTGTCGCGCAGGTGTGTCAAACTCATTTTAGTCGCGGGCTAATTTGGAGTTACGTCTTCCCTCGGAGGGCCGTTATGACGGTGAAACCACAAAATTACAACTTGTACACAACAAATTAATAGATTACTAGTTTTGAAATCAGCGAAGTCAATTATAATAGTTTGTTCAATTATTATTCAAGTGAGTGTAAACTGGGTAGCAAAATTATTACAAAATCTCAATGTTATTTATTACACATGACAATTTGACATTTTGGGACAGATTTTTGCAAGTTGACACACATTAATTTGCTTTCGCGGGCCACATAAAATGACCTGGCGGGCCGGATCTGGCCCCCAGGCCTTGACTTTGACACCTAAGTTGTAGCGTGTGAGCAAAGCGTGGCGTTTGTGAACCAAAGAATGACGAGCGAGCGCTGTAGAAAACGGAGGGGGTAGACGAAAGCTCTTCGAGTAGCTCCATTCTTCGCGTCTTTGCTGTAAGTTTGTTTTCTGGTGGCCCGTGCTAAGGCCCACTTGTTTTTTTTTTTTTGCCACGTCTGCTCTTCACCTCTGCGTCAGTCTGGCCACAAGCTGCCTCCCGCTGCGAGGAACCGAGGTTATTGGCGAGCAGCTCGCTGCGGTTATAACAAACCAGCAGTTTTGGGTCGTATCAGTCAGTGTGAGTGAAACCATTAAATGCTCCATGTCTTCATGCTACTCCAGGGTCATTTGAGAACTATTAAACATGGCACTTTCCCACTCAAAACCAACATCTCTGTCAAAGTGCCTTTCTCCCAGCTTGGAACCGCCATCGGATGGAAAATGAGGCCTCATCAAAACACATAAATCAGTCGTTCGTTTTGCCACTTGAGCTCCAAAACCTCGTCCCGCTGCAGCGTGCGTCAACGTCAACCATCAAAGCATCAAAGTGGCCCTCGCTAAAGTGCTCAGTGACTATTCCTCTATTAAAGGTCTAAGCTTTGAAACCGTGTTATTGAAGTCTTGGTTATTTTTACAAATGTGTTTTGACTGAGAACATAAACGTGAATCCGTTTGTTTTTTTTCGTCAGTAATGTTGGTATTGTTTTTCCACCCAGAAAGGGACACTTGAATGGGCTGATCATTGGCACTTATATAATAGGTTTATAAGGAAAAATTATGTCAGCAACTAAAATTCACATTCTTAAAACAATCTGCAATGAGTGATTTTAGCTTTTTTTTTGGAGGGGGGTCTTTTACCACAGATTGGCATGCCCACTCTTGGAGCTTGGCTTTTTTTTTTGTCCTCCCCTTCTCAGCCTGTTGACATCATTCAAGGGAGGAAAGCGTTATTAGTTGGTTTGTCACATTCTGTTGTCCGAAACGGTGACCAATCGCCACCAAAATTCATCGGCACAAGATCGCTTTTATTTGGGATTTTATTGATATCAAACGTCCGTTGTTTTGAGCAAAAACCACAATCACCTCCACAAAATTAAAACTGTTGCGTTGATTTTAAAAAAATATTATTATTTTATTAAGAGGAGAAAAGTAGCAATGTGCACATGAATTTTGGTGGTGGGTGGTCATAGTTTTTTTGGGGGGGCTGGGGGGGATTTAGCTGCGCTGAAGTTTTGTTAAATCTCAGAAGGCATCCAGCCATGGATGTTTACCTCCGCAGCTAATAATAACACCACGGCTCATGGCAGCAACTAGCTTTCGACCGCTAAACAGACAAGGATAGAAGAAAGAAATCAGTTTATTAATTTCCAGACATTGGGCTCAGTGTCGCGTACACCCGCCGTCGAGTACGTTGACGTCTGCCACCGCTTACAGATTAAAATTGAAGGTATAACGACGTACAAACAATTAAGATCACCGAAAAGCCTCTCGGAATGTGTTGTGTTCTTGTATCTTGGAAAGAAAGAAAAGAAACAAGACATGACACAATCTGCACCTAGGATGCTCATTTCCTTTGTCTTTCAAGTCATCCGTGAAAAGGTTAATCGTGATATTATTTCAGAGGTTGAAGTGGGCCTAAGTAGACATGTGCACAAACATTTTGGAGCCAATTGTTACCCATTATTAGCAATGTCGTTACAATGATTATTCAATGTACAAATAATCTCTGTTCACCTCTGTGAGTCCCACCAAGACATGGATGGAGGGGAGGGGGAGGCCTGTTTATATTGCTTATTCTAGGTGGGCCGTTTTAAGGTTGTTAATTATTTACGGATTTTTCCAAAACAAATTGATAACATTGAATATACATGCTAATATCATTTCCCTGATGAAAAAAAAACCAAATACAGTCATACTTCGGTTTTCGACCATAATCCGTTCCAGAAGGCTGTTTGAAAACCAATTTGTTTGAAAACCGAAACTACGCTCTTTTTAAAAAAAAACAATTTGATTGAACTGTTCACAATGGAACGCTACACGAGGAAGCGTCACTTCCTCGTCTACCCGAGGAAGCGTCATTTCCTCGTGTAAGAAAGGCGAGAGGAGTTAAGTGACGCATTCAAGTGCACTCAGTTTGTTCGAGAACCGAAATTCGGTCGTCATCCAAGGGATAAAAAACTCAATTTTTGGTCGAAGACCGATTTGGTCGAGAACAGAGACGTTCAAAAACCGAGGTTTGACTGTACATGAATTCAGCTTGTGAGTGAAACATGGACCACCTTTCGGCATTCCACTCCAACTCCTCCTATGTGACAAAAAAATGTCATCTGAACCGAAGATCGAGAAGAGACGTGAAAGAAGCCACAGTTGCGATGGTTTTCAATTTCTGCAACTGAGTCTCAAAACCACAAAATTTTGGTTATTTTCAAAGGCCAACCAGTTCTACTTGAGTCTATTTTGTTAGCTAAATACGATTATATTTAACTAACAAAATAGACCAGTTGAAAATATTGGTTTTGAATAGAAAATGTATTCAAAATTTGTCCTGGTTTTCATTCATTCATTCATTCATTTTCCGAACCGCTTCATCCTCACTAGGGTCGCGGGGGGTGCTGGAGCCTATCCCAGCAGTCTTCGGGCAGTAGGCGGGGGACACCCTGAATTGGTTGCCAGCCAATCGCAGGGCACACAGAGACGAACAACCATCCACGCTTACACTCACACCTAGGGACAATTTAGAGTGATCAATCAGCCTGTCATGCATGTTTTTGGAATGTGGGAGGAAACCGGAGCACCCGGAGAAAACCCACGCAAGCCCGGGGAGAACATGCAAACTCCACACAGGGAGGCCGGAGCTGGGATCGAACCCGGTACCTCTGCACTGTGAAGCCGACGTGCTAACCACTGGGCTACCGGGCCGCCATTGTCCTGGTTTTCTCTATTCAAATGAAACATCCATCCATCCATTATCTGATCTGCTTATCCTCACGATACTCACAGGCGTGCTGGAGCCTATCCCAGCTGTCTTCGGGCAGTAGGCAGGGGACACCCTGAACCGGTTGCCAGCCTATCGCAGGGCACTCAGAGACGAACAACCATCCGCGCTCACGCTCGCATCTAGGGACAATTTAGAGTGTTCCATGAACCTGCCACGCATGTTTTTGGAATGTGGGAGGAAACCGGATTACCCGGAGAAAACCCACGCAGGCACAGTGAGAACATGCAAACTCCACACCGTAAAGCCGGAGCCAGAATCGAACCCTGCACCTCTGCACTTTTAGGCTGACGCGCTAACCAGTCAATCACCGGGTCGCCTCAAAGGAAACAATATTTTAAGATTTAATTTGTGTCCTACCAGATAGAAGTAATATACGAAAGACAAATTTTGAATGGCCTTTCAAAAGTTTCTCAATGTGTCAGTGTCGTAGAGACAGGATGTTTTTCAAGGAAAACCATTTCATGACTAAAATTAACATCGTCAAACACCCAAGCGACCTTTTCTAATAAAACATGATCCAGTTTAGTTCTGTAGTATGGTGTATTAGCTTTGGTGAGTTCACTGTATGCTTTGGCCAGTGGATTTTCCAGTCACTGTTATTATCCTGACCAGTGGGAAGTGTGGGAGCAGAACGCAAAAAGCTGGAACAACCTGCCTCATCCTTCTTGTGTCAACTCACATCAGATGCAAGCCTCTACTTTTCCATCGAATCCCCCCCCCAAAAAAAAGGAGGACATCTGGAAAATGTTGATATTTTACACACACACACACCCGCACACACGAGGCCTCATCATGTCAGTCATAGTCAACTTATATTTATGCTCTTCATTTTCTTTAACTGCTTTGCCGTGAGTCCAAATAAAAGCAGGGAAATGTTTGGTTTAGCTCGGCATTAAGAAAGACAAATAAAGTGTCAAAAGGAAATTGCAGCTCCATATAGGTGGCTGCGTTTGCGGGGTTGGTAGCAAGAACTTTTTAATGCACACCAGGTTCGCGGTGGAAATTGTCCCCTTTTTGTCCAACGGCTCGCTATGTCTGCCACAGCATAGCAGTGGAGATGTAACCTAAACCGAGTTGTTTCACTTTTGACACCTTCAGTCACGATACTTTCATTTTGACTGGACAGATGGACTTATTCACAGTCACAGTCACGGGCCAATAAATGTAACAAGCATGGTTTTGTTAAGTTGGCGGAAGCCGAAGTACCTGGAGAAAAGTGTGTGAACCATTTGACCCATTTTTAAATGAAGGCTATTTATTCATTCCTTCCCCTAATATGACATAAAATTAAGTGTACGGTATTTTTATATTCTAATTTGGGCAGTAATAGCTTATTTATCATGGCTCATAGGCACCATTCGTCATACGGCAGGAGTGGAGGCCATCCAGCATCATGAAGTGCTTCAATGCAGATTGGTTCAATGTAGCTTTTGTAGTTTGACCATCTTGAAGAGGAATGAGGAATTTCAAACTGACCTCATCTATTTTTAACCATATTTGAATGGGGTACTTTGAGAAGTCACAAAGTAATCAAGAATAACACGGAACTCCTAAAACATTATCTGCATCCCTGAACAGGAAAAAAAAACTTGTTTGGCGTCTTGAGGGGAAAAAAATAATTTTTTTTGTTCCAGCTTTATTATAAAATTACATTTTAGATACTCATTTTATTTTAGCTTTGAAAACATCAAAATGACTTTTTGGAGGAAGAGCTTCACCATACTGATGAATAAACATCAGGCTATAGAAAAAACAAGTTAAAGGAAATTTGATTTCAATACAAATTTAAAACTAATGTTGGTAATTATCAGTAGTTTTCCACAAAGTTTTGGCCTAAATATTTCATTGTTGTTGATGTAACCCATTTTTAAGTTCTGGTCTTATTTATTATATTTTTACCTGTCCAGTCAAACCTCGGTTTTCGAACGTCTCGGTTCTCGCCCAATTCGGTTTTCGACCCCCAAAATTTAGAGTTTTTTTATGCCTCGGATGACGAACAAATTTCGGTTCTCGAACAAACTGAGCGCACTTGAATGCACCATTTGACTCCTCTCGCCTTCCTTACACGAGGAAGTGACGCTTCCTCGTGTTGCTTTCCATTTTGAGCAGACGTGTTCAGTAAATATTTTTATTTTGAAAAGAACGTGGTGTTGGTTTTTGAACAATTTTGGTTTTCGAACAGCCTTCTGGAACGGATTATGGACGAAAACCGAGGTTTGACTGTATACAGTATATTCTTCACTGAAGCCCCCATACCCACGGTGATATGCAATAGCAGTCAAAAGTTAGGTATGTCCAGAATATGAACCGGTATTGTATATTTGCACTCTCTGATACTAAGTTTGTCCTTTTTCCGCATTTTCCCGACAGTAGTGTGTCATGAGGTTGCTATTTCGCAAGTGAACAGAATTACCGGTAGGACCGTAGCCTGTTGACTCACTGAAGTGTTACCGCGGTGCTTTAACGTTTGCTCCAGTGGAAAAAAAAAAAATAAGCCAAGTGTCACACGACGACATAATTATGCTGTGACAAGTGTAGGAAATTGTTGCGTGGGAAGTCAATTCAGAAGACGACATCCTTTCCGCTTTGCTTTGGGAGCTGATTTACCTCCTGTACCCCACACAGACAAAGTGCGTCTGTGTGTCGTCAATGAACTGAAACGCACACAAATGCTCACATCATTTGTTGACCTCTCCAGTTCCTCTCACACATGCCTGACATCATCACAGGAGACCTCAAGGTTGTGACATCACCCACGCATTGACAAGTCTGCTTGTGTTGAGCTTGGGAGTGACCTCCGAGGGATGGGAGTGAGTGGGCAGGATTCCCTTTTCCTTTGGGCTGCTCGTGTCTCATGTGCTAGTAATAAATCCGGCACCAGTTTGAACCCAGCACAGCGAAAAAGGTCTTTGGACACACCCACATTCTGACTTTCTCCCCATCACACGCGATGCTCTTTTCTCTTATGATTCCTTTTGGTGCTTTATGATATGATGAAAGGTGCATGTCCGACTTCAAGGCCGGTGTCTTCCGTTGCAGCATTTCCATTTGTGAAACCTGCATGGTTTCCTTTAAAGAAGACACTGTGAGCGCACATGTGGATCATTTTATTGAAGCTGTAATTCGAAGGAGACCAAAGTGTACATGAATTGGCTTTGATAATGCCATCAAGATGTCCTTTGAAAATATGATTCCATTGTACATTTTTTAATATAGTTTTTAAAATGACCTTTAGCTTCAAATGTACCGTTCCGGAAAATAAATAGAATTTCTGAATACTAAAACACATTGGGGGCGGCCCGGTAGTCGAGTGGTTAGCACGTTGACTTCATAGTGCAGAGGTACGGGGTTCAATTCCCGCTACGGCCTTCCTGTGTCGAGTTTGCATGTTCTCCCCATACCTGTGTGGGTTTTCTCCGGGTCCTCCGGTTTCCTCCCACATTCCCAAATAATGCATGGCCTGCGATTGGCTGGCAACAGGTTCAGGGTGTCCCCCGCCTACTGCCCGAAGACAGCTGGGATAGGCTCCAGCACCCCCCGCTGAGGATCAAGCGGTTCGGAAAATGAATGAATAAAACACATTGGATTATAAAGATATGGGGTCTGTTTTTGTCAACAGCGCAAGTCTGGCACAAGGTGCGGTGTAAATCTAAGCAGGAGTGGACTAAACTCGATGTTGGTATTTGGTATCGCAGACGTCATGACGCAGTGGGCGACTGATTAGCACGTCCACCTCACGATGCGGAAATCGTAAGTTCACATTCCAAACCCACGCAACTTTAAATTGTTCCAAGTGTGATTGTGGGTGTGAATGGTTGTTTGTCAATGTGTGCCCCGAGATTGGCTCGGAACCAGTTCAGGGTGTACCCCGCCTACCGCTCAAAGACAGCTGGGATGGGCCTCAAAGTCAGTCAGACTGTCTCTCGCCACACACCTGCTTCTACAATCGCTTGAAATGGCACGAACATAGTTACCTGGAGGACATGGTTACGTTGCCGCCGCCGCTGGTTTGAGCATTCCGAACCGGATTAAAAGTCATCAACCGTCATTGAAAGTTATCGCATGCTGGGCCTGCAAATGCTTTTGCGTATCGGGAGTGTTTCATCCTAGGACGAAATATCAACTTTGAGAGATTTGCAAGTTGTGCTGTTGTGATCCTTTTTTGGAAAATGTAAACACACTTTTGAGCGTTAGCCGCCGTGTCTCTTGCTAGCCGCGCTAGTAAATAACATTCTCATGCATGTTGTGCTATGCTACAGGTGTCAAACTCAAGGTCCGGGGGCCAGATCTGGCCCGCCCGATCATTTTACGTGGCCCGCGAAAGCAAATCATGTGTGTCAACATCCATGGTCCTTGCTCAAATCTGTACCGAAATGTGAAATTGTCATGTGTAATAAATAACGGTGAGATTTTGCAATCATTTCGTTACCCTGTTAACACTCAAACAATAATTGAACAAACTATTATACAGTCAAACCTCGGTTTTTGAACGTCTCGGTTCTCGACCAAACCGGTTTTCGACCAAAAATTTCAATGAGTTTTTTATGCCTCGGATGACGACCGAATTTCGGTTCTCGAACAAACTGAGCGCACTTGAATGCGTCACTTGACTCCTCCCGCCTTCCTTACACGAGGAAGTGATGCTTCCTCGTTTAGCGTTCCATGGTGAACAGATGTGTTCAATAAAGATTTTTTTTTTTTTAAAGAGCGGTTTTCGAACAAATCGGTTTTCGAACAGCCTTCTGGAATGGATTATGGTCGAAAGCTGAGGTATGACTGGAGTTGATTCGACTGATTTCAAAACTGGTAATCCATCAATTTGTTTTGTGTAAGTCATAATATAGAAACATTTATTTAATATCACTGTCGTAACGGCCCTCCGAGGGAAGACGTAATCCCAAAGTGGCCCGCGACAAAAATGAGTTTGACCCCCCCCTGTGCTACGTGATGTGGTTGGCAATGTCATTTGTCCCAACTAGAATTAATAAGGCGATCTTTTGCTGAAGCGGTTAATTAAAGCCAAGGAATTCAAACCCCGGGAACCGGTTCTCAACAAGAACTGGTTTTCGATTCCCCTCCCTAGTTGTGGGCGTGAACGCACCGGACTTGATTCACTGCCAAAAGAAGCATCTCCTCTCACTCAATTTAAAATCGGCACACGAGAGATGTTGGTAGTTTAGGAACAAAACAGTTGTTTGTCAACCAGGGGCGTCAATCGGTTTCATGGACAGGGGTGCTAAGTTCCCGAGGGATCCAATTTATTTATCGCCTCTCCCATAGGAGGGATCCAACCGCTTTATTTATCGCCTCTGGGGACACCCTAGATATCCACGCTTTCTAGGGACATGCCCAACGAGGCTGGAATTGCAAACTCATACCTAACTGTGAAGCCGACGTGCTATAACCGGGCCGCTATTTCGATACAGTAAATAATAATTGTACCAAAGTATGCCTAGTTAAGTGTCAATTGAGCCAAGTGGTAACCTTTCCAAGAATGAAATTGGATGAACGCCTTTACTGGGAAGTTCATTGGTGCTCCCTGAGAAAAACGATGAGGCAAGAAAGCCCCAAGAGGCCTTGAGAGAATCTTGGCATCCACTTCAACACTCCAAAACATTCGATTTGACCGCCGTGCTGCATCTTTGCACAATTTGAACGGAAATGTGTCTTGGATTTGGTCGTCTGGTTTCGATTTGCCTTCGCGCACGTGATTCTTTCTGGCTGCGTTGTTGCTCAGAACATCAGTGTGGCTGGATGTTTTTTCTTCCACGTTTTCACCTCGTAGCATCATTTTCCGCATTGTTTGATTCTGTTTCTCTTTGAGGCTTTGCTTTCAGCTGAAAGGATCTACTGATGCAGGGAGTAAAGGAAGATGTCCAGCGTTTGGGACTGCAACTCAGTAATTGGATTAGTTGAAAAGGAAACGGGAGTAAGCGGGGATTTGCACACTAACACAATTTCACCTGTTCACAGGAGTAACCCTGCTTTGTCCGTTAGTCCGACCCAGGCGCAGAGTAAGAGTGTGAAATCGCAAATTTCTCTTGCGTTCACAGCAGACGGTTTATTTTGAAAAGGATCTTCCAGCCAACGGACTTCTGCTTTGTGATTTGTGCGTAAGCACCATTGAAGAGAGCCTCAAGTTGAAATCGCAGCTTTGGGAAGAACCACAGGATCTTTTTGCAGACACACTATACAAATAATTCAGTGTCTGTCCTTCTGTGTCTGTGTGTAATTGACGGTTGCAGATAAGTTCTAGTACATATTTCATGGATCCCTTTTCAGCCTTTTGTGCCCTTTCAAGGCATCTCTGGAGTAGTCGCAGTTCAGCTATAGACTCAATCATTCCCACAACGGTTCTGGTGACATATAATAACGCTAAGCTCGTTACGGGTGGGGGTGGGGCTGCTTAGGCTCCGATTGCTCGGTGCATCATTTAGATTTACTTTGGGTTATCATTTAGTTATTTTTGTTGAATTGGGCACTATTACAGTGACTTGAACATTCATGTGCATTCTCTACAGAAGTGGTGCCAAATCCAAATGGAATCTCGCATCCGCCGGACAAACTTATTGACGTTCCTGGCCATGATACCAACGGGAAGTTTAAAAAAAAAAAATGCACGGAAAGTATGTCAGCTTCCCTTCTTTGAGGGAGACTTGCTACAAAATTCATTTTCTTCATCCAACGGAATGAGTCACTGATGTCTGTTTAGTTCAGTTCATTTTAATGAGCGTAACGTCCAAGTTCTTTCCCGTCAAACTGTCGCCAGAACTGGCTTATCTGAAATTTCTCGGCAATAATAAACTGAAATAAGTTATTAGTTCTTTAATTAAGGGGCATGTCCCAATATGAAGACGTTTTGGACAGCCGTGCATGCTGCGTGTGTGTGTGTGTGTGTGTGTGTGTTAAAGAATCATAGCTGAAGGCTGCTCTTTAAGTCTCTGGGTGGTCCTTTTCACTTTTCTTTTTTACGAATACCAATGGCAAACTGTGGTTATTATCAGCAGAGAAAGCAACCTCGCCCGCACGAGATTCACCTTCCGTCCAAGTGCAGATGTGACTGACCTAACAATTCTCCCTCTCTGTTTAGACGGCCTCTATTACAGGTTTGTGCGTCCCACACCAGAACCAGGAGGGAAAAAAAATGCACAGTTTAATGAAATCATTCATTTTCTGGTCTGATGTCATCCAAAAATTGCCATAATTGCGCAGGCCTGGCGTCTCTGGTCTGTGACTGTCAGAGACTCCGGAGTCTGAGCGAGGTGAGCGCAGTGCAAACTGTTAGCATCTCCAAAATGTGCGAGGGGTCCACGACGAAGCGTTTCGGACCTCTTTCTTCGTCTTCTTGGAATCACCACAAAGTTTTTCACCGCAGTCCAAGCGAAGACACGATTGAGCTTGATGTGGTGGCACTCGCGAAGGTAATGACAGACTCTCAAAGGCAACAGCGGAGGCTCAGGGTGCTTCGCTGCGTTGTGTAGGGGATGCACGCACATGTACTTAGGCGACCGCACCGAGCCCAAGAACCACCACAACTGCATGGAGAAGTTATTCTCTCCAAGGAAAAACAACAAGCCTAACGGGGAGCTGCTTCTCTTTTTGCAAAGCACAATGCAGCTTTAACATCGACGTTAAATGTCCGAGTCTACCTTTGAGTACCCTTTGTTGTACAGAGCCAGACAGCAGTAGTCTCACACTGTGACTCTTTGTGAACATAAATAATACATTTCATAAATGCTAGATAGTATCATTTTTGTGCCATTGTTTATTTTGCAGGCGGCCCAGTAGTCCAGAGGTTAGCACGTCGACTTCACAGTGCAGAGGTACCGGGTTCAATTCCAGCTCCGGCCGCACTGTGTTCTCCCCGGGCCTGTGTGGGTTTTCTCCGGGTACTCTGGTTTCCTCCCACATTCCAAAAACATGCATGGCAGGCTGATTGAACGCTCTAAATTGTCCCAAGGTGTGAGTGTGAGTGTGGATGGTTGTTCGTCTCTGAGTGCCCTGCGATTGGCTGACAACCGGTTCAGGGTGTCCCCTGCCTACTGTCCAAAGACGGCTGGTATAGTGAGGATAAAGCGGTTCGAAAAATGAATGAATGTTTACTCTGCAGATATTGGATGTGATGTCACTTTTGTTCTTTGTTCTTGCAATGGCAGTGCTGATGACACAGCAAATGTCCCTTAGCGACACATGCAAGTGTAGAACACATATTTGGGGAGACCATGGGGATTTACGCAGGTGGCGGGAGGTTAACATTGCTTTTTGAATAAAAAGCAAACTTTCATTCGGATTTCATTTCACCATCGGTGGCAGACACGTGCAACCGGTGGCGTTTGTACCCTTGTGGCAACCACTCAACTTGGAGCTCGAACATTCGACAGCCTTTATCTCAAGTATAGGCCACCGTATCCCAGAAAGATGCCCCTTCATTCCCTGCCCCTGCACCAAATAAATTTATGTCACTGTGCGGGCGCTGTGGATGCCCTCCCGGGTGGAATCCGCCCATTGGCAATTCCATCTGAGAATTGTTGCCTTACTTTAGATGGGGCACATGTTTCGAATCCAATTTCCACTGTTGTGTGGATTTGTCATGAAGCAAAGTGTGAACCGAGTTGTGTTCCCAGGTCTGCGGGGATCAGGCAGAAAGGGGTCAAAGTTCACAGTTAGGTCGGTTGTTCCCCTCTGTTCCTGCGCCAAAGACTTTAGTACACGGAGGTAAAGGATGTTCGGGATTGATCTCAGTCACTGGCGCTTCCTCTCCGCCCGCTTCCTTCCTTATGTCACAGCCAAGTGTCCCACTTCTCCACTTGGCCCACAATGCCGCTACCTGCCAGAGAGAGGCGGCCCCCGTCCTTGAGGCCCGGGCTGGGTCGGCTCGTACGCTCGGCCAGTTGCGTAAGAGCGCTGTAAAGAGATAATACTCTTTACTCAAGACAGGCTCTTAGTCTGCACTTTCACCTGCTGCTGCTATTAACACAGTTAGCATTGCTTCATTCCATCATTGTTCTATGTCACTGCTGTGGTATCAGCCGATTATTTTGAGTTTTTGTCATGTATATAGAAGCAGTGATGCTCTCAAAAGCTGAATTTATACATTTATCACTGCATGTTTTGTAATGTGCTTTGCAAGCTTTTTGAAAAACGTTTTTTTTCCCATTAAACTCTGCAAACCTCAAAATCATTTGACTGCCAAGGTCTTGAATCTATTGGATGGCCATGCATTTGGTGCCTGTGTTTTCTTCGCCAAATTATTATACCTCTTCATATCACTAGCATCATGTTGCAATTATGAAAAACATCAATACTATATAAACGTGCAAAACAAGATAACAGCACACATCCATGCCACGTAATGCACATCATTTGAAGCACCGGAGAATCAATACTGCATATGGAAGGAATGATTACATGACAGGAACAAAGAAAATGAATTGTACTCATGAGAGATTGCAAAATGTGTGCAACTTTTTACAGACATGTTTTGGTACTTGAAGTTGGCTGAGACAAGTTTGGTTTAACCAACCAATTGGAAGATGGAAAATTGCTATCATCAATTGAAATTTGATTGGTTCAAGAAACAGTCCCATTGCTGATATAAATTAAGTTCCATCTGGCCAACACGACTGATTCTGACTGTTCAATAGTCTGATTCGATTCACATGAAAAGGCTTCGAGACTGAAATCTGAGTAGACAATAAAGTTTAACGTACACATACTGGAAGCGGTGCAGTGAAGAGAAATGGTACGAAATGAAGAAAAAAGACATGTAAGACAAATAAATGAAGACTAATACAGAAGACTCGAGTATTATGTTACACAACAGTGCAGCCTAGTGGTAGTGACTCAAACTTATTCAAAAAATGTACAGTACAAAATGTGGTGTTTGTGTATGCAAATATTTCTTTCTCTCTCCCTTAATTTTACTTATTTATTGATTTAGTTTTGGGAGGTTATGACTGATAAAAATGTAGTAAACAGTGGGTGGTGTTTTTGGCACGCAGCAACTTTGTGCTGTTTAAATAGTACGTGGAATAGTGCACTGTGGCCTGCTGCCTTCAGTGTGGAGGGATTAATCATTAGACACTGACCTCCTTTGTGTTGGAAACACACATCTTAAACACACGCTAGTATGTTTCTATTAATGAAACAGTCATCCATGAGCGAAGAACACAATGTCCCAAATAATAATCATTTGAGTGCTGTAATTGTTATCTTTGCAGAGCAGCTTCGGAATCTTCCATATACTGTAATGGCGGACCTGCTAGCAGCTAAGACACCCCTTAAGTCAGAGCTGTTACTGTTAATTGATTTTTAATGAATTGACTGCACCCTAAAAAAAACTGTTCGATGTACGAATGTCCAATAATAATAACAATAACAACAACAACATTAATAATACTACTACTAATAACAACACTTACCATACTGTGTACATGTATATACTGTATATGTATAGCTATCCCGACTCGCTGTCTGCAGCGAGCAGAGACCCAACTTCCAATCACCCTTCAGTATGCAAATGAGCTAGTGTCAGGTTTATAATAGCAGTTTGCAGCAGTAAACTGCAAATGCGAAGCAAATGAGCTTTGTTAAACTCGTTCATAGTGTTTAGTGTATTGACATACTTAAATGCTAATCCTAAAAACAAAAGTTAGCGACAACCAAAACCATATAACCAAATTTTTCAAGTGGCTAACCTATAGTTTATTCTCCAAGAACAGGGTGTGTGTGCCCACCCGCCTTTCATGTGTCACAGCACAGGGAGAGAGCACTGTTCATATACGATTAGACTAACAACAATCACCGCAATAAAATAAGTATGCCAAGCATTTGAGACCACAGGCTTTTACACGGCACGTCAATACAGACCTCCGGGTACAGTAAAGATGGTGGCTGTGCTATACTGCCCCCAAGTGGCCAAGGCAGGTAAACCATTATTCAATTGATGCAGTGGGACAAAAAAAAAAAAAACGGTTTAAATCTTGCGTGATTTCATTTAATCATGTCATGGGTTTCGGTAAAATACACATTATAGAGTGTTAAACCTCTCATTTAAAAGTACAATACACATTTTTTACTTTCCCTTTTCTTTCATTCCAGTGGGGAAAGCTGATTTGAGATCTGAATAACTTGCGTTATGAGCGTCAAGGAATAAACTCAACTTGTCTTTCAAGGCACAACTGTATTTTGTTAGAAGTGAAGTGACAATGCCCATGGTTGAGTTCACTTTGTCAAAAATTAAATTGCCTGTTTTGTCATCGGCTATGCTTCTTTACGAGATGTGAGTTCATTCCTACTCAGTTTATTCTCTTCACTTGTGGTTGGGCTATTTCCAATACCAACAAGACGTTAATTTACGTGCATTTGTATTTATAGTTAAATAATACTCATTAACTCACACAAGGATCGTGACAAAGAAAATGCCCCATTGTTTCAATCCACTTTTTGGTTACACTTGCATTATATGTATTGTATGTTTTAATAGACTTTCAAGGGTGACTTGATTGAATGGCTAAACTGACCCATGTGTCTACTTCACGTCTATATTTAGCGGTCATGTGTTGAGGTGGTCAACTGGAGGGCGGTCGCGGACACGCCCCCTGTCTGAATGGAGCGCGCCGTGCGTAAAGTCCGATCTGCGGCCGAGTGCAACTTTAATTGGCTTCTCTTTCACACATTTTAGCATTTGTAATCACGCACGTAGATTTCGATCTAGCCATGACGCGGGAAGAAGATTTAACCCGGATTGCCAAGAAGTTGGAAAAGATGGTGTCTCGAAATAACACGGTCAGTAGAGCTGGACACCCACAGGTGGCGCGCTGTGTTGTGCTGTGTGCTGAGTCTACCCTACGCTGTGGGTGACTGCAACCTTAAATCAACTTGCACTAACTACTGTAACACTTCTACAGTGGAGTGTGCCCTCGGTATCTGTGTGTGTGTGTGTGTGTGTGTGTGTGTGTGTGTGTGTGTGTGTGTGTGTGTGTGTGTGTGTGTGTGTGTGTGTGTGTGTGTGTGTGCGTGCGCACGCACGCGTGAATGTCAAAGGAGCTTGTAACGTACGATCAACAGGTGTTTGCAAAACACTGACCCGGGAGCAGTTTTCGAGTGCAGAAATATGTGGGTCAAGTGCTTGGCTGTGTGTGCGTGTGTGTGCACGCGCGCCCGCGTGTGTGGCACATATGTTGAAGAGAACGTAAACAAGTACAGGAGTCGTAGTTTGCCAAGTGCACTCTTGCACAATTAGGCTACTGTAAATTGCACATTGTGTTTCCAAGGCGTTTAAAATGCTTGAATTTTGGATAGAGGGTTTTTAGACCTTTAAACATAACATCCCACTTACATAGCTGCATGAGCAACATAAAATGGTTATGTTGGTCTATACGTGCATAACGTAAAATACATGAAAATATATGCAGAGTAAGATAAATGTCCAAAATATTATTTCCATCACTATATGCATAAAACTGTTTTATTTAGACTCCCTGCATTTCTTAGTCAAGTTAACCCCGGAGAACCCAAGAACCTTTTTCTTCTTTGGAAAATTATAAATTATACATTAATGACTGCTATATGTTCAATGAACACCAACATGAATGTTTTTCCAAATATTCAATGCTTTAATCCTAATTTAGGATTAGGGCCAAATCTGACCCTTTGGGATTTAAGGGTAGCATTTGAGTAGCAGAATTTATAGGGGCCAAATTTGACCCCGTGGGTTCTCCAGGGTTTTAAAAACAAATTACTTACAAAATGTACATGATACATTACTCATTACTGTCATTTGAAAGTACAGTCAATATAATATTTTTGACATTATACTATTTCTATTCTATTATATTATTTTTGGGTTACCTTCACCAAAGCAAACTGTGAAGTTGGGACATGGAAATGTTAATTTGCATGTCACAATAGACAATAATGCCAAAAAAGAACAGATTGCACCAGTTCTAATAGGACTCCATTTAAGTTTGATAGTTTTCCCCCAAATTTGGAAATTATTTGGTATTCATTGCCTGAGAAAAAAATGTCAATTGCTAAAAAAACAAAAACAATGGCTCGTATTCCTCACATTCTTCCTCTCTACCTTACATAATATGTATTTGAAAAAACTATTTGAATTGTTTTGATTCAACATATGCCTCGGGGGCACAAAAATATAAATAACACTATTAAGATTGGCACACATTGAGTAACATTAGCGTTCATTCCACTCAATGAGACATTAGCAGTGACTCACACGCCAACCAGACAGTAGTGTCAGACTGCAGACTAAGGAAAGGGAATTGCGTATTACTTTAAATTGGCAGCTGGATTTGTTTTTCTTTTTTTTTTTTTTAGGTAAAAAAGTGAAAAAGACTCAATGTGGTCACCACAATCTGAAATTATATTTTAACAAGTGTTATTTAATGGGAACCAACTTTTGTTTATCATGCCTTACAAAGAAACTGACACTCTAGTCTTATTTTCAAATGAATAACTTTCTCCTTTGGTGGAATGCTATTCCACCGTGGGCCGCTACATATTTTGCATTGGCGCAATTAAGAATTGAGATAATTTATGAGTACGAGGTCAATGTACTAAAGATGTTCAACTCTGTGTGTGTAGGAAGGTGCAATGGACCTGCTGAAAGAGCTCCAAAGTTTCAATATGACACTTAAACTCCTTCAGGTAACACACGCGCATGCACACGTACGCTCATCACCCAACACCAAGTCCTGCAGTATCGTGTTCAATAAATGAACAGACTATGCGGACAAAGTATTGGGACATGTTGAAAAGAGAAGAAAATATGGACTGTTATGGGGGGAATCCCCCATAACAGCTTCTACTCTTTAGGGACAACTATTTGAAGGATGTTGGAGTATGTCTGTGAGAATTGTTGTCCATCCAGAATTAAGACCAACTAAACCCTTCATGAAATTCACAATGTATGGTTACATTTGTTTTAGGAGACAAGGATCGGCATGTCTGTGAATAGCATCAGGAAACACTGCCCAGACGAAGAGGTCGTCGCTTTGGCAAAAATCCTCATTAAGGAATGGAAAAGACTTTTGGGTATGTCGTGCGTAGCCGTCGTACTCACTGAACAGTTAAGCAGATCATGTACACACGTTATTTCCTCTGACGACACACACAGACTTCAGCCGCCCTCAAACGGAGAAAGTGGCACAAGAGAAGAATGATTTGGACTCCTGCAAAGCAGCAATGTCTCCAAAGAGCTCACCCAGGTCAGTCAGTTGCTTCGCATCGGCTGCGTTGAGACCAAACATGTAAAACATCTGGCCTCACTGCTTCTCTGAGGATGATGGTTGTACGTGTGGAAAAAAAAAAAACTGTTGCTCAGATGTCGAGGCATATTTTCAGCACTTTTGTGGTGTTAATATTGTATTTGGGTGGCCCGGTGGAATAGTGGTTAGCGCCTAGACCTCACAGTGCAGAGGTCGTGGGTTCGATCCAGGCTCCAGCCTCCCTGTGTGGAGTTTGCATGATCTCCCCGTGCTTATGTGGGTGTTCTCCGGGCACTCCGGGTTTCTCCCACATTCCAAAAACATGCATGACAGGTTGATGGAACACTCTAAGTTGTCCCTCGGTGTGAGTGTGAGCGTGGACGGTTGTTCGTCTCTGTGTGCCCTGCGATTGGCTGGCAACCGGTTCAGGGTGTCCCCCGCCTACTGCCCGAAGACAGCTGGGATAGGCTCCAGCACCCCCTCGACCCGTGTGAGGATAAAGCGGGGGTGGATCGCAAAATGGATGGATGGATGGAATATTGTATTTGTTCAGAGCTGAGCCGTCAAAAGAATCAAATATGAGTTCAACAAAACCAGGTACTACCAGGTGCTTTTTCTATCATTCATTGATCGAACAGATTTGTTATTGCTGAGTCAATGGAACATTTGAGGCTATGTAGTGAAAGAATAATCAAACATGCTTCAGTTAGCTTCCCCTTTGCTACGTATTAGCTCTAGTCTAGATGGTGTGGTATTTTGTATACTGGATGGAGATGAATTCGATTAGATGATGAAGTCATTGATATTCTACCGGCATCATACAGCTATTGCCGACTTCCCAACCTTCTTTGCACCATGGACGTTTTTCAATTTAAGACATACTTTGATGGACTGGCATAGAAACGAAGAAAAACAAAATATTGAAAATACAGCTAACCTTTACGGTAAATATACCGTATTTTCCGGACTATAAGGCGCCATTTTTTTTTCATAGTAGGCCGGGGGTGCGACCTATACTCTGGAGCGATTTATGTGTGAAATACATTCAATCATTTGACATGTTTTTTTCACATTAAACCGCAAGAGGGGGCTCTAGGCCTGTGTTGATGCTTTGCACATTGACAAAAAAAAAACAACCTACGATGACTCTGACGTCAGTGAAGTAGAAGACGAAGCACCGTCTCTTCTACCTCCGAAGTTGGCAGAGTTGCTTAAAAGTGACACCGAGGATGAAGATTTCATTGGATTGAGTGATTTGGAATGACACTGATGGTTTAGTAAACTTGTTAGCTTGATCATTATGGTACAGTTATCTGAATAACTGAATATGTTACGTGAACATACCGGGCACATTCTCAGTTCATTGTTTATGCTTCATGTAACGTTAGCATATCGTACTCTTATTCGGCCTGTTGTTTTATTTTTATTTGCCTTCACAGATGACATGTCTGTTCTTGGTGTTGGATTTTATCACATAAATTTCCCCCCAAAATGCGACTTATACTCCAGTGCCACTTATGTATGTTTTTGTTGTTGTACTTTATTATGCATTTTATGGCTGGTGCGACTTATACTCAGGAGCGACTTATACTCAGGAGTGACTCATAGTCCGGAAAATACGGTAGTTGCAATTAGCGCTAGCCCTGCGCAATCTCCTCTTCATCGAGCAGGTTTCAACTTGTGTTCCATAGCATAGCATGTTCTAAGATGTGACATCGTAGCCAGTCTCAAAACAACTCAGCGTTTCTCTCTTTCATCAATATTTTTGAAATTGTGTTTTGTATTGTATTTGAGGAGATACTTGCGGTGCGGGCGTGCTACTGATCCAATGTTTCCACACACATCAAGCATTGTACGGTCGGTACTGTGACAAGCTTTATGACACAGTTGGGATGTTACTGCGTGTTGAGCCAGGCAGTTCTGATCTTCAGTTTCAAAAACAGACACATCATTACTTGTTGAACGTCTCTTGAGAAAAATGGATTTGTGGTTTGTTGTTGTTGATCACAGGAGATTGGACATCAAACAGAGACAAGATACAGTACCGGATGCAAATCAATCCATTACAGACAGGCAAGGAAAACATACCGATGAGCCCAACAATACAAAGGGCCACCGAGACGCGAACGGGGTTGAAAAGCATCTGTATGAGAAACGACTAAAAGAAATAGTTAAAGAGGAAAGTAAAAAGCCAAGAGAAGCAGAAAATAACCAGCCTGAGAAGAAACAGAAGCATGAACCGGACCACCTAAAAGACATCAGAGAGCGTGAGGAATCCAAAAAGGTCAACGGCTGGAAACCCAAAGAGGAGAGCAGACCTGAGAGGCTGATGAACAAATTTCCAGACCAACCTGTCGGCAATGCCTACAAGGAGAAGTCTGCAGGTGTCCAAAAGCCAATCTTTGAAAGGTCAGAAGAGGCCCCTTTAAGCAATATACTATAACGCAAGTGACTATCACTGACCTGAATTGAAATGATACAAAAACCTCTGTTTGGATTTGCGCTGCCAAATATACCCTAAAATGTTTCGGGTTATTTTTTTTGTTTTTCAGTTTAATTAAAAACATAATTAATTCAGCAGAAACTGTGAAGGAGGATAATAAGGCGTGTTGGATAACGTCAACAATTATCTAGAGAATTTAGCAACACTGCAAGGTGGTGGAGTAGCAAGAGTATAGTTGGTTTGTAGTCTTGAGGTCATCATCACCGATAGTTTAGTCTGCTTGTGTGCCTAGCTGAGTAGACTACGACGTGCTATTGATTCAACTGCCAAAGAGCCTGTCTTGCCATTAATCCGAGTAACAGAAAAATCAAACTGAAGCCGTCAACACACCGAACGATGCATCCAAACCCGACTGAACCGCCCTGAACTCGACGAGGTTTTGACGCTTATGTTGATGAGTGGCTGACCTTTGGCCTCTGGTTTTGCAGTCATTGTATGGAGCAATCGGTCATTACCAGCAGCTTCTCAAAATACCCACGCCGTCTCCTTAGTCACGCCCTTTTTCCCCTCTTTGTGGCCATCTGCTTCTTCCTTGACAAATGTGCCATGTTTTTGTGGTTTAATCAAGTAATACAGTACGGCATGTTGTATGTGGAGCCATACAACCTTTTTCTCTGGCAGCACATGGGTTAATGTATGATGCTCAATTAAAAAAAAATTTCGACGGTCCATTTCAGTCTCCTTTGGCCGCATTGCTCAGTGTGCGGCGGTCTTTAGTTCAATAACAGGGAAAAAGTCAAGCTGCATCAGTCACCAAAAGAACAACTCAATAGTAGGCTAGGCTCATTTGCAAATGATGGTCCTATTACCAGGGGTAAGCCATTTCATGTCTTGCTATCCTGAATGAATGACCACGTCTCTTTTCGGGAAAGTCAACTCAAAACTTTTCTTGACCATAATATGTTCTATTGTATATATGTTCGATGTTGCAGACTTCGCAGATGACAAATAGTCCCCTGGGCTGCGACCAGTTCCCAGACAATCTTTGATGTTCTAAAACACTTCGTTCCTAAACTGTCTAGGCTCCTCTCTGTTCGCACTCCTACGGTTATGTGGTTACTGTGGATTCAAAGAGCCCTCCATCCGGACGGCCCGACACCCCAGCGCAGACATTTGGGGGCGCTAAATACACAACCCGTCGAGACAGGCCCAAATTACATGGAACTTTAAACATATCATTCTGTTCGTAGATTCCTCTAATATTCAGTCAACTGACTTTCCCTTTAATAATGATGAAGAGCCACCACGTCTGCATTTGAATCAACTTACCTGTTGGACTACTGTATAAATTGCGGCTGGCGTTGGGTCTTCCTTCCAAGCAGTTCACCTTACGTTGCATATTCTTGTTGCCTGACACTTCACACATTCATACCGTATTGGCCCGAATATAAGACGGTATTTTTTGCATTGAAATAAGACTGAAAAAGTGGGTGTCTTCTTATATTCGGGTACTAGACTTTATACCCATTCACGACGCTAGATGGCGCCAGATATCATTGAAGCAAATGCTGAACTTGACTCCCCAGGCCAAAGTAAACCCCTGTCACGTAGAATAAAAATAAAAATCGCGGTAGCACGACGCAGAAAAATAAAAAATAGCGGTAAGAAAGAAAAGAGAAGAAAATAATAGAAGAGATAACAGAAAATGGAGAAACGTAGCGACAATCTGGAGAAAAGTGGGTCGAAGATCGGCCAGGTTAACCGGCAGCTGAGGAGAAGTTATGACGTAATTTACATTTCAAAAACCAGAAGCTATTCATTTACGAATGTGATTGCACTTTAGTTTACATATTTAAATGTTCAGATATTAAGATTTGAATGAGGTACATGCTTTTTCTCTCAAATATATTGTTAGAATCATTTGTTTCAGATGTATTGTAATTATTTTCTGTATAAAAATTCATTTGGTGTTCAAAAAGTCTTTTTTCAAACTTGAGTCTTGAAAAAGAGGGGGTCGTCTTATAATCAGGGCCGTCTTATATTCGGGCCAATACGGTACTGCACAGATAGAGTTAGAAGACTTTTCATCCCACCCCGCAAGAGGAAAATCTTTCATTCAAGCCATTGACCCCGTTTCATCGATCGCTCTTGCTTTGGTCAAATGACATGGACGGCGGGTTTGTTATACTCGCGGGGTCATCAGGGAATGCTTCAGCTTTTGCCACCGGGAAGAATGTGTGATGTCATGGCGAAATGTCATAAGGCAGTGGATGTTTCAGAAGGAGCCTCTTCATTTCAGGAGAGGAGTATTGGACAGCAGCATTCTCTATCCCTCCCGCTTCCCCTCACCTCCACGCCCCACTCGGCCTCCTCTCCCGATCAAGCGCCCCTCTGTGGATGGCAAGAGAGAGAGGTCAGCATCCCGAGAGGACATGCAGGATCGACTTCTTGTTCTTATCAGCCTTGTCGCTGTGCATGCTGCATGCTGCCATGGCTTACTCGGGTGCATCTTTATCGTGAGCATGTTTGCTCGGGGCACATCTTGCAACATGGAAGTGTTGACGTGGCGGCCTACTGACGGGTGAAATTTGTTCAGGAAGGATGGTAAAGACTCCTCGCTTGGGCGCTCTAATGCTTCAGGGCTCAGCTCCCCCACGGCTAAGTGCCCTTCACTGGAATCGAAGAAGAGGTCAGGCGGGATGTATTATGTGCTCACATGCATGACTTTGCAGTGAATGAATTTTCTTTTGGGAAGCTCATATTTTGTTCATATTAGAAAAGTTCCAAAAGACCCAAACGCTCCGCGGGCTCCGCTTTCTTTTAATCTCCATCCCCCACCGCCAAGGTCAGCGTGCACTGACAATGTCAGCTCTCACCGTGACACGACTGATCACCCGCTCAAGCTGTCTTGTCCTTTTAGAAAAGAGCCCCCAGATCCAAATGCTCCCCTGCCTCCACTGCCTCTTCATCTTCACCCCCCACCCGCGCCAAAGCGCCCCTCGCTGGATGGGACAAAGGAGAGGTGGGATTCGGATCACAACGGACCGCAGCTCCGGCGACGGAATACTTTGAAGCTTTTTGATATGTTTTTAACCACAGGAAGGAATCCTCACACTCTAAAATTGCCTCCCAGAAGACGTCAGACTGTGTGAAGAGAGACAGGTCTGGAAAGTGGGGACACCAATTTGTACTTTCTGGAATGGATGTGTATGACTTCAAATAAAGACAGAAATAGATGGCATTTGGGCTCACAGTAGAAAAGTCTTGATTTCTTTAAAAAAAAAAAAAATTATTCATTTAAAATGTTTTTTATTTTGTGTTTGTTTTAGAATAGGTAGAAATGGCCAAACCACAAGATTTTCTGTGTTCTTTTCTTGCAGGAAAGACAGTTTGGATAGCAAAGTGGCTAAAAAACCATCAATGGATGCTAGAAAAGAAAGGTTGGAGATGCATGGGTGTGAAAGTGCTTGTTCGGCCATAGAGGATTGACATTAAAGTTGGTCAATCGTTTAGTCTCGCGCACAACATAATGTATCGGGACACTGGTCCATTACTCCTACAGGAAGTAAAAATGGGAGAAAATATGGAGGCCAAGATGTTGCTGCAAAATTGTCCCTCGGTGTGAGTGTGAGCACGGATGGTTTTTCGTCTCTGCGTGCCCTGCGATTGGCTGGCAACCAGTTCAGGGTGTCTCCCGCCTACTGCCCGAAGACAGCTGGGATAGGCTCCAGCACCCCCATGACCCTCATGAGGATAAAGCGAATGGATGGAATCTCGCCAATCGAGCACAAAGCTCCTGGCATGACTCAAGACTCAAATCAACGGGTGTTTCTCTTGACATTTGTCTCTTTCTGTCATTCAGGAAGAACTCCCTTGACTCTAAATTAAGCCAGCCAGTGAAACACCATAAAACTACTACCAACCCTGACAGGTCTGCACAGGGTAATGCTTTGTATGTGTTTATTATGAACTCATGTTCACTCAAGTGTGTCATTACTCAGGCGGGAGTTTGACTCAAAGCCGAGCAGCCTTTCACCTCCTACAAAGAAGCTGACGTCTGAAAGGTACATGCAGCATTTGATCCACTTCAAGTAAAATCTGCTGTCTGTGTTCCGTGTATTAAAAGCAAAGAGGTGATGATGTTGACGTTATGTGACAGGCGAGAGTCTCAAGGCTCAAAAACCTCTCAGCCTGCACCTCAACAAAGGAAGCAATCCACTGACCACAATGAAAGGTATTTACAGTTAGCAAAAAAAAAAAAAATGTGGGACAAGCTCAATTCAATTTCAAAACGTTTTTCACCATACATGTGACATATGCTATCTTATTCTGCACTACTCAATTGAAAAAATAAACAATAATACCGCTACCTTTTCGAGAGGGAAAATATACACTTGAGAGAATTACACAAGTGTGGACACACTCTTAAAAAAAAAACGTGGCTGTGGTGAAAATCTACATATCACGTTCAAACTTATGTTAAATGAGAGTCAATGAACACTAATACACTAGGACACTTACGAGAACAGTTGGCATTTAGTCGGGGGTAATTCGGAGGCAGAATACAACAAAAACCTCTCTAAAATGTAGATAGGTGTGAATGGTTGTGCCCTGTGATTGAATGTCTCCACACCTCTCACCCTAAGTCACCTGGGATGGACTTAATTTTATGCATGAAATCGAATCGGGTTCAGTGGTAGAAAATGGACAAATGGACACCCCAGTATTATATACACTGAGAATCACATTACAACATAACAAATGTTCAAGAATTGCACATAACTCTGCATGTAACGTTAGCACAAATGCTTATGTGCACACAACATGAGATGCGTCCTGGCTGGTTCACCAGTAATATTAAACTTGATTGCAATTTGCATCTGTCAAAGATCAAATGACGACACCCCTGTTCTTTTGTTCAGAAAGGGCAAAACCGACACGCCTAAAACGCCAACCACGCCCACCAGCCCCATGTCACCTGGCTTGGCCTGCGGTGGGGGTCCATTACCACCTCACCTGACTACTGGAGACTCTGTCCGTGACAAGTGCATCGAGATGCTGGCTGCTGCCTTGCGCACCGACAGTGAGCGCGTTTTTTCCTAATCACTCATGAGCACCGCTTTGTTACATATACCGTATTGGCCCGAATATAAGACGGCCCTGATTATAAGGCGACCCCTACTTTTTCAAGACTCAAGTTTGAAAAAAGACTTTTTGAACACCAAATTAATTTTGATACAGAAAATAATTACAGTGCATCTGAAACAAATGATTACAACAATATATTTGAGAGAAAAAGCATGTCATTTTGCTTCATTCAAATCTAAAGTGCAATCACATTCGTAAATGAATGGCTTCTGGTTTTTGAAATGTAAATTACATCATAACTTCTCTTTATTTTTCTTCTTTGTGCTACCGCTATTTTTATTTTTATTCTTCGTGGCAGGGGTTCACTTTGGCCTGGGGAGTCAAGTTCAGCATTCGCTTCATTGATATCTGGCGCCATCTAGTGTCGTGAATGGGTATAATGTCTAGACCCCGAATATAAGACGACCCCCACTTTTTCAGTCTTATTTCAATGCAAAAAACACTGTCTTATATTCGGTCCAATACGGTATTATGTATTTTGTACTTGTGTTTTGCTCACAGATGACTACAAAGACTTTGGAACCAACTGTGACAGCATGGCAGCAGAGATTGAAGATCATATCCTTCAGTTCGGTCAAACATGTGCATGAACGTGTGACCTACCTACCACATTCAGTCATGCACTAAGATGAAAACTCTTGTTTAACTCATTCAGTACCAGCCAATTCTGGACCAAGTCTGAAAAGACGTTTAAAAACGTCTTTGGGAGTGAATGAGTTTTAACATGCTGAGTTCTTCCTTGATTTATTGCCTCACATATCCACCAGGAGATTAAGGCCACCGACATGAAATATAAGAACAGAGTGAGAAGCCGCATCAGTAACCTAAAGGACCCAAAGAACCCTGGTCTGCGCAGGAACGTTCTCGCAGGAAGCATTGATTTGAAACGCATTGCCATTATGAGCGCTGAGGTAACGTGGATGAAACAATGAATAGAAATGGCGGGATTAATGCAATATCCCGAATCACTCTGAAACCCAATGGGATTATCCATTCTCCTAATGATTAAACATGAATGGTAGCAGCGTAGAAGTACCTGAGGTAACCATTTTCCCATTGCAATGCACAAAGCAAATGCCACAAAGTAAACCAAAGCCCAGCATGGCAACAGTTGATAGAAGGACGGCGACACTCAGTCTAGAATTCTGTCTGTACAAAACTTTGCGAGAACGCAAACGCACTAACCGCACTCCATTCACTTCCCACCGTTCTGTTAAACATAGACGGTATACCTTTGTTAAACATTTACACTGAACTTTGTCTATCGCCGTCTTCCAAGTTACTTTTTGTTTACATAGCTTCCATTGCCTGATTTGGAAGCAAACCAGTAGGCTGGAATTAACAGCACCATGTGCCGGTTGCAGCCAGGTAGTGTAAATTGCAATACAACTTTTTTATCGTAGGAATGTTATCTTATGCAAATTCTGCTCGATCGCCCAAAATTCATGAAGCTCAAACTATGAGCAATTGCATTATCACACCCATGCTTAATTCCTCAGTAGCACTTATTAATACTGTGTCTCTACGCATGAATGATCCTTTTCGTGTCCACGCCACATTTTGTGCTCTGTCTCTGCGCCACCGCAAAGGAAATGGCAAGCGACGAGCTGAAACAATTGAGGAACGTCCTCACCCAGGAGGCCATCAGGGAGCACCAAATGGCCAAAACTGGGGGAACCACCACCGACCTGCTGCAGTGCGGCAAGTGTAAAAAGAAGAACTGCACATACAATCAAGTAAGTCACAAACAAGAAGGGGACACCTGGGGTTCCATGCGCACAGAAGAGAAAGTAATTTACTGTACACATAGAAATCCATCCAAGCATTTTCTATACCACTTAGCCTGCTTATGCGTACAGGAAACATACAGACGAACAGCAATTTCACATTCACATTTGCACCGATGGAGATTTTACAGGGCTCTGATTTTGCGAATGGCTTCACTCGTGCGAGATGCGCAGCGTAACTCAGTGAAAATGAGCATGAATACGTTTTGCAAAATCTTTCGCATACGAGCATAAGCTGGTGGATCTGAGAGAGGGAGGGCTGCGCCTATGTGGGGAATTCAATGGTGGCCAATCACCGTGGCTTCTCTCATTCCCTTTAACTCATTCAATCCCAGCCATTTTCACTGGAGCCCAGCGTCAATCCCAGCGTTTTACTGGATTTTGACTGATCTTGCAAGGCCCGCAGAATATTTGGTTCTAATGCTGTATAAACATGGAGCCTGCCAAAATAAAGTTTGGACTCTCTTCTTTCAGCAGAAAAAAAAAATTGTTTCTATCCTTTTCCATTCTTCAGCAATCAGCATTGCAAAATGGCTAAGTTTCATGAAAATGGCGATTCCTGCGCAAAAAAATGGAGAAGAAGAGCTTTTTGTAAAAGCATGCATTTCAAGCACGTGAGGCACCACTGCCACCTACTGGTCGTTTTTTTTTACATGATTCACAATGCAAACGGCTTATTCTCGTTCACAGATTGCATCAGACCCTCCTCCTCTCTATGACACAAAAAAAAGACTTAGACGTACAAGTACGTCCTTGGTAGGCGGGGCCTAATTTTTAAAAGACGTACAAGTACGTCGAGTTAAAAGAGGCACACTGGTCAGTCACACACCAGAGTCTCAACATGGCGTAGGGCACATCTGTGCCGTGAAGTTAGCACTTGGACATCCCTCCCTCACCTTACTTATTGCTATCCTAGGGAGGAACTATTGGATTGTTACCTTCAAGAAGCACAACCTTAAATTCACATGCATCATTTTCCACATACCTTCTTACTAGTCATGCCTTTCCATTGGCAATAGCAAGTCCTATGGCGTGACATTTCAGATTCCCAGTCAGCTGGGTTTTCGAATATACCGTACAGTTAAGATAAACCATGGCTGGTCTCTCATCCGTCAAGGACATTTATCCATCCGTTGTCCTCATTACTGTGCCAGAGCCTATCTCACCGGACTTTGGGGAAGAGGGTGGGGTACACCCTGAACTGGTCCCCAAAGCATTGGAGTCAAGATAAATAAAATTCACAGTTCCAGGACACTCATAGACCTGTGATCCTGATGTACTGTATTGGAAACCACAGGAAATTGTATAAATGTGTCATGGTTCTGTTTGTGACCAACAGGTGGCACTGTAGGGATCCTCCTGCAGCTGCACACCTGTTGGTCTTTGTGTCATTAGTTTGTTTGTTTGTTCTGTCATGTTTCTGTTACTGTTATTTTGCTCCAGCCATGTTTTTGTTTGTTATTTTTGGATTATTTTTGTGTTCAGTACTATGTTTGTTTTGGAATTAGTTTTCTCTGCATTTTGTTGAAATACATTTTGGTCAATCCACCCTGCTCCTCCCTGCCTCCCTGCTCTTTGGGGTCCTCCAAATACACCACCATCATGCAAACCATGACAAAATTAATGATTAAAAAATTACATGAAAAAGAACTGGTACCCTGTGACACATTTAATGGATTTTTTTTAGATGCTCGGTGCTGATCATGAAAAGCTTTAAAAAAAAAAGCATGGTCAGACTTTTGAGCTGATGTCCCAATGTTGGCAGTTTGAACCATCAAGTTTTGTTTGACTTTAAGAGGCACACGGTTGAATTCTGAATTGTACGACTTCATAAACAATGTGGTTTAGAGGCTACACTGTACACAACAATGATAAATTAGATATCCTTGATCACCTTTGCATTTGTGTGTACGTGCTTCATAGGTGCAGACACGCAGCGCCGACGAGCCCATGACCACATTTGTCCTATGCAACGAGTGCGGGAACCGCTGGAAGGTCAGCTCTTTCTTCCTCTTCAATGTGTGCGTACACTCTGTTGTAAGGATGGTTTTTTTTAATAATGAATCTGTTTTTCCAACTTTCAGTTCTGCTGATGCCTTCTTGGTGAAATAAAAAAAAAATTCTGGATAATGGGGAGTTTATAATTGTAGTTGGTGATTTTAAACATTTTGTATTTCTACAATTTTCACTTGAATTTTTGACTTTTTTTTTTTAAGCATGCGGATAACGAAGGTTTGCTTTATAGGAAACTGAAGATTGAGCATGAGTAAAGATGACTGAGACATTCAGTGTTCACATTGTCAATAATAAGGCTCTGTAATCAGGATTCATCCCAAATGGAAATGATTAATCATTGTTCACATTATAGCTGTTAAATATGTATATAATTCCAATAAACCGTCTCACTAATCAAAACGATTCTTGTTCGTATCACATTTATTGAAGCAGTTCCTCCAAAAACCTGGGTCTTTTTTTTTTCCATCATCATCATCCTCTATGAGCAAAAGCAGCAACATATGTAATGAAACAAACCACATACTTAACAGCAGATGGCAACAAAGCGTCATGATTCTTCGGCACAAGAGCACCAGCAGTTGCCTCATTGGATTTCTCCTTTGGCGAGCAACTGCGTATTAGACGCTGGCTTATTAATCCTGAGCCCAAAAGCTGGTGAAGCCGAAAGAAAGAAGCTGCCGGAGATAAAATGCAAAGTGAAAGCTCCCTTTCATTTCCATGCATACAGTTGGATACCATGTTTGCTGTTCCTGATCAATGCAAGGAGAGACAAAGTACAGCACAGATACATTTTGAGAGGTGTTCATTAAAAAAAAAATTTTAATATGCCATCTAGGTCTCTATCATCTGTTTGAATGTGAGTGGAAGCTACATTTCATTACTGTACTTGTCTTGCTTCATGACCAATAAACATCTCCTCCATATGCACAGGCTGATAGTAAGCATACATTTTTCATTTTGGACTCTGACCATGAAATCATGAGAAATTCTTACAAAAGAGAACAGATTGTAATCCTGTAAGCCTTGATAATTTATTTATGGTTTCAGCGCCATGCTTTCTCACAGGGCAAAGATGCATGCTCATAAACCCATGGTCTTGAAAAATGGCATCAACCGACAACGCTGTTAAATGATATGAAAAATGGAGGGGGGGGGGGGGGGGAAACGCAGCGTGTTAGTATGTGTCTGCTGATTAAAGACCCTGAAATTATGATTGGCATATGCAGTGAGTCACTTCTCTTTTCTCCTTGTAAGAATTTTGTTCTATTTCAGTCTGGCAGGTTTCCCTTTAAAGCGCAAGCACGGGCATTTGATTGATGGAATAATTCGAAGCAAAACATGTCATTGTACAAATTGTATGTGGTCTGTGCACTTGCATGTTCATATTTAGAAGGATCTATTTTTGATACTCTCTTGTATTATATCACGTAAGTGCAGTGGCAGATCGTCAGGGCCAGCAAGGCCTTCTCTGCTGGCCTAAACATTCTCAGAATTATTTAATAAATTTACTTTTGTGAGAATAACATAAATTTAATTTGTGTTATTTATTTTCATAAATATGTAAACAAAATTATTCTCTGTATTCTTTACGTCATATTATTTCCACTTAATGTTATTTAAAATAACATTGAAAGCCACTCGATAAATAACTTATTTATTATGGTAGAGGTTTTAACCAATCATATTTCAGCTAGCTTGTGTTGCCAGGTAAATTAAACTTGCTCGGGGCCTTCAGATGAAACAGAGCAGGCCCATGCGCGCTGTAAGTGAACGGGCACAGTCAGGTTGCAATAGCCAATCAGATCACGAGTCTGCGCACCAGGTCCAGCTAGGAAGCCTTACGTCGAGACTGGACGTGCGCGTTCGGTGATTGGATTAGCGCCTGCTAGAGGTATCAATGCATTTTAACCCATAATGGCCGAAGGGGAAGACGTTGATGTGGTTGCAGAACTACTTTCCACACAATTTTCAAGACGGGCCTTCCACAAAAAGCTGGATATTGTGCGAAGAGGTCGCCCAACTCCTGCGCTAGCTAGCTTGTCCCAGCAAGGAAAAAGGTTTGTCCGTCATTTTCAGACGAGCAATTATGAACGGGACCCGTGGCTCACAGCCTTTGAGAAACGCTGCAAATTGTACTGCCGGGAATGCCTATTGCTTGCAACTGACCGATTTGGTGTTTGGAGCCACACTGGTTTTACCAATTTAAGTTGTTTTTACCAAGGCAGCAAGGAAACATCAGAGCACTTACAAGCTTCGGTGCGTTTAAAAACGTTTGGGGACACTCGTGTATATGTTGACGCTGTGGAGAACTACATTGGTGAGTAAATGAATTTTATTTGATATTTCTTCTCGTCATCTTATTTCTTTAGTATTCAATTCATGGTAACGAAATAAAATGATAAAGATACAAAAATGTATCAAATAAATCTGCTCACCTGCAATTTATAATGGCGCATTGTAGTCACCTTCGTGCACTAAAGTTTGTTCAATCTCAGCTGCTCAACATTTTCAGTTATTTGCCGTTGTATAGCCTATTCTCAAAATGCAAATAATGTGTTCACTTTATTTTCAAAGAATAGTTTGTTTTGTTATTGTTTGGTTGGCGTCTTCTATGAAACTGCGACGTTGCGGAATTTATTGGACATACTTTTTTAATATCACAGCGTAATTTGGGTGGCATTTTATTTAGTATTTTTAAATCATCTTTTTATTTTTGACAATATCTGTAAATTTAGTTTTCTGCTCTTAATTGTGAATGCATACTTGATGGTTTTAAATGCTCCTGAAATTAAGTGCTGCTTGACGAGCCTATACTGTGTTAATGTATGTGGCGTCACTGAAGGCCTAAGGTTGAAATGCACGGCCCGCCACTGCGTAAGTGTTGCCGAGGCTCACTCTGGTGTCTCTTGAACAACTGTATCGTCTACCCCGTGAATGGTTGTGGCCATTAAGGTGATTAACTCACCTGACTTCACATATATACATTTATGATCCTTATACCGTTTGAGTACCTCGTCTGCTACAGGCAGAGGATTTCATGACTCATTTCTTCCACCTTCCTCATCCCTTTCATTCCCTTCAATAGCACCCTACCAGCACGAGCACATCCAGTTGAAATCTATGATGAACTGATTGCACCTGGCTTATTGGTTGCCGCTCCTACTAGTTCAGCCCGATAATGATTGCTGGTTTGTCCATGAAGATGGGACATTTGCAAAGACATCGATTGCCTGCCGCATAAAGGAACTGTGTCAATGAAAAAAAAGGACAAAACCTCCTAGGGAGCGGGATCAATGTAGTCTTGATTAGATGTTCGATCATCAGTATGTACTGACACCATGTAAAATTAGCAACTACGTGAGCTCCCGTATGTGCGTGCACGGCCCTGGTTTCTCACACTTTCAGCCACGCGGGCACTATAGCCCCCCCCCACACACACACACAGACAATTTTTGCCGACCTCTTTGCTCCTTTTATCATACGTGTTTTCGCAACTGTTTTTATGAGACTGGATGTTGCGTGTATGAACCTATGTTGATTAGTAGCAGCATAATGACTTTGTTGGAAGTGCCCCCTGTGTAATGTGCCCACCCGAGTCCACAATTTTTTCCACCACCTCTGCTCTCAGCTGTTGCTGATGTCATTTGCTGCTTTGTGCTCTGGGAGTATAAGTCAAAGATGTTGAAGTATCAGTGGCTCTGGTAATAAAACCTTCCTGCAGTGTTTCGACGCGGTGAGATAAACTTGGTTCATGTCCATATTTATATGGTCGTCACAGAGTTTCGGGCAAGAGGTTGAACACGTTCAGCAGAAATCGCTGATAGCTTATGCGAAGAACAACCTCCATCTTCCATGGAAATGAAAGTTGCATCTAGGAGACAATCAGCACTCCGACTTCAAAGTATAATTCACGACAGATTGCCATGCACCAACCCTCTTTGGCATTATACATGGGGACAGATTTGTAAACAATAAAAATCAAGGCAGACTATTCCTTGTAAAAAAAAAAAAGCTCAGAATTGTTTTCCTTCTTTCTTTGTTGTATAATAACAGCGGCTGAAACCAAAAATACATAGAGAACCGGACCGCAATACTGTACACTTTAGGTGTCATTGACTCCATTCACCCCCAAGATGGGACCTGCTTGTTGAACTGAAATAAGCGAGAGCTCCCACTAAATTACAAAAACTACATGACTCGGCGGCCCGGTAGTCCAGTGGTTAGCACGTCGGCTTCACCGTGCAGAGGTACCGGGTTCGATCCCAGCTCCGGCCTCCCTGTGTGGAGTTTGCATGTTCTCCCCGGGCTTGCGTGGGTTTTCTCCGGGTGCTCCGGTTTCCTCCCACATTCCAAAACATGCATGGCAGGCTCGTTGGGCACTCTAAATTGTCCCTAGGTGTGAGTGTGAGCGTGGATGGTTGTTCGTCTCTGTGTGCCCTGCGATTGGCTGGCAACCAATTCAGGGTGTCCCCCGCCTACTGCCCGAAGACTGCTGGGATAGGCTCCAGCACCCCCCGCGACCCTAGTGAGGATGAAGCGGTTCGGAAAATGGATGGATGGATGGATGGATACATGAAACTCAATGGTAAATTGGCCTTTTGTTATATTAGATTTTTTTTTTTCCCCATGTCTACCCATCAAAAATATTGCCCTCCATGTAACCAGTTTTCAGAACAACAATCATCTGGCCTGCTTACACAATTTAACAAGAAATAAAGAACACAACTGATTTAAAAAAAAAAAATGTCCCATGTGTGCCAAATGTTCACCGTCTATTCCGGGTGTCGGCAACCCACGGCTCGAGAACCGCATGCGGCTCTTTAGCGCTGCCCTAGTAGCTCCCTGCAGCTTTTTCAAAATGTTTGAAAATGGAAAAAGATGGGGGAGGGAAATAATATTTTTTGTTTTTTAATATGGTTTCTGTAGGAGGACAAACATGACACAAACATTCTTAACGTTTTCCAATGCTGTAAAAAAGGTGTAGAATAATTGCTTTATTTTGAAAAAATACCGGATTCTCTGTTACATCCATCTACAGTATGTTACTCTTGACGCAAATCGAGGCGCGCTTCTCAGTCACGTGATCGGTTATCGCGAATACGAAACCCAGGAGCTAGCAAAATGAGTGAAAAATAAGCGTTTTTGGGGAAGGGGAAAAGGCCCAGCCAGGAGACAGAAGAGAAGCCTACGACTTTCAAGAAAAAGAAGGCTACATTTAAGAGACAGTACCAAGAGTCCTACTTAAAATACTGATTTATCTCAATGACAGATTCCCACGCACCAAGTCCACTCCGCATAATATGTGGCGATGGTGAGTTGTATTTTTCATGGCACTTTGTATTTGCAGTGTATTTATTTTGAAGGCACGTTGAAACGTTACCATAGCGACCAGAGAGTGTTGCGGCCAGATAAGAAGTTCCTCATGTCATGGTTATTGTGTTTATTATTGTGTTGCGAAAATACCACAGCTGTCATGCAGGTCATATCATATTATTTTGGTGTATTTACCCACCACACCTTAAAGGCCTGTCCCTGAAAATATTGTCTGACATTAAACCGGTCCGTGGGGCAAAAAAGGTTGGGGACTGCTGCTCTACAGGATGCATTGCAGTGGGAAAAAAAACCATTTAATCATGAAGGCTCATTGTGCCGATCTTTTGAGCTTGCCTTATCCCCAGGTGCTGACAGTCAGCTGCCTGACTGGTGTGTAATGATGGAAAAAGGAGACCAAATTTCTCCCTGCAAAGCGAAAGCATGATGAGATTCTTCAACAAGTGACCGTCCCATACCTCCACAGTTTGCGACCAACTTGCGAACTCAATCCTCTGTGATGACAGCAGTGATGCCCACAGAGCGATTTTCATCAGAGACTATATCTCCACGAATAGAAATAATGGAGTAGGCTGTCAACAGTTCTGGCCTCAACCCATATGAACACTTGTGGGAACCAGCTTGTGCGTGCTGTTCATGCTCGAGTGGCCAAAGCAGCCACTTTGGCTGAAGTGTGAGCATTCGTGGGTATACAAGTGAGTTACTGGCACTGCACTCTGCTGTGTAATCTGTTTGTGCCAAACTTGATATTTTTCTAAGGTTTACGTAAATCTATTTAAGTCACCAACAGTGAGATGAAGATAATACAGAATAAAAACAAAAGAAATATAAGAAGGACAATGTTCATTTCCAGCTGTCGTGGCGTCATATCCTGTCCAATTTTGCTTCCATGCTAATGTGTGAGAATTAATTGTTCACTTAAAAGTCGTGTGAGCATCTGTGTATAGTGTTGAGCAAGACACAGTGTTTGGAAAACATGACAAGCTAGCTATTCGACATTTAATGCGCCTTAGTTACCCACGAGAGAAAGGTTTGGTTGTTGTGGCGGTGTAGGTTTGGCTTTTTCCGCAAACTGTTGTTTCTTCTTTATGACTGATTAGAATTCATTTATTTGATCCACCCAAAAACATCCGAGTCAACAGCAACAACAACGGCGAGGAATATTTGTTACGCTTTGTGCTGTGCGATTATTTCAATGCGTATGATGTTTTTGTGTAATTTTTATTTTGTGCTGTGCCATGAGATTGTACTAATGTGGAATATGTGCCTCAACTCAGGGGTCCCCAACCGCCGGTCCGCGGACCGTTACCGGTCCGCAGGGCATTTGGTACCAGGCCGCACAATAAGAACTTAGATTAATTCCGTTGTATTTATTTTGGAATACGAAAGAGATTTTATTTTGAAAAATTACCAGATTCTCCGTTACATCCGTCCGTCTGTGTCACTCTTGACGCACGTCAAACCACACTTCTCCGTCACGTGACTGATTACGCTTAAAACAAAACGCCGGAGCTTGCTAAATGAGTAAAATAAACTGCTGGAGATCGCAAATGACGGCGGCCTTAAAAGTACGTTCAAAACAACAACTCTGCCGGTGTTCTGGATTCAAGTTATGGCTGAATACTCTTGAGATCACCACAATAGCATTGCTGCTATTTGCCTGTGTGAGGCGGGGGTTTTGTGCAGCAATGGCGACTAAAACAAAATTACGAAGTAGACTCGACATAAAGCAGGTGTCATTGTCTCCTATTACCCTGAGATGGGACCGCCCGGTTGTGGTGAGTTGAAATTTTTATGCACTTTGAATTTGCGTGGTATCGTATTTTGAAGGCATTAAACATTACCATAGCGATCAGAGTGTTGCGGCCTTGTGTTTATTATCATCTCTCGAAAACACCACAGTGTTCATGCAGCTCTTACCATATTATTTTGTAGTATTTATCCGCCACACCTTAAATGCCGGTCCCTGAAAATATTGTCTGACATAAACCGGTCCGTGCCTTAACTCAATGGACCATTCACAACTTTTCAGGATAAATTGTGTTGAAAAATGGGTGGATGAATGGTTTAAGGTTGCAAGACGTATTTGCTTTTGAATACAAACTACTGTGTTTTGCCATATTGGTGAAATATTTTCTTATTTGTGTGAAGAGTTTTACAAAAATGGCCAGTGGTGACAAAAAAAAAATGTGCTGAAGCCATCAGGAAAAAATGTAAGAGAGCGTTTTCTTAGACACGGGCAAGGCAAGGCAGCTTTATTTGATGGCAATGGTTTAACGGTGGTCGACTGCACGGTTAGCATGTCTGCCTCACAGTGCAGAGGTGCGTGGGTTTTCTTCAGCTACTCCGATTTCCTCCCACATTCCATAAACAAGCATGGCAGGTTAATGGAAGACTCTAAATTGTCCCTTATGTGATTGTGAACGCGAATGGTTGTTCGTCTATGTGTGGCCTGCGATTGGCTGGCAACCGGTTCCCACAGCTGGGATAGGCTCCAGCATGCCAGCGACCCTTGTGGGAACAAGAGATTTAGAAAATGGATGGATGGACGGATATTTAAAAAAACAAACGTGCATCTGTTTAGTATGCCAGCTGCAGTGACACAGTGCTTCAACAGATAGCACTGACAAAAGCATAACATTTGTGGAGTCCATCTCCTTTGGAATTGTGCACTCTTGTGTTCCCCTCCACATTGACTGCACAATGCTCCACTCATTGTACCACAAGCACTTCCATATTATTGCACCATTGTCACCATTTATATATGCCAAGGTTTATGCAGACAAGGCAGTGTCAGCAAATTGTTCGTCAAGTCGACACGACTCTCCCACGTCTTTCTGCTTTACAGTCATTCCAGAGCATACTGGTTCAACGGATCCATTATCCAGGAAACCCCTTAGTCTGCAAATGATCTTCTTCTCTTTTTCTCCAATAGTCAACAATCCCACCAGAACACACTCATCAAAGGCTGTGTATCAACTTGGGATATTGGTCCACCATTTTAATAAGAATTCAGACTATATCTCATTCAGTACAGTTCTGGCTACTGTAAGGTAATGTCACCCACCCACATTTTCTGTGTTGTGCCGAGTTAATAAACTCCAGGTCGATATTTGATATTATGCAGCGGCTTTTACGATGTGGTGCGATCTTTGGTTCATCATTGTTGGCACTCTATCTAACCAACCTCACATTGCGGCCTTCATGATTTTATCCTACTGAAATGTATTGCGCATGCACGCATGCCCAAAGTACTAAGCAAGGTGATTTAAATTAGCAGACTTGATAAATGTACAAAGTAATGTATATTTGTGTTTCCCAACGTTTATTGATCCAAGGCACATATTTTTACATAAGAAAAATCTCACACCGGGCCACCTAACAAAATGTGGCCCTGTTTAAACAAAGCTGAATGGGCTGGTGAAGTGTAGAGTCGATTATAGCCATATTGCTACTCTGAAAACGTCCAATTGCTCCAGATCTTTGGAAGAGTCGTCAGAGTTCAAGGGCTACAGATTTAGAATCTTCATTGAACCGAACATGCAGGTTTTTGGATTGGGAGGGGAAGCGGGAGTACCTACAGAAAACTACACAATCCCCTGAACCACAAACCTAAGAAGTGCGAGGCAAATGTACGAACCACTCCTCCGCCATCCTGTTTTACCTTATTTAGCTAAATGACCCCTCTGAGTATGATGCAGTGCAGCTCTTTGAGAGAAGCCAGGTGTCCAGTAAATATTTTTTTCAACATATTTTGAGCACGAGTCTTTGAAGATGTCTGTCCTTTTCAAATGGCCCTTTAGCTTTCCAAAAAAAAGAAAAAAAGCAGGCTCCAGTGTGTCTGCCGGCAAATGCAAAATGACCCAGATGCTAACCTTTCATCAGTTTTAACAATGGAAAATCTCGGATATCTCGACATCTTTACACAATCCATCTTGACAGATGGCCTTTGGTTTCATTTGGTTACAATAGCATGAATGTTCTGTCGAGAACTATTTCATTGCTTTCCAATGTGACCTATTGTGGGGGTAATATGTAAATCCACACATGTGAAGCATGGCAGTGTGTATTACTTTTGAGAGACACTGCACATACCTGTCACTTAAACGAGAACTCGGACACTGTAACTGTTTTCAACTCAGTGCAAAATCCATCCATCCATCCATTTTCCAATCCGCTTATCCTCACAAAGGTCGCGGGTGTGCTGGAGCACATCCTAGCTGTCTTCGGACAGTAGGCGACATACCCCCTGAACTGGTTGCCAGGCAACCGCCCAGCACACGTCGACAAACAACCATTCGTGTTCACAGTCACACCGAGGGACAATTTAGAGTGTTCCATCAACCTGCCATGCATGATTTTGGAATATGGGAGAAAACCGGAGTACCTGGAGAAAACCCACGCGGGGGAGAAGATGCAAACTCCACACGGGAAGGACAAAGCCTGAATCGAACCCTGGACCTCTGCACTGTGGGGCCGACGTGATGCTAACCAGTCGACAACCACGCCACCCTTCAGTGACAACCACGGAATGACTGTATCTCATTGTCTGTATTGTTCAACAATGAGTCAACCAAGCCCAACAGCCACTTGGTTCGCTTTAGATTTACGTCTTTCATTATAGCTGTAATTGCTGTCTTGACATCAGTAAACTTTGCTTCCTCTCTAAAATCAATCCATCCATTTTCAATGCCCCGTTTCCTCTTTAGGGTTGTGGGCTGGAGCCTTTTCCAGCTGACCTTGGGCAAGACGTTACAGAGGTCATTGCTCGCCAGGCAGCTATAGGCTGCGTAGACAACCATTCACACTTAGATTAAAATAGGGACATTTTACAGGTGTCAATAAATCTACCAAGCATTATTATCTGCTATGTTAAAGTATGCCACCTATGGAAACAATTTAGTCTTCAACTCGTCTAACATAAATTCATTTGAAATGTGAAAGGCAGTCGATGTACCTTTTGCACGTAAGCTTGGGAAGAATATACAAACTCCACAAAGGAAGGCCTGACCAGAGATTCAAAGCCAAAACCTCAGATCTGTGCTAATAATCCTTCCAATATTAAATTCAACCAACACCCCCCAAAAAATCTAATTTTGTATGAAATAAACGAATAAATGATTTTTTTGCCTAAATGTTTACATTTGAACATGATTTTAAAAGCAATGGTGCTCCTTCCAGCTTTGATCATGTGTCTGTTTATCTTCCTAAAAGCTCGTTGCCATAGTGCAGCCTCCATCACTCGCCACTGTTTACTTGCTTCCAACCTCACTGCCCTCCTGTTGTTGCGGCAGCTGCTCCTTTCTCCACAAATGGAGCTCAAGCACACAAGTTGATTTATTACGGATTGTTTTGGACCCATGACCCCGATGTGCGCGTGAAATATAGCGCTGGTTGAACCAGGTGTAAATCAGCATTTGTTGCTTATGATCTCACATGAAGCGAGATAACTGTCATCGTCACGTCAGTGAACTGCTCTAGCTGTCACCAAATAGTTCTGAACACCTTCATTCTGCGCCATTCCTGGACAGCTCTGCATGTTCCAGATTGACTGGGAGGTTCTGGGAATCATTTGGGGCCCATATTATTTTTCTTGGGCCCAAGCGAACTGCAGGAGCATGGAGTAGATACAGGTGGATATCAGTACAGTAATCTGACCTGCAACCCCAAGTAACATAAACTGCGCCTCAGCAATACTCCCTTAGTTTGAGGCGGTAGGTTTTCCACATCAAAATGGTATTCAATCGCTGTAGCCGGGAAAGTAAGACATGCTACATTGAAGGCGGAAGTCAGAACAAAGCAAGATTGGGAGAACAAGAACCTCCTGTATTTACTCCTAAATATGTGTCGGTGAGAAGATAAAAGGTAGTAAGAAAAGGGACCGATGCAACAAAGTGAAAGCTGTGGGATATCATCCTGCCGTTTCCAAAGCAAAAGCACAGCAAAAATGTACGCTAACGCTAAATGTACATTAGCAAACATGTGCTTGTGTGTGCTTATTCTTGTCATTTCTACACACCTTAAAGATCCTAATGACGGAGCTGTTCGACCAATAAGGTGCCAGTAGCGGTTTATGTCCCACATATATTATTGGCATGGTTAATTCTTTCGGCTGACCAGATATTAAAAATAATAGCGAGCAGGCCTGTTGTCTTTTGTCAATAGCAAGGATGTGGAAAGCCAAACGGGTAACGTGCAGTCACATATCGTGCGTAGCTACCTACTACTTATGTCAAAAGATTGTTTTGTTGACCACTAAAAATGTTATTCTTAACAGTTCAATGTTTCTTCCACTGTTGTTTGGATTGTACCATATTTGCAAACAAGAGTATCTTCTCCTTGTGAAACTTTTTCAATCAGAGTTTCTGGAGCATATAATGTCTTCAGTCCGGAACCTTATTAACACTCCAAATTTCTCATCCTCTCAAAAATCTTCGCGAAGGAAGTGTTCTCTATGATATGAGAGTCTGCTGCAATCACGTGCCAATACCCCACAACAAAATTAATTTGAAAAGACAGCGGCTGAGAAGTTTTGAGTGAAGACAAAAGTGCAAATGGATGTTCTGGAACTCTTGGAAAATTGATCTTAAATTTATCATATGGGCATCCTGCATAATCAATAAAGTGTTGGTGTATATCTAATTAGTGTTCCTTCAATGTTAAATATATCAAAACATTTTTGGACCATTGCCTGCTTGTGGAAGACACTTTTTATTTTCGGCTGCATAAAGCAACGCACATAAATATGTGGCTGGATTCATTTGGTGTCGAAGAACTTGAAACCGGGTGCTCATGAGCGAGCAAAGACCTCACAAACATTTCAAAGGACTCACAGGATTTTAGGGGCGTTGATAGGAAGGCATTTTGCTGATCTGGATATTTCTGTGCTCTCTCTCTCTCTCTCTCTCTCTCTTTTCTGCTCAAAACACCCTGCATCTTGTTAGCGGGGGAGTAGATTGCATTAGGAGGGGAGTTAGCCCCATTGTTTGATCCATTCAGTTTCTTGACTGTCAGTTTTCCAATAAGGCTGCTGGCAGGCCCTCCATACCTCCATTCAGAATCAAACATTTTTTTGGCCCGCTTGTATGTTTGAAGCAAAAGATTCAGGGGAGCTGGACTCCAATACCAGCAGATAAAATATGCATGGTTGAATATTCCTGGGTTTGATGACTTGGGACTAGACAGCAGCACAGTGGTGTGCAGATTGTAAGCGCTATCAAAGACTAACTGGCTAGAATTTATTTCAGAGCTGAGTAAATGCCACCGCATTTCATCGTGAAGCGGCAGGAACATCTGTTCTAAATTTCCTTTGTGTGATAATTGCTGGGACAGTTGCGCACTGAGCCCGAATTGATCCCGTGGACGCCAGTGAAATTAGATGATGATGATCCATATGAAAAGTATGGCAATGTGACATGGTACACGATAGTCCAAATCCATCCTTCACACTGTCTAATGGCACTCTTGAATGCCTATAGCATCTTGTTTTTCCAAGTTGAAAGTTGGGACGAGAGTCTATTAGTCATATTGCTCCTTGTGGCCTAAGCGATTGGGTGGCAACAGAGCTCCTATCATTTTCCGAATTCCACCGAGTTGTGGCCAGTTTTATAAGACTACATTTCTAGTTTAAAAGTAGGAGCTACAAAACCTTTGTTCTCAGGTTCAGCTGTTTTATTGTCAAATGTTACTGAAACAAACAAAGGTACGCTTCTTATGAATATGTAAGTGCTCCCAAATTGTACTCATAATGTCATGCGCATTTCAAATAGTCCTCATCGGCCCTTTTGTTACGTATAACGAGGCCTGTCGCCATTGGCATGGAAATGATCCTTTTTTTTTTTTTTTTTGGGAAAGAAATTATTCAGAAAGCCTTTTGCAGCCTTGACAAGCAGCCTTGGTCATCCCCTGATGTATTTCCTAATAGAATTGATTGAATTGAATTGAATTGAATACACTTTATTGTCATATGTACTGTACGTGTGTGTAACATACAGCACAGATGAAATTTCTTCCTCCATGAGCCGCTGCGGGTGTATTTGACCTGAAATAGAAGGCAAGTCAATGAACAAAGAGCTCTCTAAGCAGTGCCTAGCTTTGTATTATTGCCAGCGTTGTGCAGGTGCTGAACTTTCAAAAATGACAACCGATGAAAACACGTGACTGAATCGACGGGTTCAGGGTAACAACACTGACTACGAGTGAGATGACCGACGACAGTATGTTGAAGTCGCCACTTTTTCAGGAGCCATCTCCATCTGCAGAATCAGATGTATTGATCCAATCAAGCTTTGACCCATTCGAAGGACATTGAAAGCCTTGCGGTAATAACGAAGTCTGTCTGCGAGCAGGAAGAGGCGGCCACGCTGTTCATTCACTTCCAATTTCTGGGCTGCTTGACTTGATTGCCATGTCCTTTCTGGTGCGCAACACTGTAAATGACAATCTAAGGAAGGTTTTAGCTTGCAGCCACTCCTTTCTGAGAATGTTTCGGCACCCACACAAAGCTTCGACTGCTCTTGGCCATTGCAAATTTCCCGGCCTTGGAATAAAACATGCACATGCTTGATAGCTCTCAGTGATGTTTATATTTTGTCCGTACATGATTTATGGACTTGTGTTTTTCTTCACAGGCAGGAATTGACTTTGTTTGCCCAAGATAGGGAAATTATTTCAATGAAAAATGGCTGCACTGCAAAATCAATATGGCCCTTCAAAAAAACAAAAACATTAAAAAAATATATATATATATATATAGTTTTAATATATGTACATATTGTGAGCGAGTCGACAGAAACGTAACTGTTAATCATTTTTATATATTTTATAGCATCCTGACAGGTATCTTTTTAGATTGATCTGAAGATAAAAAACTGCTTTGTGACGTGATAGTTGCACTCAGCTGTTTGAGATCATGTTATGTGATCACAAATTCTGATGCTTTCATAATGTAGCCTTACTCTGTGTTGTGTTACTTCATCTAATCTCATACAGTGCTTATTGTATGATGCATTCTCTCATTTTATTCATAATTATTGAGGCAAACAAAATGTTATCTATGAAATAAATAAGCCGATGGAGCATTCTGCCAAATTGGCAAACCAACCCAGCGAGTTTTGTGCCCTTATACGCAGATGCGCTGTCTACGAAAATAAAACCTATACAATTTCCTACTCAACACTATCGTACTCCCCCCCCCCCCCCCTCCGCCTTTCTTGTTTTTATATTTGCGTTTGATTTTTTGCATACCCTGTGATCTTTTTTTTCATGCACCTACTGCAAGTAGACGTCACTATGCAAAGGATTCCTGGCAGCGACACATTGTCGATGCAGTGCTTTGGGCCAATGTCAGCCATCTCTGAGGGCCCATTTTAGCACGGGGCCCAAGGCAATGGCCTGGGGTGCGCGCCCTACTGAGAACTATCTCTGTCTGCAAACTAAACTAATATATTGCTTATGATACACGACTCATACTATCTTCACTTGAGCCTGAGGATCATTTCTTAGTATGAAGACCAATTCTTTGGATGCACCAATACAATAGTCACACATCTGTATGTGTTACTTGTGTTATTTCAATGCACTGAACCTGCAGTGCTTCGGTCATGCTTGGTAAGCCTAACCAAGCCACTTTAACTGAGTACATCCTGGAAAGTACAATTTAAACCCCAAAGGAGAGCGTAAATGGAGGATGGGGGTTACGGTTATCAGATAATCCACTCATCACTCAGAGGGTTTACTAATCCTTGAACTGAGAGTCACGTGATCAGGCCTGCACTTCACAATTCACTGCCATTATTTCCAAGTGCTGAACTCTTACAAAACTAAACAAATGCAGCAATGCCTGACAAAGCATTTCTTATTTCGTGGTTTGACACTGAGCAAGGTTTAGGGGTAGGGGTTAGGTGTTAGGTGTTAGGCTTGGGTTTAGGCAGTTAGGGTTAATAGTTAGGGTTAGTACTAGGGTTAGGGGGTTAGGATTCGGGTGAGAGTTAGGGGTTAGGGGTCAGGATTAGGTTTTGGAGTTAGGGTTGGGTTAGGATCGGGGTTGGAGTTTGGGGTCAGGGTTAGGGTTAATGTTAGGGTTAAGGGTCAGGTTAGGGTTTAGGGTGGGGTTAGGATGTTAGGTTTAGGAGGTTGTTGTTAGGGGTTAGGGTTGCAGTTTCGGGTTCGGGATTTGTGGATGAGGTTTGGGGTGGGGTTAGGCTTGGGTTCAGATTCAGGTTGGGGTTAGGTGTTAGGATAAGGAGGATAGGGTTTGGGTTAATGGTTCGGGTTAGAGTAAGGCTTGGGTTGCGGGTAGGATTAGGTGAAACGGTATGAGGTTAGGGTTGTGGTTAGGGTTCGATGTAGTCATTGTGGCTTCTTGTTCTTTTGAATTCCCTCTTTTACCAGGCACTTATAGCCATTTTCAAAATTATATTTGTTTTTATTGTATTTCAGGTAATGATCTCCTACATTGTGTGCATAATTGATGTGATATTTTCCTGTGTGTAGCCTTATTCCACCTTGCCCCCTCATGTGCGAACCATTTTGAGTTTGTTCAGGTAATAGCTCTCTTTACACTCCTGTGTTACTTCCATCTCATTTCACTTCTGTCCTGACAGCAATCCCCATTTTGCACTATCACGATGAATTCGTGCATGGCGTGCAATGGCCTTGAAAAACAAGCAACCTTAATGACTGGCTGAATGATAGGGAAATGAACATAAGACATAGTGGAAAAAAACACACCAGGAAATCAGGAGATCTTCTGTTGTGTTTTTGTATCAACTGCAACGACACTATGGTCCGATCTAATTTGCTAATTGGTTTATTTCAATATATTTCGTTCATTAGTCAAATGTTGAGCATCCTTAAACCTGCGAACTGTGCGAGCAGTAACATCACATTTTTAACTGTCATACAACCATAAAAAAATAGTAGCTGTCTGTTTACAGTAAAGGGTGGCCCAGTAGTCGGCTGGTTAGCGCGTCAACCTCACAGTGCAGAGGTTCGATCCCAGCTCCGGCCTTCATGTGTGGAGTTTGTATGTTCTCCCCGTGCCTGTGTGGGTTTTGTACTCCAGTTTCCTCCCACATTCCAAAAACATGCATGGCAGGCTGATTGAACAGTCCAAATAGTCCCTGGGCTTGAGTGTGAGTGTGGATGGTTGTTCGTCGATGTGTGCTGTGCGGTTGGCTGGCAACCAGTTCAGGGAGTGTCCCGCCCAAAGACAGCTGGGATAGGCTCCAGCATCCGCCGCGACCCATGCGAGGATAAAGTGGATTGGAAAATGGATGGATGGATGTTTACAGTAAAATAAATGCTTTGAATGCAAATAGGCGATTACTTGGGAAACTTTATTATTCTTGTTTTCTTGCAATATTCTCTGACAGTGTCTGGAAACGAACCAGATGGTGTCTGGACCCCACAAACGCAGACCCAAACTGCGAAAAAAAATATTTATTTCTAGAAAAACAACGGACCGACAAAGTTTAAACAGAAATCGCTGGCGACAAAGAGCCATGAAAAAGCGCTTGCAAAGGACAAGGTAAATTTGACACCTGAAAATACACAAACGAAATCGTCGTTTCGGGAAACATCAAGTCTAGAAAATATCTCTTGAGCATAACAGCAAACATGGTCAATAATCCAACAGTGACTTGGAAATTTGACAGTCGTGAAATACTAGGTGGGGCCTGATGGCTCTCCACTTCCAGCTTGTGCTGAAAACAAAAACACAGAGAAAAATCATGAAGTTCTCATTATCCAAACACACTTTGTTGAGGACAAAAACACACCCATATGTTCCTGTGTGTTTCTTTTTTTAATTCTGAACGTTATGAACTGACAGAATGGTGACTGAACAACCTCGAGTAACTTTCGCTCACCTCGAAGAACAAAAAAACACAGCATTTAGAGATCTTTTTCGGTGAGTGACTTTGATCTCGGCACATACTTTCTTTTTACGTTTTAACGGCGTCTCTTGTGACATTTTTGCTTGCTTCCTCCAGCCAGGCGTAAAATCACAGAAGCTAATCAAGTCCCTGGCCCAGACAAATAACTCTTGCGTGACTAATTGTCAGTTGAGGCTGCTGAACCTGTGCCCGATAATGCTGAACACTGCTGAAAAAGAAACAAAAAAAAAAGTGACTCACGGTTGAAAACAACATCTTGAGAGCGGATCCTCTCAGCCTGCCATTTGTTCGCTACAATAAGTAAAAATCTGTCAGTCACGGCTTTGATGCCTGCGGGATGTCGCCTTTTTCAAAATGATGAGGACTGCAAAGTGTGTATGCGTGTGTTTTTCATTCTTACCTTGGCAAGCGTCAACGACTTTATAATCAGAGGTGCTGCCATGTTTGGGTGATGAATTATGTCACAAAAGAATGCTCTAATTAATGTGATGCAGTTTTTGGATTTCATTTATATGTAGTGTGTTTGTGTGTGTGTGTGTGTGTGTGTGCGTGCACACGTGTGCTTGTGGAGATCTATCAAATGCATTCAGCTACTGTTTATAGCCAAATAAAAGCATGGACGAAAGTGCTGCAGCGTCGCCACACAAATTACAAGTTCTAATTTCCTCCAAGTGATTGCCTGGTGCTGCTGCGTTTTCAGCACGCCTGATCGCTATTGATCAATGGCTTAGAACACTCATTAAACATTCGCTGAGAGCTGTTTATATGATTTTGTTTGCCTCGTTTAGCCTAACGAAAGCATTAAAACATTAGAGACACCACTCAGTATGATACTGCAATTGTAAAGCCGCACAAAAATATCTATATATGTATATATTATATTATGTGTGTGTGTGTGTGTGGGTGTGGGTGTGTGGGTGTGTGTGTGTGTGCCGCATGCGGCTCTTTGGCTGGCTCAATGCGGCTCCCGGGCTTTCAAATGACAAGCGTCAAACGCCTCGGCGGTGGCGCTGCCATTTAAACAACGGCGTTAAATACACAGAACGTACTACGTCAGCCTATCATCAAGCCCGTTACTTGATTGACATACAGGGCAACCAATCAGATGACAACTGAATCACTGCTCATGGGCAAACAACAGTGCTCAGCGCTAAACGCTAAGCTAGTCAGCGAATTACCTCAGATTTTAAGGCAGGGGTGTCCAATACGTCAATCGCGATCGACCGGGAGCCAGCGGACTGGTCCCAAGTCGAGCGCGAACTGATCTCTCAGAAGCAGGAGAAGCAGTGCACCTTTAAATTTATGCATAGTGGCCTTTTTTTTTTTTTTTTTTAATGTTTGGAATGTATAGTATGTGAATGAAGACTTTTTGGAAGTAGCTGATAGCCCCGACATCCATGGCATACTATGGATGATAATTTTTATTTTGCATGCTTTGTTTTCAGAGATGAACTTTCAGCATTTAGATCAGAGGTGTCAAACATACGGCTTGGATCAAGCCCGCAGGATAATTTAAAAGTGAAAAAATGCATAAAAGACACGGAATGAATATTTTTGATAAGTTGCGATTCATAGAATATCCGCTAGGGGAACCCACTGTTTTGATCAGAGTAAAAGACAACATTGTTTCGATCAGAGAAGAAGACAGCAGCCTCAGTCTGTCACTGAGACAGACCCAACACAGCAGACACTATCAAGGACACGTGAATACTTTATTCTTTACGCATGTAATAGCACTCTCCTAAATTTGTAAGGTGTAGGCAGGGATTACATTTAGATTTTATATGCTTGTGTGAATGGTTTAAAAATTCCTTTCTTTATAAATCTCGTTTAATCTTAAAAGTGCATTACTATATTTTTCAATACCAATTACTGTACTTGTTAAAGTTGTGTGCCTTTGTGCAATCAGTGGGATCAGTTGCAATACATATGTGTGAATGATAAAAGTAAATTGCACATTTGTCTAAGGAAATCTAGGGAGCTTCATGAAATGTTTTATAAAAGATCTGTTTATTAAATTTCAACATTTTCCTAATGTGCTTGTGCTTCTTTAGACCAAAACAAAGGAAAGACATTATTTTGGTTATTTATAGCAGAGTATGGTATAATTTTAATGGTCCGGCCCACTTTACATCTACCGAGGCCGTATGTGGCCCACGATGTGAAATGAGTTTGACACCCCTGATTTCGATTAAGTTGATGATTTTTTTTTTTTAAATGTCCATTTTGAAACCAGTTTTTATGCTCCCAAAACCTGTGCAAACTATGTGTTTTTGTGAAAACGGTTCTTAAAAGAGCTAACAGAAAATTTAGACAGAGATACACTGTGAAGAAATTAGCCCCAAAGTGCACTTTAGGTATTTTGAGGAATATTTTTTTCATTCTGCATCCAAATCCCTACTCTGTATTCAATAGAAAACATTGTTGAAATTGGAATGAAACAACAAAAACAGCAATACGGAATTTGTGAGTTGTCACTGCGGGGGTGATTTGCACCCTTAAAAGAAAAAAAAAAAAACGATGCAAATGTGTAGTGATACAGGATGAGAAAAACACTAACACAAGCCCCAGTTAAATACCTTTATTGTGAGTCCTGTTCTTCAGGGGTGGGGGTTTTTCCCCTCTTCTTTCTTTGCCTGCTGGTCTTGTGTGCGGGACACAGCATGTTGCGCTTTGTTGGGCACCACAACCACACTACACAGTGGGAGCATCTGACTTTTCAGTCATGTTGTGGCCCAATACTATGTTGTGTATTGCAAGAAAAATACCCCCCGCCTCCACACACACACACACACACACACACACACTTAGAAGTGATTTTTTTTTTACCTCTTCATAAAAAGGGTAAAAATGACCAACACAGCATTTGAAATCCTGTGTCTGTATTTATCTCAGGGAGCTTCTGACACCGCAATTGCGATTAATGGCTCTGCCTTGTTGACACCGTCCACTCCCACACACTCCCACACACCGCTGCACACAGCAAAGCAGTTTAAGACCATCCGGACTTCTAAATTGCATCGGGTTTCTCGCTGCACAATCTCTCACAGGAAACGAGACAAAGCCTGTTGTTTTTGTCCGGGTGTGACAGCTTTCGTTTGGCTTTTCTTGGATTCAGTCTACCAGCAGCAAACAGAGCAGGTCTTGCGGTCACATAAATGAAACAAGTCGTTGAGCCAAAGGGGATCGGTGCGCAGCTGAATCGTCAATAAATTGGTTTTGCTGTCACAACGGCGCGGTTGTTGATCTCTTTGATCGACCAGCATTTCGAGGCGGACTTTAGCTGCTTCTGTGCTGTCTAAACATCACATGTAACCCGAATAAACACAATAAAATGAGTGGTAATATAACCATGCGGGCTTTGTATGGGGCCATTAGTGGCTTATGATCCACCCATATGGAATAACCCAAGCGGAAGCTCTGCGGAAATCAAGGATAAACTTGACAGGGTATCCCAAACAGACCCCACCAGGGTGAGCTGGCTTGTTTAGTACATTTAGTGTCAACCAGGGAGAATTGTTGTATTGGCCCGAATATAAGACTGTGTTTTTTGCATTGAAATAAGACTGAAAAATGGGGGTCGTCTTATATTCGGGGTCTAGACGTTATACTCATTCACGATGATAGATGGCACCAGATATCATTGAAGCGAATGCTGAACTTGACTCCCCAGGCCAAAGTGAACCCCTGCCACGAAGAATAAAAATTAAATAGCGGTAGCACAAAGAAGAAAAATAAAAAATAGCGGTAAGAAGGAAAAGAGAAGAAAATAATAGAAGAGATAACAGAAAATGGAGAAACGTAGTGAATATCTGGAGAAAAGTGGGTCGAAGATCGGCAGCTGAGGAGAAGTTATGATGTAATTTACATTTCAAAAACCAGAAGCCATTCATTTACGAATGTGATTGCACTTTAGATTTGAATGAGGCAAAATAACATGCTTTTTCTCTCAAATATATTGTTATAATCATTTGTTTCAGATGTTCCAAAAGTCTTTTTTCAAACTTGAATCTTGAAAAAGAGGGGGTCGTCTTATAATCAGGGCCGTCTTATATTCGGGCCAATACGGTACTAAAAGGATCACACTCACAAGTCAATCACGATATTTCACTGGGTTGAAATGCGACCGTAGTCACAGTCGTGGTCTACTGTGAATAATAGCCCGTCTATGAAGGAAAGAATAATAAGCGCATGCGTCACACCTAAAGGTTGAACAGACCATTTGTCTCGCATGACAGGCAACGAAAAAAATATATGTCCAATGTAAGAAAAGGCTCCCCTCTGACGTACAGGCCGTGCGTGACGCTGGCAACATGGAGAAGAAAATGTCACGCTACGTGTTGGTTCTCTTTGACCTTTTTCAAATTCGGAAGCACACACCAGACCGTTTCAAAGCTCACGGCGGGCACCGGCTGTTGATTGCAGATAGAAAACACGTCCCCTTAACAGTAGTAGCAGAACGCATCAAATGAAATATGACAAGCATTAGTGCCCAGGGAGAGCAGGCTATTGCATTATTCAGGATCAATTAAGACTGCATGCAAATAGCAAAATGGAACGTCTCGTCCAACACAAACTTTCTGCTGGTTGACTTCCTTTGCAGTACACACAATATTACTCTTTAATATTCTTAACTGTGATACATCATTACAGTGTAGTTAACGACTTGAAAATGGAACTAAAAATAAAGCAGAAGCAGTGATGGTTGTGCGTCCGTTGGTCGACGGCAGAACATCACATTTTCGTTGCTTCATTGGTATGTACTCATCAATTAGATCCTGATGTTCGCAAAAGAATCCAAAGATGCCATATGAATAATAGCTAATTTCTTGCTAGTTACAAGTAACTGTCCCATTGATCACCGATGTCTGGTGATTTTTGTGCTTACTGAAGGATTTTTGTTGGCATTTGCATTGACTCCTTGCTGGATGGTGGCTTGTCATCAGGAGTTGAATCGATGCCTTGTTTTTTAAAGTTTCGTAGATTTGCGTCCTTCCGACTCCAAGTGTCTGCCGGATGCTTTTTACTTTGTGTCCAGTCTCGCTCAAACGGATGCATTTCACTCGCTCCGCTACAGTCATTACAGTTCTTCTACGTTTCGATGCCATGATCGACAATTACAGTAAAACGCACGCCAATAAAAAGTCACTTACACGTCGTCGTTTCGAATCTGCTGAATGAAAACGGCGGAGCGAACACGTTTCTTACGTCGTGTCGAGTGGGAGATCTATGGGGCGTAAGTGAATAAAGTTAAAATCTTTCGCAATTACAGTAAAACGCACGGCAATAAAAACTCGTCGTTTCGAATCTGATGATCGAAAAACGCGAAGTGAAAATGCGTCTCTCGTCGTCTTTCCGTCGCATCGGGTGGGCGTTTCGTGTATTTAAGCTCCCGCGGCTTTACGCCTCCATCCGGGTTACGGCTAGTGGAATTTCTGCTTACGTAAGTTCTGGTAACATGTAATATCGTAGTCAAAATGTTAATGCATAGGTTTTTATTATGGGTGAAGGATATTCCTTTTCATAGAATTCCGGGGATGGGAACATTTACTGTATACCAAATATCGCGCCTTCTCCCGGTGAAAGTTGTTCAATAATGACCATTTCTCTGCAAATGGCATCCAAGTTGTTTATTTACTGAAGAGACGACTTCAAAACAACACTCTGGCACACGCCAAAGATGCGAGCGACCTCAGACATTGACAATCTGATGTATATGGACAATAGCGGTGAGGACGGCATGGATGGGGCAAACGCTTTTGGACAAGACTCTTTTAAGGACTAAAATGTACAGAATCTGGTCAGACAAGAGAAACGTTTTGAAAGAGAGGTGAGGGAGGCTGTCTGTGTTACAGATCTGAAGCCATCTCGAAGCAGAGGAGGAGACTTACAACACCGCTCGATCGTCCACATATACTGTAAATCCGTCCATTTATCCCGTCCAAGGAGACTCAACAATGAACTCTGAACTAATAACAAACACAGCCTTTCAGCTGCTTCTACTTTTATTGTAGCAACAAAATGGAATTTTCACAAGGTCTTCGCTCCAATGCCTCTGAAAAACGTCATTTTGCACACACAAAAAAACTAAATAATAAAGTTGGGTCATAACTAATTTAGGGAAACAAGTAGCCGGGTTTCCATACCAACACTCAGGCTCAAGCCGCTGATTTAGTCTTGGTGCAATGATGTAGCCTGCTCAGGCGAGAAGCCAAATATTTTCGAAGACAACCACAACAGTCCAGTCGCAAATGATTCAATGCCCTAACAATAAACTAACTTGGATAAACAAGAATATTTCCCCGGCACGAGAGTATGAGGCATTTCTTTGAAATCGGGTTTTGGTGAAGTCTTAAAAGGGACAGTGTGCCGAATGTTTTGATTTTTGAAAGTTTGTTCATTTTAAAAAGGCACCGTTCATTTCAATCATAGGCACAAAGAAAAAAATGTTTTACGACATTGTGATTTTTAAAAAAATGTAATTGTAAGTGAAGTAATTGCTAATAATAAAAGTAGGGCTTTTTAACTTGCCTGCTTTTTTTTTTTTTTACCTCATCTATGAAAGACATGTCCCAACTTTCTCCTCTAAATAATTAAATATGGCTCTTAAGGACGACTTTGCCCACCCCCGATCTATAGTAAATGTAAACCTCACCAGTTTGACGATCTCACGAGTGTCGGGTTGAATCCTTCTATCTCCACAATCATTCAGGAGACCCAAAACCAGCATGTTTGTTCAGCCATCACTATACAGAAAAAAAAAGCACATTTTCAACACTTTAGATTGGTCAATAAATCTGTATAAATAATATTCATTCATGTGGGCTAACCGTATAGTTTGGATTTGTGAAAAAAAATAATACTTTTACTAAAATGTGACTTTGGAGGTTATGGCCCTGACGTCAGTGACTACTAGCACATGTTGAAGGGAAAATATTATTGAAAACAGATCCCGCTCTCCTTTCCCCAAAACTAAGACATTACTTCCACACTGAAAAAAAAAATGGTGGTTTGAATTTATTCCGTTTGATTTCGTCAAGTGGTTGCACGAAATAAATTAATCTGGCTCAGATAGATTTCGAAGTAGACTATGAATCCATTCTAAAAATGTATCTAAATCTTGATCATTCCTTTGTGTGCAACCACTTAACAAAATAAACCGGAACAAATTCGAACTGCCATTTTTTTTTCAGTGCACGTTGTTACATGTGCGTCTGCAGTGAGTCTGCAATACATTTAAAAAATTTTTTTTATCCTTTATGTATTTTGACTGACGTCGCTAACGTCATCGACCTTTTAAGACGACCACCTGGGAAGTGTTTTTGATGTTCCAAAAAAGTCCCTGTCCTTTTGAAACCGTTGGTTTTGTACATTTCCTCCCTTTCAGCGAGGCTTCGCAAATGCTTCCCAAGGTTTCCTTTGCGCTGAGGAGTGATGTGCGTAATCTTATTGCCTGTAAGGACTAATCAAGAGTGATTTTTCCCCAAGGGCAAACTGAGCGCAGAAAGTGGTCATAACACAACTAACAACATTTTGTTTGTATCGCCGACTGTAATCAACTCCTATTTTTCCGTATTGTAAAAGGCAGTAATTGTGTTTAAAAGGGTAAACAGAGAGCGGAAGTGGCTCACTTGAATCGCAAAGCTGTTATCGGGGCTGCTTCTCCTCTCCTGTGTTTCATTTGAGGCTTAAAGAGAAATATAAGCCCAGTATGAAGCGTGAACTCCCCTCCTGTTATCGGAAATTAAAGTGAGCTCAATTCTGAGCTGCAGCGCAGCTTGTTTCATGTGAGCTGTCCCATTTGGACAATTGTGACTGAGATTGAGTGTTGCGTTCAGCCCGGTGGCAGCGTGCCGGTTTAACGGTCGGACCAGAAAGTAGCGCCGAGCATGCTGGAGATTGAAGAGGCTGAATTCACCGAGACACACAAAGGGAGGTGTCTGTCTGTTTGATAAAGCCGCTGACCCGCCCACTCCCACGGGCTACCTTTGTCCTTGTCTCGCATGCGATTAAAAACCAAAGGGACTGTTGCGTCTTGGTCTCCAGTCACAATGTTTACAACTCCAATTGATCATTTTTGGGCTTTTTTTCCCCCGCAAGAGGAATCAAATGGAAGCCATGACTCTCATTAAAGAAAAAACTGGCAAGCTAATAATTACAATCAAAAGCTGGCAGGATGAACCAAGAATGACGAAACAGAACCTGAGCGGAGTAGCGACTGGGAGAGCAAGAGAAAGGAATTAATCACATGGCACAACAAAGATTCTTGCCACTACAGTGCGGCCAGCTGAGTGAACAAGGCGGGGACGGGGGTCGAATACACCTACAAAATAAAATCGGATCTCAAAGTTCACCAGATAGAAAAGCCTACTGTACATTTGGGAATTCATTTTCCTTCCGCTCAAATAAACAATTACGGCAACTGCTGCAAAGTATTACAGCTCATCTTAAAATACAACTACTGTAGAATAAATAATAAAAAAATAAATAGCTAATTGGAGGGCGGCCCGGTAGTCCAGTGGTTAGCACGTCGGCTTCACAGTGCAGAGGTACCGGGTTCGATCCCAGCTCCGGCCTCCCTGTGTGGAGTTTGCATGTTCTCCCCGGGCTTGCGTGGGTTTTCTCCGGGTGCTCCGGTTTCCTCCCACATTCCAAAAACATGCATGGCAGGCTCGTTGGGCACTCTAAATTGTCCCTAGGTATGAGTGTGAGCGTGGATGATTGTTCGTCTCTGTGTGCCCTGCGATTGGTTGGCAACCAATTCAGGGTGTCCCCCGCCTACTGCCCGAAGACTGCTGGGATAGGCTCCAGCACCCCCCGCGACCCTAGTGAGGATGAAGCGGTTCGGAAAATGGATGGATGGATAAATAGCTAATTGGGAGAGATTGCAAATATTGCCGTTGAATTAAATGATCGATTACAACGCGATCCGGTATTTATTGAACAGCTGTGGCATTGATTAAATGTTGACTAATATGGGCCATGAAGACCATTTATTTTCTTTGTGCATGCACGTAAATGCGTTCAATGCCAAACGAATCCCATGGGTGTGTATGGTAGAGCACAAAAAAAGGAAAACAAAATCATTCACAAGCTTCCACCATGATGAATATCTTGAAACGATCGTTGCTCTATTATGGGCTTTGAAAACCTTGTTAAATATTTCATCAGCCTGGCTAGTGGCAGGTAATTTCATTACCCCTCTGGGTTAGTCGGATAATTTCATGGAGGTGACTGCCAAGTGACACTGTGTGCACGAAAGCCATGCGCAGGCACCCCCCGGCCATTAAAGGCAGCGAAGAAAAAGCGCAAAACGGACACGGAACAACAGTTGAGGGATTTTTTTTTTTTTTAAACTAATACTAACAGACTCACAATTGTTTGACGGCAACTATACAAGCACACATTGAAGCAAAGTGTTATTGGGTCAACATGCTCAATTCACATTGGTTTGACAAATGATATTTAAGAAATCTGTGACCTTTTACCACCAGTGCTTTGGCTATATGGTAACGATAACATAGGCATTCAGTTACTTAGTAAAGCGTAAGCAAAATTTTACAAAAGAGCAAAACATATCGAGTATTGGTTCAATGTCAGTGTGAAGCCATACACAAAGTAGAAAAAAGGGGATCGCGGTGCCGATAACAGCCACCGAACTCCAAGCACAGCCATGTCGTCAGAACACAAAGATAGACAGAAAAATCGAAATAAGTGTTGCACCATAATCAACTCATCAGCCCGATAATGATCCCGATTTTTGAATCAGGTGTGTTGGAACTGGGTAACATAGAAAACGGGCTGGATATGGCTCACGAGGACAAGACTTGGAGGAATCATTTTGATTTTTTTTTTTCTTATACAAAGTTATAGATCGCTGTGGAAATGATACGATTCTGAAGATATGCTGTATATTATATACAGCGGAAATAATTATAAATGGCTCCACACATTTATAGTCTACAACAGTGGTTCTAGACTGGATTCGATCGAACCCCAGCAGTGAGTCGGTCTCAGGGGTTCGACAGCCTCTGCCATGGAGGGTAAGACACACCCGACTCAACATGTCAATTAGTTATGACACGCCCACTTGGCCATCACTGGCTGCAGACGATCACATGACATTGCTTGTCCAATCAGTGCTGTGGGAAATTTTGTTCGCTTAGTCGTCAATGTGTGACTGTCTTGATAGTACGTCGTACAATTTTAAAAAAAAAGGTATACTTATCTCTAGAAATTTGATGTACTTTTTTCTGTTTTTAATCATGTTTTTTTAAGATCTTCAATTTGTAAAAAATTATATATACAGTTAAACTCCTCTAGAACAAAACCTACATGGGCGAAAATACCCCCTAATGTGAAAAAAATCACCATTCCCATTCTCCTGCCCCCCATACGACGAAAAAAAACACTTTTTCGTTATACGAAATCTTTTTCTCTGCTCTTGCCTCGCAAGAGATTCACTACAACGAAGTTTAATCCAACAGCGACCTGTACTGCTTCGTTCGGAAACGGCAAAAGCAACCACCACACTGGTTTACACAGCTCCGAGTTTCTTGAACGCAACATACTCATAGCTGCTCTGCCATTGGCTTACCGAGCATCATCCTGGCCTCCGATTGGCCAAGAGGGACCTCACTATCTATGTGTGTAGATACTGTAGCTAGATCCGTGGAAAATAGCGTGGAATGCATCCGATTAGCAGAGTAAATTGCTTATGGCTCGACGGACATTCAAATAAACAAATGTTTTCTGGAATGCTTTACTTGTTATCATGCTAAAAACTTTACGCTAACTGGAGCGCGAATTGGAGAGAAGGCGAGTTCCATCGCCCGTGGCTGGCTTAAAAGTTCATTGCATGACATCAGCTGAGCAACGCTGTCTTGGGTGGCGATTGAGCGGAGGTCAAGTTAGAGACCGTGAGATAGTGGAAAGAAAAGCCACAGGGTCCAGGAAGTATCTGTTATTGTTCGATTCAGACGCAGCATGAACGTTGCATTGTTTAAATGGCTACAAAACGGACCTTTGGATGTCAAGCAGCTAAGACAAGAATCGCTCTGACGCTGGAAGAGAGGGTAAAAGTGATCAAAATGAAAGACGGAGGAAGCAAAATAAAAGACATTATCCAAGAAATTGGTGTAAGTGAAAGTGAATGCTGATCCTAAATTTCGCAATTTCTTTCCCTTTTTTTCTTTCTACACTGACTATATGAAGTGTCAAATAAGTAGGTGCTCAAACTTATGCAATATTGGAATAAAAATAAAGAGTACACATACGTTTGTGTGTGTGTGTGTGTGTGTGTGTGTGTTTACATCTGAGATCAAATTTGCTACAATGAAAAAACCCCTGTTGTGAAAGATTTCTTGCTGCAAACATGATTTCGTTGTAGAGGAGTGTCACTATATTTAATTTTCACTCATGAAGGGTTCGGTGAACGTGCATATTAACTGGTGGGGTTGGGTACCTCAAAAAAGGTTCAGAACCACTGGTCTAGAAAGAATCGGGAGGGGATTCAGGGGTGAGAGAGGCGAAGAGAGACAGAGTGAATGAGGGAGGGGGCGAGAGAGAGAGAGAGAGAGAGAGACACGCGCTGAGATAATTTCACTCGCAGTCTCGGTGGTACAGTACACCGTTCACGCACCGTGTACAAAAGAAAACTCTCCTTGCCTTAAAAAAAACAAACCAATCTGTTTCTTTTTTTTTGTTTTTGTGATGGAGTTACCCACTTCACCTCCGGGTGACACATACATGTCGTTATCTCCCTTCAACGCCACCCTCCCCGACACGTTACTACTCGGACTCCCGAGAGGCGTCGGGACCAACTGGACCAACGGGACCAATGGGAACAACGCTACCAGCGTGTCCGTGGGTCGCGACACGGCAAGGGTCGTCATCGCCGTGTGCATTACCGCCCTATACTCGCTCATCTGCGTGGTGGGACTGCTGGGCAACATCCTCGTCATGTACGGCGTGGTCAGGTAAGAAACATTGGACAGGGAGCCACTTTACGTTGTCTGGAAGAAGCAATATGGCACTATCGATAGTAACAATAAATAATAATAATAAACATGACAGAAATCCCGAATGATCTATCAGGTATTATTATTCTTAGTTTGAAAAAATATATACGATTGCAGTAATGTGGTGTTTTCAATGTATTCAAAACGTTTAGCAATGCTAATTTGGATTTTTGGGGGGAATGTTTGTGGAATGTCATTGCTAGTACTTTACTTACTACTACAATTGTATGAAATACTCCTATAAATGCTGTACAAATAACAATGTTCATTGTTTTAACCAATTTAAACCTATCATTATTACTATTACCTAGTTTATAAATGACATTTTATTAATTATGATGATGTTGATGGGCGGCCCAGTGGTCCAGTGGTTAGCGCGTCAACCTCACAGTGCAGAGGTGCATGGTTTGATTCCGGCTCCATGGAATTAGCATGTTCTCCCCGGGCTGCCTGCGTGGGTTTTCTCCGAGTACTACAGTTTTCTCTCACATTCCAAAAACATGCATGGCAGGGTTGATGGAACACTCTAAATTGTACCTAGGTATGAGTGTGAGCACCAATGGGATTGTTCGTCTCTGTGTGCCCTGCGATTGGCTGGCAAACGGTTCAGAGAGTCCCCCGACCTACTGCCCGAAGACAGCTGGGATAGGCCTCCAGCACCCCCCGCGACCCTAGTGAGGATGAAGCGGTTCGGAAAATGGATGGATGGATAAATAGCTAATTGGGAGAGATTGCAAATATTGCCGTTGAATTAAATGATCGATTACAACGCGATCCGGTATTTATTGAACAGCTGTGGCATTGATTAAATGTTGACTAATATGGGCCATGAAGACCATTTATTTTCTTTGTGCATGCACGTAAATGCGTTCAATGCCAAACGAATCCCATGGGTGTGTATGGTAGAGCACAAAAAAAGGAAAACAAAATCATTCACAAGCTTCCACCATGATGAATATCTTGAAACGATCGTTGCTCTATTATGGGCTTTGAAAACCTTGTTAAATATTTCATCAGCCTGGCTAGTGGCAGGTAATTTCATTACCCCTCTGGGTTAGTCGGATAATTTCATGGAGGTGACTGCCAAGTGACACTGTGTGCACGAAAGCCATGCGCAGGCACCCCCCGGCCATTAAAGGCAGCGAAGAAAAAGCGCAAAACGGACACGGAACAACAGTTGAGGGATTTTTTTTTTTTTTAAACTAATACTAACAGACTCACAATTGTTTGACGGCAACTATACAAGCACACATTGAAGCAAAGTGTTATTGGGTCAACATGCTCAATTCACATTGGTTTGACAAATGATATTTAAGAAATCTGTGACCTTTTACCACCAGTGCTTTGGCTATATGGTAACGATAACATAGGCATTCAGTTACTTAGTAAAGCGTAAGCAAAATTTTACAAAAGAGCAAAACATATCGAGTATTGGTTCAATGTCAGTGTGAAGCCATACACAAAGTAGAAAAAAGGGGATCGCGGTGCCGATAACAGCCACCGAACTCCAAGCACAGCCATGTCGTCAGAACACAAAGATAGACAGAAAAATCGAAATAAGTGTTGCACCATAATCAACTCATCAGCCCGATAATGATCCCGATTTTTGAATCAGGTGTGTTGGAACTGGGTAACATGGAAAACGGGCTGGATATGGCTCACAAGACTTGGAGGAATCATTTTGATTTTTTTTTTCTTATACAAAGTTATAGATCGCTGTGGAAATGATACGATTCTGAAGATATGCTGTATATTATATACAGCGGAAATAATTATAAATGGCTCCACACATTTATGGTCTACAACAGTGGTTCTAGACTGGATTCGATCGAACCCCAGCGGTTCAGTGAGTCGGTCTCAGGGGTTCGACAGCCTCTGCCATGGAGGGTAAGACACACCCGACTCAACATGTCAATTAGTTATGACACGCCCGCTTGGCCATCACTGGCTGCAGACGATCACATGACATTGCTTGTCCAATCAGTGCTGTGGGAAATTTTGTTCGCTTAGTCGTCAATGTGTGACTGTCTTGATAGTACGTCGTACAATTTAAAAAAAAAAAGGTATACTTATCTCTAGAAATTTGATGTACTTTTTTCTGTTTTTAATCATGTTTTTTTAAGATCTTCAATTTGTAAAAAATTATATATATATATATATATATAACTCCTTTAGAACAAAACCTACATGGGCGAAAATACCCCCTAATGTGAAAAAAATCACCATTCCCATTCTCCTGCCCCCCATACGACGAAAAAAAACATTGTTTCGTTATACGAAATCTTTTTCTCTGCTCTTGCCTCGCGAGAGATTCACTACAACGAAGTTTAATCCAACCGCGACCTGTACTGCTTCGTTCGGAAACGGCAAAAGCAACCACCACACTGGTTTACACAGCTCCGAGTTTCTTGAACGCAACATACTCATAGCTGCTCTGCCATTGGCTTAACGAGCATTATCCTGGCCTCCGATTGGCCAAGAGGGACCTCACTATCTATGTGTGTAGATACTGTAGCTAGATCCGTGGAAAATAGCGTGGAATGCATCCGATTAGCAGAGTAAATTGCTTATGGCTCGACGGACATTCAAATAAACAAATGTTTTCTGGAATGCTTTACTTGTTATCATGCTAAAAACTTTACGCTAACTGGAGCGCGAATTGGAGAGAAGGCGAGTTCCATCGCCCGTGGCTGGCTTAAAAGTTCATTGCATGACATCAGCTGAGCAACGCTGTCTTGGGTGGCGATTGAGCGGAGGTCAAGTTAGAGACCGTGAGATAGTGGAAAGAAAAGCCACAGGGTCCAGGAAGTATCTGTTATTGTTCGATTCAGACGCAGCATGAACGTTGCATTGTTTAAATGGCTACAAAACGGACCTTTGGATGTCAAGCAGCTAAGACAAGAATCGCTCTGACGCTGGAAAAGAGGGTAAAAGTGATCAAAATGAAAGACGGAGGAAGCAAAATAAAAGACATTATCCAAGAAATTGGTGTAAGTGAAAGTGAATGCTGATCCTAAATTTCGCAATTTCTTTCCCTTTTTTTCTTTCTACACTGACTATATGAAGTGTCAAATAAGTAGGTGCTCAAACTTATGCAATATTGGAATAAAAATAAAGAGTACACATACGTTTGTGTGTGTGTGTGTGTGTGTGTGTTTACATCTGAGATCAAATTTGCTACAATGAAAAAACCCGTTGTGAAAGATTTCTTGCTGCAAACATGATTTCGTTGTAGAGGAGTGTCACTATATTTAATTTTCACTCATGAAGGGTTCGGTGAACGTGCATATTAACTGGTGGGGTTGGGTACCTCAAAAAAGGTTCAGAACCACTGGTCTAGAAAGAATCGGGAGGGGATTCAGGGGTGAGAGAGGCGAAGAGAGACAGAGTGAATGAGGGAGGGGGCGAGAGAGAGAGAGAGAGAGAGACACGCGCTGAGATAATTTCACTCGCAGTCTCGGTGGTACAGTACACCGTTCACGCACCGTGTACAAAAGAAAACTCTCCTTGCCTTAAAAAAACCAAACCAATCTGTTTCTTTTTTTTTGTTTTTGTGATGGAGTTACCCACTTCACCTCCGGGTGACACATACATGTCGTTATCTCCCTTCAACGCCACCCTCCCCGACACGTTACTACTCGGACTCCCGAGAGGCGTCGGGACCAACTGGACCAACGGGACCAATGGGAACAACGCTACCAGCGTGTCCGTGGGTCGCGACACGGCAAGGGTCGTCATCGCCGTGTGCATTACCGCCCTATACTCGCTCATCTGCGTGGTGGGACTGCTGGGCAACATCCTCGTCATGTACGGCGTGGTCAGGTAAGAAACATTGGACAGGGCGCCACTTTACGTTGTCTGGAAGAAGCAATATGGCACTATCGATAGTAACAATAAATAATAATAATAAACATGACAGAAATCCCGAATGATCTATCAGGTATTATTATTCTTAGTTTGAAAAAATATATACGATTGCAGTAATGTGGTGTTTTCAATGTATTCAAAACGTTTAGCAATGCTAATTTGGATTTTTGGGGGGAATGTTTGTGGAATGTCATTGCTAGTACTTTACTTACTACTACAATTGTATGAAATACTCCTATAAATGCTGTACAAATAACAATGTTCATTGTTTTAACCAATTTAAACCTATCATTACTATTACCTAGTTTATAAATGACATTTTATTAATTATGATGATGTTGATGGGCGGCCCAGTGGTCCAGTGGTTAGCGCGTCAACCTCACAGTGCAGAGTTGCATGGTTCGATTCCGGCTCCATGGAATTAGCATGTTCTCCCCGTGCCTGCGTGGGTTTTCTCCGAGTACTACAGTTTTCTCTCACATTCCAAAAACATGCATGGCAGGTTGATGGAACACTCTAAATTGTACCTAGGTATGAGTGTGAGCACCAATGGTTGTTCGTCTCTGTGTGCCCTGCGATTGGCTGGCAAACGGTTCAGAGAGTCCCCGACCTACTGGCCGAAGACAGCTGGGATAGGCCCCATACAGTTATTTGACACTTCATATAGTCAGTGTAGAAAGAAAAAAAGGGAAAGAAATTGCGGAATTTACGATCAGCATTCACTTTCACTTACATAAATTTCTTGGAAAATGTCTTTTACTTTGTTTCCTCCGTCTTTCATTTTGATCACTTTTACCCTCTCTTCCAGCGTCAGAGCTCTTCTTGTCTTAGCTGTGTCTGAAACTAACAATAACAAATACTTCCTGGACTACTGCGCATGTATAAACCAGTGCAGTGGTTGCTGTTGCCATTTCCGAACGAAGCAGTAGAGGTCGCTGTTGGATTAGACTTCATTGTAGTGAGTCTCGTCGTGAGGCAAGAGCAGACAAAAAGATTTCGTATAACGCAACGGGGTTTTTTTTCGTTGTATGGGGGGCAGGAAAGTGGGAATGGTGTTAATGCATTAAGATTTTTTCACACTAGGGGGTACTTTCACCCATGTAGGTTTTGTTGTAGAGGAGTTTCACTGTACATCATTTATAAAGTGTTTTTCCTCAAGATTTAAACAATTTACAGACAGAACAGATAATAACAGATGTACAAAATTGGTTTTTTCTTTCTTATCTTAGTGCTAAGGTAGAATTAGTGCCACACTAACTCATACCGCATTCAGTTAATACTCACCAGAGGGGTGGCAGTGTGATTTCCAGCAGAGCCTTCCACTAAAACCTCCTCATGGCACAATTTTTTCCTGATACGGAATGTTTTTGTCAAATCAATGTATTTATTTGTCTGGCTAATGCACCGTAATCAATCACAGTAATGGCTGTGTACAGTATTGATTTGTTTAGTCAGGCACTGCAGTTCATATGCAGGAAGCAGTTTGATTAAACATGTCTCGAAGAAAGAACGTACAACAGGCCACAAAAGGAAAAAAACAAAACCGGGAAAAAAAAGAAGCAATCACGCTCCAAGCGGCAAATGGGAGACAAGAATTGAAGAGTTCCTATGCGGGAGTCGTTTTATACAAATGTGGTTTAATGGAGGTGACAGTCATCGTGGCAGAACAGAGGCTCTCGTGCAGTCGCAACACCCATCACAGCTTTGTGCGTCTAAAAAGCTTTTATTATCCCGGCGTAAACTGCATATCATTGGCTTGAGAGAGGAAATGAGGCTAAGATCTATACAGTAGTTTGGTTTCTAACCTCGTTACGTTTTAATGGCAATCAGCAGGCGACCGCAGCATACATAACAAACCGTGTCTTGTACTCAGTGTGGCCTGAAAGTGCTTTGCTCCTCGCTAGGTACACCAAGATGAAGACGGCCACCAACATCTACATCTTCAATTTGGCCCTGGCCGACGCCCTCGCCACCAGCACTCTGCCCTTCCAGAGCACCAATTACCTCATGAGCACGTGGCCTTTTGGACAGCTGCTGTGCAAATTGGTCATCGCCATTGACTACTACAACATGTTCACCAGCATCTTCACGCTCACCATGATGAGCGTGGACCGTTACGTGGCCGTGTGTCATCCCGTGAAGGCCCTGGACTTCCGCACGCCGGCCAAAGCCAAGATCATCAACATCTGCATCTGGATTCTCTCATCAGTTATTGCAGTACCTGTAATGATCATGGCCGTTACCAGGGTGACAGACAAAGGTACAGAGCTATAGATGCCTTGTTGTAGATGAAACAACGTCTCCCGCCAGATGTCTTCCAGTTGTAATGCGGCCTTTGTTGTTCCAATTACAGAAAACATGCTATTCCTGGGGGGGGATATTCCTGTGTGAATAGTGAAAGACTGCTAGCAAATTGACACGCAGGCAAATCGAAACATTTGGGGGGGGTTAAAAAAAAAAAATCCCCATTTTTAGCACAGTAGTTAAACTGTAAATATATCACAAACTATGATCCAAAAGATATCATTTCACACTCATTTTGCAAGATTTCCCTTTCAAATAATTTGCTTACAGATGATCTAATGCAGGGGTGGCCAACCCGCGGCTCGCCAGCCGCATGCGGCTCTTTGGCTCGTTCCATGTGGCTTTCACCCAATTGTCGAAAACGCCTCGGCGATGGCGCTGCCATTCAAACAACGGTGCTTGATACACAGAACGCACTACGTCAGCCTATCAGCAAATCCCGTGACTTGATTGGCAAAGAGGGCAACCAATCAGATGACTAAATCACCGCTCAGGCGCAGACGACGTCGCTAAGTGCTAAGCTAATCAGCGAATTACCTCTGTTTTTAGGGGAGGTGTGCCAATACGTCGATTGCAATCAAGAGCCATCAGACTGGTCCCAAGTCAACCGCGAGTGGTGGGAGGAGGAAATGGGGGGGGGGGGGGGGGGTATGCACCAGCAGTGCGCGTCTACCACAGCCAAAATATATAAGTTTAGCCCGGATTATTTTAGCATGTGTACTGTATACATCGACATACAAAGATTTTAGTTCCTCACTCATGTAGTCCTTAGTTGCTGTTTGGTATTTGTGGGGGGATTGGAGATGGGGGGAGTGTTATCATCTTACTCAAGGATACTTAGACAGCGAGGATCAAATCCACAACCTTTAGAGTGGGAGACAAGCACTCAACCACCTGAGCCGCGCTCCTCCAAAGTGGAGCGTTGCTATTTTCCTGTTGCATCCCGGTGCCAAGGAGCTGTGTTGAAGAAGGTTGAGGAGTTTCATTAGGAGAAAATTCGTTTTGCTGAAATTTGATGGCATCTGTAGGGCATATTCCTATGAAAAAGAAAAACTAAAGAAAATGCAAAAGAAGAGTAAGGAAAAAGTCCAAGAAGTACTTGGCACATTAAAACAGAGTCACGTGATCGGGATTGGGACATCCCTAGTCTGAGTGCTTTTGCCACATTGAGTTACAGTCAGCTTAGTTGTCCAAAAATGCTCCTTTTTTTCCAGTAGTTTCAGGGGCAGGTGCTTTTTGTTGAATTGAGGGAGTAATGAGCCCGTAGAAGAGAACACATTTGAGCTGGCTTATTAAACTTCAATTAGCCTATCCACATGAGCCTCCATTCAACTGTCGTCATTTTTCTCCCCAGGCAGCGTCGATTGCAGAATCATATTTCCCAAACCAGAATGGTACTGGGACACGGTGACAAAAATCTGCGTCTTCATCTTCGCCTTCCTGGTGCCCGTGCTTGTCATCACCGTCTGCTACGGTCTGATGATCCTGCGGCTAAAGAGCGTCCGTCTCCTCTCCGGATCCAAAGAGAAGGACAGAAACATGAGGCGAATCACCCGCATGGTCCTGGTGGTGGTGGCGGCCTTCATCATTTGCTGGACTCCCATACACATCTTCATCATTGTCAAGACCATGGTGAAAATCGACCACAAGAACCTACTGGTGATGGCGAGCTGGCATCTGTGCATCGCCCTGGGCTACACCAACAGCAGCCTCAACCCGGTCCTTTACGCCTTCCTGGATGAGAACTTCAAGAGGTGCTTCAGAGATTTCTGCTTGCCCTATCGCACACGTACGGAGCAGCACAGCTTCTCCCAAGGCCGCAACAGCACCAGGGAGCCCGTGTCCATTTGCGCCCCCGCCACCCGAGGCAGACAGCCCGCGTGACTAGGCATGGACTGTAGAGGGATCCAGGATGAGCTCCAGACCGAAGTCACACAGGTCGCCACCACAGGAGTGTGAATGTTGGCATTTTTTTTCCCCACCGCTGGCAGTTTGATCTTAAACTCATGCCCAAGGCTTTGCACGAAGGTTCCCTCGTGAAGAGACCCAATGCTTTTCTTTCAGGATGCTGAAAAAAATGCCAAGGTGTGCCTGTCGATTCCAAACTGGTGGATATAAATGTACATATAGACAAGTGACAAGATAAAGAGGGGGGGGGGGGCGCGGTCCACTTTCATCAGGCATTTAAAACTCATTCAGTACCAGCCAATTCTAGACCAAGTCTGAAAAGACGTTTAAAAACGTCTTTGGGAGTCAATGAGTTAAGAAAACCTGAGTACAGAAATAAAAAATAAAAAATATGTATCGACAAAAAAAAAAAAAGATACAGTCAAACCTCTGTTTTCGAACGTCTCGGTTCTCAACCAATTCGGTTTTCGACCAAAAATTTCGAGTTTTTTATGCCTCGGATGACGACCGAATTTCGGCTCTCTCACAAACTGAGCGCACTTGAATGCGTCACTTGACTCCTCTCGCCTTCCTTACACGAGGAAGTGACGCTTCCTCGTGTAGCGTTTCATTGTGAACAGGTGTGTTCAATAAAGATTTTTATTTTTTAAAAGAGCGTGGTTTCGGTTTTCGAACAGCCTTCTGGAACGGATTATGGACGAAAACCGAGGTATGACTGTACAATTTAATTCTAGTCCAAATCTATCTTCATGAGAGGAAACCAAGTGTGTCTTCTCAGTCAGTAAAAGTTAAAAACAACACACACACACACACACACACACACACACACACGCGCGCGAAATGATACATCGCCTCAATGGCATCACTGGCAGCAGTAAAATGCTTACTTTTTGCTTCACAGATGGGAACTAAGTTAGTGCTGAAGTGATACACAATGCTTACAACTTTATCTCATCGCTTCGACTCAACCAAATTTACTTTCATGAAAAAAAAAAACAGAAGTTTTGACACAGATAGTCGAGGCATTAGACCTGAAGAGTTCTGACATGTTATTCTTTTTGCTAAGTCCAATGAAAATAGATCAGACTACAAACAAATAGTGTAGGTGATTATAAAAGTAAGCATCTGGAAAAAAAAAAAAAAGGTTACTGGTTGCTAGGCAGTAGGTGAAACAATATTTATGTCATCCATTCATTGATTTTTCTACAGCGCTTGTCCTCATTAAGCTCGTGGGTGAGCTGTTCAATTGCAGTGATTTGCGCCATTTAGACCAATTTTAAAAAACAACAACCCAAAAAAAAAACAACTCTCTGGAACAAGCTTTTTCTTTTTTTCTTTTCAATCACAACCCCATCTGCTTGTTAATGTCTGGACCCATCCCAAATGCAAACTCACGGCGGGTGCTCAATTTGGGTCTAAATGTGGCCACCACGACAGCATTAGAACAGCAATTTTTTTTCACTTGTGAGCCGAGTCTCCCTGTTGTTTTTATTTTTCACCGAGCTGTTCAGACACATTCAAAATGCACCCACACACTCTACTAGCAGTGCTTGGACAGCAGAGGGTTTTTGATACTTTTTCAGATTTGTCTTCGCTTCGGCACAGTATTGAGTGCTACATTGTTGAGTGTCAGCTTTAAGAGTGCTTGGAGACGTCGGTGCCATATTGGGAGGGAAGCGCAGCTCAGTGTAAACACTCTGCGCTGATGAGCCTGTTTCGCAGTACAGCACGCTGATCCAAACGGCGCAGAGCTCTCTGCTTGTCCAATTTAGTCACCGACAACTTGTTAAATGTTTCAACGATGGAGACCAGAGGTGAAAATGACAGTGCGGCCTTGACAAATCATTGCCGGATTATTTAGCGGTTTTATGACACTGCGTTTAAAACCCCTTCTGCTCAGTGCATACGAATATGTAAATATCTTCAGATGACAGCTCCCTTCACCACCAGAGACTCTGCAACAGAGCAGACAATTGCACGCAATTGTACCCGAGCCGAAAGGGGGCCTGAGTCGCATCCATACGAGTGACGAAACAACGCACTGCAACAACAGCATGTCGGAAAGATTTTGCACGTGGTGCTTTACTGTTGTTGTCAAGTGGCTGCAGACACAGCTCCAGGATTTCTTCTGTACTGTGGCGAAAGGGGGTCTTGACGGATACAAAAAAGTGCTGAGAAAAATGCTGGAGGGGCTTAACTGGGCTAGCTACACAGATTTCTGATGGTGCGGAGTGGCTGGAAAGTGGCGTGGCGGGGTTGGGGCTCTGAACGATGACTAATGTAGGTCCATATCAACAACACAATTGTAAACTCCTACAGACACTGTGATTTTGTACAAGCCAAGGTCCACAGCTTACGAACACCTGGATACTGGAAGAAACAACTTACGCTCTTCCGTGAAAACGTTTGGGAGACACCAAACTCATCCCAACCTCGTCTTGGGTTCGTCGGGTAATTTCATGGACATTGCCTTCAGCAATGGCACAAGACAAAAGGCCTTCATTCAAGTTGGAAGCATAGAATTGTCCTTGCAATGCAACTTTTGACACTTGTGGTTAAGACGTGTGCCTCTCAATTTGGAGGTCGGGCCTTCGAATCTGGGCTATGTGGAGTTTGCATGCTCTCCCTGTTCCACCCGCATTCTAAAAACTTGTCTTTTGGTCCATTGAAGACTGTGAGTGTGAATGATTATTTGTCTCTACCGGGGGTCGGCAACACGCGGCTCCAGAGCCGCACGCCGCTCTTTAGTGACATCTAGTGGCTCCCTGGAGCTTTATAAAAATGTTTGAAAATGGAAAAATATTTTGATAGTAGGCTAATATAGCTCCAATTGATATAGATACATGTTGCAGATCCGAAAAAGGAGAGCTGTGGTGTTGTTTATATTGATGCTTTTCGACAAACACAGACACGTCTGCGTCCGACTCCGTGCCTTCTCTCTTCTCGTTCAACTCGAGAGGCGTTCAAAGACAGCCTCTGAAAAACGGAAATTCATGATGACTTCACTGACAAGAAAAGCGAAAATAATGCACCAAAACAAAAAAATCAAGCGAGGAAATCACAAAATAAATTCTATGGGGGCGTTTGTGAACACACAACAAAGGAATGAATAACATAAACTATTCTGAGACAGTCCAGTCTCCTACATACGTACAGCATGTGTTTCCTTCATTGTAAGTTTTATAGAAGGATATAATTTTTTTGCGATTCCAGACATATTTGTTTTTTGGGTTTTTTTTTGTCCTGTATGGCTCTTTCAACATTTTGGGTTGCCGACCCCTGGTCTATACCGAACCAGTCCAGTGTGTCATTCTTTCTTCACACCCCAAGTCAGGTGAGAGGCTCCAGCTCACCAGTGACCAATTCGGATAAGCGCTATAGAAAATGGATGGATGGAACTTGAATCCATATGATGCATATTGAGTGTGGCATATCGAGGGAGAGACACCATAATGACAATCGAGTCTTTTGCTGCTTCATGTGTTTCAGGGAATTGCATTCAATTTGCTGTAAATTTATTCCTGTGATGGTAAAAGGGGAACGTAATCACAGATGAGTGCCACACTCATGGTCAATGTCAAACAAAACGCCTTCAGTTCTGTGCCTCCCTACGAAGCACCTGTAGAAAAAAACCCGCCTGCTCCAGCATTTCAACCATTGACGCAGTGCAGCCCAACCAACCGTCTAGTGCAGGGGTGTCAAACTCATTTTTGTCGCGGGCCACTTCGGAGTTACATCTTTCCTCAGAGTGCCGTTACAACAGTGGAACCGAATAAATGTTTAATCATCACATTGTATTCTTACTTGTACACAAAAAAATGATGGCTCACTAGTTTTGAAATCAGTCAAGTATTTGTTCAATTATTGTTCAAGTGAGTGTAAATAGGGTAACACATTTTTTGCAAAATGTTACCGTTATTTATTACGTATGGCAATTTGAGATTTTGGTACAGATTTAAGCAATGATCATGTAAATTGACAAAGATGATTTGCTTTTGCGGGCCACATAAAATGACATGGCGGGCCGGATCTGGCCCCCGGGCCTTGACTTTGACACCCGTGGTTTAGTGGTTGGGTTGCATGGGTTATTTTTCCCTCTACATTCAGCCTACCCGAAAGCTGAAGAGGAAGGCGGCGCGGCGAGCTCACTCAATGACCTCAAACGGGCTTGGAGGAAAGTCATTAGCAAATCAAGGAGAGGCTTTCCGATTCACATTACGTCTGATGGGGTAATTTGCCATTACGGACGACTGGACATTTAAAGTGAGGTGATTTTTTTTTGTGTTTGTTTTTAAAGCACGTTTTATGTTCAAATGCGGAACTGTTGCCAATCGTGGCATCGATAGTTCAAATGTAAATACAGTAACGTGTAGTTGTGTTCGAGCGTTTAAGTGATGCTGGAATTTATTTGGTTGCAAAGCTGTTGTACTGTTACGCTATAGTCAGCCTATTTACATATGATATTATAATGGGTTTTCAATCATAGGCTGTACCATCAGGATGAGATGAGGATTCGGGCCAAACGGGGGGAGGGGAGACGGGGGTACACAAATGTACAATGAAAAATTGTAAGACTCTTGCCTTTTTGTCTCTTGTAAAATGACAAATGTATTTTCTCCTAATAATAGATTTCTTTGACTTTTCAGTGTGGTCTGAATACTCCTTCACATGTCAAAAACAGTGATGTCATTCTCGATTTTCATTCCGTCATCCGTATAAAAGGAGCGTTTCAGTGTTTTCAGGTCTGCAATGCTTTTCCGATGTGAATCGGAATGCCTTAATCAGCATCGGGTTTTGTTTTCTTCTTTTGGAAGGCAATGGAAGCCCGCGCCTCACGGGATATTTGCTGGTCCGCAAATATCCTGCGTCCAAGTATTGAGGAGCAAATCGTTGCTGGGGGACCACTGCAAAGGAATGTACCGTATTGGCCCGAATATCAGATGGCCCTGATTATAAGACGATGCCCTCTTTTTCAAGACTCAAGTTTGAAAAAAGACTTTTTGAACACCAAATTAATTTTTATACAAAAAATAATGATTATATTTGAGAGAAAAAGCATGTCATTTTGCCTCATTCAGATCTTAATATCTGAACATTTAAATGTGTAAACTAAAGTGCAATCACATTTCTGGTTTTTGAAATGTAAATTACATCGTAACTTATCCTCAGCTGCTGATCTCCGAATCACTTTTCTCCAGATTGTCGCTACGTTACTCCATTTTCTGTTCTCTCTTCTATTATTTTATTTTCTTTCTTACCGCTATTTTTTATTTTTCTTCTTCATGCTACCGCTATTTTAATTTTTATTCTTCGTGACAGGGGTTCACTTTGGCCTCGGGAGTCAAGTTCAGCATTCGCTTCAATGATATCTGGCGCCATCTAGCGTCGTGAATGGGTATAACGTCTAGACCTCGAATATAAGACGACCCCCACTTTTTCAGTCTTATTTCAATGCAAAAAACTCCGTCTTATATCTAGGCCAATGCGGTACTTTGTTTATAACGGTGTGCGCTACAATTCATCACATACATCGCAATCCCTTTGTACAAAGTGCTTTAGCAATCTTTGGCTTTCTCGCTCTGCGGGGCAGCATACGTCGTCTTGTAACTGATGTTGTTGAACCGCATTAGTAGATTTTGGTCCCAGTGGTACTTATCATGGATAATGCTGACTCATATATGTAAATGTCGGTTTGTGTCATGAGAGTTCCACAATTAGTGAGTACGATCAGGTATGGATTTTTGTCTACCAGGAAGAGGGTGTGGTTTATTGAACAGAACCACTTGGGAAATCTCTGGTAATCGCAGCAGTGGGTGGATGTGTCACATCCAAAAGAGAGAGTGTCCATGTGACGGAACCTTTGAAAAGCACAAGATGTCATTCGTCACGGATGCAATTGGAGGTAGTGGATGATGACTTCTATTTTCAAAGCGTGTAACTAAATCCTGAATTTGTATTCATCGCTCATAAGATGCATGTTTCCTCCAGATTAGCTGTTGTTCTGCTCTATCAGGAGTGGCAAGGTTGATTTTTATCATTTGTAGGTTGGGGGTGATTTCTAACCAACGATGGAACGTGCCCATGGTAATAGTGAATAAAGGAACATGGTATATGTGAGCATCATGTGACTTTTGTTGGATAGATTGGAAGGGTATTGAAGTATTAATTATTGAATTGAATTGAATACAACTTTATTGTCAAATGTGCTGTACGTATGTGTAACATACAGCACAGATGAAATTTCTTCCCCCTCAACATCCCCCAATTATGTATTTAACATGCCAACCATATCTGCAAAAGAAATATATGCTCCACAGTGGCGTGCAGTAAGGTTCATGGTTGGTGAGGCACTGACTCCTTTCGTGTTAGATTTACAAATATATAAACCAAAAAGGGTAGCTTATTCAATTGGCTAAACATTATACTGTATTTGCGACATGCAGATATACGGCAAGCAGCACGAGCCAGTTGCATGTATCGACCCAGTTTTGTGATGAGGCTCTGCCTCACCTGCCTCCCCTGTCCCTGATGCTCCAATTGAAGTGAATTTTACTTGGCTACACCATTTGAGAGCATCAATCTGTTACAAGACTGTTAATGTGTCTACTGATGGAATAATTAGGACGCACCGCTCATCCGGATAGCTTTCAGGCTCTTTGAGGATGTTCAAATGATTATTTCACACCATGAGTCGAATGAAGGAGTCTCGCACAAAAGAAAAGGCTGCTCAGCTCATCATGGTAATTCATCCGAACTGAGCGGAAGACAAAACGTTGTTATAAGGTTGGGAAGAAGGAGCGATCCTTTTCACCCACCACAGAGGGGACATTAGTAAATCGTGGCCTTTATGTAATATTAATTAATTGGTCCCGCCTTTGTTCGGTGAATGCAAACTGACCTGAAATGTTGCCAAATTCATCAATCAGCATTTTTTGGGGGGGGAATGGGGGACAAAAAAAAAAGGTGCTGCAATTGTTTGGGTGTGTGTACTGTATGTAGTTTGAAAATATATTTTTACTGAAAACAATTTTTTTTTGCTGTTACACATTTTTTTGCTGTTAAACATGCAAAAATGACATCGGTTTCCCCCCTATTTAACCCCGTTTAACCAATGCACATGTTCAAATCAAAGAAATCCAAACGCTCTTTTTTTCTGTGCATGTAGATAGCATTTGTAGATAAAGTATATCTTTATGTAAACCATTAGCGCCCAAATGTACAGTGATGCCTTGAGATCCAAGTTTAATTGCTACCGTGACCATGCTCATGAATAAACATGTTTGGCCCATGGGGCTATTTCTGGGTCTGATGATTTGCAGCACCGGTCCCTGAAAGGGTTCAAGTCTCTGGGCTGGAAGCTTTCTTTCTGACTAGATATTGAACGTACAGTAGAAAGGCACACACTCATGCGCAGTGCACATCAATGGCGCGCACACAATTCAATGCGTTTATGGTCGAAAGGCAACAGCACTTGTGCACTAACGCTAATTAAAAACAGACACGAATGTTGCTGATGCATTCGCAACAGCTTTGAGTTTGCTTGTACCGCATTCCTTTGCCAGGATCAAAAAGCTCACTCAATCAGGCAAACTGATGCGCGGTAAGAAATGATTTGCAGCTGCAAAGTGAATGACGGTACACGGGCTTCTCATGATTTAGCCTGATCAAACTTTTTTTTTTTTTGTGCTGAGGATTAGATCTAGAAAGAACTTGTACATTTTGGTGCAATGCAGTAGTAGGCAGTTAAAAATTCCAATTCAAAGCCAGTCAAATTACATACAGCAGTAATAATGCGGTTTTCCAGTAATGGATTAGGCCTGCTGTTTTGTGCATCTGTCTGATACTTTACATTTAACCAGAAAAGCAAATAGCTTGAACGAAATTGGGCGTAAATAAATGCGAACGGAATCCCTGCTGGCTCAAAGCATCCAATTGGGTTGCCAGCTGAGAGCCACAAACGCCCGGACTGGCAAACTCGCTTCTTTTACCGAACCTAGTGTAAGTCGAGGGGTTCGTAGGTTTTTAGATGGATTGCTCTACGTTTAGAATGGGCAAAAAGGGAAGGGCGACTTCGTGTGAACACAGCTCTTTTTTATTAATTTTTTCTCAACGTCTCCCTCGTAACTCTAACGAACACACCTCTTTCCGGTAACGACCGCACTTCCTGCTTTCCTTCACCAATCAAATGTAAGCAACATAAGAATATTTCAGAAAGTATTCAACAGAATATAATTTAGGTAATTGTAACATAAAAGAATATAATGCTCAAATATAAAATGATAATAATTAACAATTTAGCAAAAGCTTACACTAATTAGCTTTTAGATTGGGCTGCATTGAACGTGGACAACTTTGCTGCAGGCTATTCAGGTCACGACTGAATGTGAGTAAATGATACCTAATCAACACGACACGGAGCACAGCTCACGTAACCGCAGGAAAAGCTAATTAAATAGGGTTCAGACAAACATATTGCAATTTAGCACAACAGATGGCTAACATCAGATGAGGGCATACGTCCCTCTTATGAGCCTCTCTGCACCCGGTCAGCCGCCGAGGGGCTTCAAAGCAATCCCCTCAGTCCACTGCGCGAGGATTTCAATATATCAAGGCAATCTGCGGTAATCACAAGTATGGTCCGCAGACGATGTTGCAGAGCCACCTCAGTAAGCGGAGACTTCTAGAATTTTCATTTGCAAATTATGCCCTATTTAGTTTCCGATGCACACACTCACACAAGAGCATGCTGGCTGAGAATAGAACTACACTCTGCTCCACATGCCATGGCAACAGGAAAGCACTCAAAACATTCACCACCAAGTGTGTCACCTAATACTTGGACAGGATTTTTTGGGGAATATATATTCAACTGCCACAACACTAGGAGGGTTGGATAGACAATCACAGGTCGGTGTGTTTAATATCAACGAGTGCTTCCCAATCTTGATTGAGAAAATGCACATATGTCATAATTGCAGAAGCAGTCCAAGGCCTATTAGTAGCATTGAGTATACATTTATTTTCCCAATAAAATAAACGTACTAAACCAATTACAAGTGGTAAACTCGATGCTCCTCTGTGTTCTGCTTCCACTGACAACGGGGTGACTGACTGTCAGTGCAGCTTGAGACGATGGCTACATTTTCATTTTCATTCAACAGAATTTTGTTGGGCTTCTTTCAATTAAACAGGTCTAAACCCAAATTTTATTTTCATTGAAAAATACAATGCACATAAATTGTTGCACTAACTGAGTCATTCAACCATACTTAACTAATATTTAGCTGTATAGTAGATTGCACTCATACGCTTGTGCTTAAAAGGCTAATATATATCTATGTTTTAACCTAAATACAGTCAAACCTCGGTTTTCGAACGTCTCGGTTCTCGTCCAATTCGGTTTTTGACCAAAAACTTTTTTATGCCTCGGATGACGAACAAATTTCGGTTCTCAAACAAACTGAGTGCACTTGAATGCACCATTTGACTCCTCTTGCCTTCCTTACATGAGGAAGTGACGCTTCCTCGTGTTGCTTTCCATTGTGAGCAGACATGTTCAGTAAACATTTTTATTTTAAAAACAGCGTGGTTTTGATTTTCGAACAATTTCGGTTTTCAAATAGCCATCTGGAACGGATTATGGACGAAAACCGAGGTTTGACTGTATTTAGGTTGAAACATAGATATATATTAGCCTTTTGAAGCATAAACGTATGAGTGCAGTCTACTAGACCGCGAAATATTAGTAAAGTATGCTTGAATGACTCAGTTAGTGCAACAATTTATGTGCATTGTATTTTTCAACGGAAATAAAATTTGGGTTTAGAATGAGGAGGGAGCAGCCGACAGTATTCCAAGAGTAACACAAACAATACCATGAAAATTGTTGAGTTCCAGTGTGCCCATTGTCATCCAAAATCACCAGCATTCTAAGCCACCACCATACAACTCAATCATGATTAAATGTACTGTATTACTGTACTTTGTCCCAGAAGCTCCTTTCGTGGACAACGAAGTGCATGAGAAAATGTAATTCAAAGGATAAATCATTTCAGCAGGTAATATGGGAACTAAAAATGAATTTCAATGGTAAGGATGGCGACATTCAATTCTACACTAGCGAAAAAGGATAAGCAGGGTAAGAACTACCCCTGCATAACAGAAATGTGTAGCGGCAACTTACTTTCCTTTTGTCACTACGTCATCAGCAGGGCATGACGCTTCCTGACTCGTGCCTTTCTTCGACGGGCCTTTCAGTTCAGCAACGACGACAACAAATCGCGTTAATTCTTCTTGAACTCAACTTATTTAGGCGTTACAAATCATGACAAACATATCTGGGTCGTGTAACTTTAGCCATTAACACGACAACACGTTTACACGGTGAGAAAAATTGTGACTCCATGCCCGACTGTCTTCCGAATGATCCTGACGTCAACACCACCAATAGGCATCTAACTTGGCTTTCAACACGTCTAGGCAGGACAACTAATGGAGCCGAGATACTTTAATATTCTTAATAAATGTGCTGTAAGTAAGTAAGTAAAACATCAAATACATGCCAAACAATTTGCAACTGGTCAATTCAAATGACCCGAATGGCGAACAGTTACTTAAATATATAATTTAACCAAATTTTTCTTATGGCTCTAACACAATGTTAGATATTTTCTGCTTAAATAACAGGAAATGGTCATACTACCATTAATAGATCACTGCACACATATTCTGTCATTGACCGACCGCAGTGGTTTATTGACATAACCTCAAGTATATTTACCGTAACCACAATGTTTATTATTGTATCCGTGGCTGCATACCTTAAAGCACATGTGTCAAACTCAAGGCCCAGGGGCCAGATGTGGCCCGCCATATCATTTTATGTGGCCCGGGAAAGCAAATCAAAGATGACAACTTCCACGATGCTTGCTAAAATCTGTACCAAAAGTTTACATTTTCATAGGTCATAAATCAGTGACATATTGAAAAACATTTTCTTGTTACTAAACTCCTAATTACAATAACTTAAACAATAATTGAATAAAACAGTATTCTTGACTTCTTTATATAGTTTCAGTCATAATGGTCCTCCTAGGGAAACGGCAATTATAATGTAGCCCGCGACAAAAATGAGTTTGACAACCCTGCCTTAAAGTTTTTCTCTAATTTATTGTATGGGGGGAAAAAAATGAGTTCTATTTCAGCAACACGGGAGATTGGGTGCAAAGAGTCCATTATGTTGATGAATAGAGGCAAAATTGTGGCAATGCATTATTGTTCAAACATTTATGGACCCAACTGTAGTTTACTCCTCCTGTCTTAGGAAAATATTTAAATATTACAAAGTGCAGTTCTACACACCTGGGAAATTTAGATTTAAATAAATAGGCCTACCTCTTAGGCAGTCATTTGTCTGCATTGATATCTGAGTAAAGGCAGAAGGTTTTGGTAGATGAATAAGCAAAGGACTCGAGGCTATTTTTTTCTTCTTTCCACGCACACATTTTCCACCGAAAAACAAAATGCACAATGTTTAATAAGTTTCCTGCAATGATTAAGTTGGGATGAAAGCAAAGTGCAGTCATTTTCATTGAACTTGAAATTTAGTGATGGATGAGTGCTTACCAAATAGACGGCACAGGACGTAAGTACAAATGTTAGAAAAAGTTAGTTAAAAGCTCAGCAAGATTCACCGCAACTCGCCTTGTTAGAGAGAGAAAAAGCGATAGAATAAAAAATGGGAAAAAGAGAGAGAGAAAAAGCGATAGAATAAATAATGAAAGAGAGAAAAAAAGCGATAGTAAGTAAGTAAAGTTTATTTTTAAAGCACATTTAACCACAGCTTGCACTGACCAAAGTGCTGTACATAGTGCATAAGCTAAAACAGGTTAAAAATAGAATAGATAAGTGAATAAATACACATACAGCACAGTGATTTAAGCTAAGATGATAACAACACAACACTTAATTACAGACAGCAGGGTAAGACAATTAGGGCACAGGGAAGGCCAATGTAAAAAGGTGCGTCTTGAGCTTAGTTTTGAAAAGTGTTATTGAGGGGGCATTTCTGATATCAAGTGGCAGTTGGTTCCATAGCTGAGGGCCAGCAACAGAAAAGGCTCTATCACCTTTTTGTTTAAGCCGGGACCGTGGGACATGGAGGAGGCCTTGGCTAGAGGATCTGAGGGACCTGGGGGCTACATGGGGGTGAATGATATCAGCTATGTAGGTGGGTGCCAGGCCATGAAGAGCTTTAAAAACCAACAGCAGTGTTTTAAATCGTATTCGTGACTGGACTGGAAGCCAGTGCAAGGAGGCTAGGACAGGTGTGATGTGTTCATGCTTTTTTGTGTTGGTGAGCAACCTAGCTGCTGCATTTTGGACCATCTGAAGCCGTGCCACCAGTGTCAGAGGGAGACCAAGATAGAGGGAGTTGCAATAGTCTAGACGGGAGGTTATGAAGGCATGGATGACTTTTTCCAGATCATTGTATGATAGAACAGATTTGAGTTTGGAGATTATTCTTAATTGATAAAAACTGGTCTTTACAACAGATGAAATTTGCTTGTCCAGGTGGAGATGAGAGTCCAAAATGATACCCAGGTTACGTGCATGGGATTTCACATAGGGGGCAAGGGGACCAAGGTTGGCAGGGATGGAATTTTTTGATCTTGAAGGCCCAAAGACAATGACTTCAGTTTTGTTATTGTTTAACTGAAGGAAGTTGTTAGCCATCCAGATTTTTATTTCTTCCAAACAGTCTAAAAGGGGCTGCATGGAATTGCCAGACTTCAGTGGGATGTACAGCTGGGAGTCATCTGCATAGAAATGGAATGAAATATTGAATTTCCTGATGATGTTACCTAGGGGGAGCATGTACAGGCAGAACAGTACTGGACCCAAAATGGATCCCTGGGGGACACCATAAGACACAGGGGCGGATGATGAAGTGTACTGGCCTATGGATACCGAGAAAGTTCTTTGGTGGAGGTAGGAGTGGAACCAGTTAAGAGCTGTACCCTTAATGCCAACCCACTGTTCAAGACGCTGTAGTAGTGTGCCATGGTCCACAGTGTCAAATGCAGCGCTGAGATCCAACAGGACCAGAATGGCGTTATCACCCGAGTCAAGGGTGAGCAACAGGTCATTTGTCACCTTCAACAGGGCTGTCTCAGTGCTGTGGCGCGCTTTGAAACCAGATTGGAATGGCTCTAGGATCTCTGTTGAGTTGAAGAATGGAAGCAGCTGTGTAAACACCACCTTCTCCAAGATTTTCGAGAGAAATGGCAGTTTTGAGATTGGCCGGAAGTTATTAAGACATTTTGCATCCAGATTATGCTTCTTAAGCATAGGCTGGACAACCGCATGCTTGAAACATATAGGAACTGTGCCGGTGGCAAGGCAGTTGAGGATAAATTGGATGGAGGGACCAATAGCATCAAAAGCATCTTTGGTGATCTGTGAAGGGATAGGATCGTGTGGAGCTGTTGATGGTTTCATGTGGTTTACAATGTCCCATAGGTCAGTGCAGGACACTGCTTGGAACTTGTCAAAAGTAGCTGTAGTAATGGGGATATGGGGTGGAGTGTCTGCTGCAGAAGGTGTGAACTGTGCTCTGATGTGGTCAATTTTCTCAATAAAAAACTTCAAGAACTCTTCACAGCTATTGGGAGATGCCACGACCTCTGGAGAGACTTGGGGGTTTACAATTGAGTTGATGGTGTTAAATAATATTCTAGGGCGATTTGAATGTCTGCTTATGATGTTGGAGAAATGCTTAGCCTTAGCTTTTTTTGCTGCAGCTTGGAAGTCAGCCAGGGAATTTCTGAATAGTTCTAGAGAGACTAGAAGGTGATCTTTTTTCCACTTGCGCTCAGCTCTTCGGCAAACCTGCCTAAGATGGCGGGTGGAGTCGTCAAGCCACTGTTGAGATTTAAAATTAGGGCGTCTGAATTTAAGAGGGGCCACAGTTTCAAGGATAGCTGAGCAAGATGTGTTGAAGAGGGATATTAGCTCATCAGGGCTGGAGCAGGGATCATGGGCAGTGATAGAGGCAGTGATAGCATTTCCCAAGTAACGTTCAGAGAACTTATTTGCAGTAAAAGAGTTGATATGACGAGAGTAGTGACCAGGAGAATGAAAAAGCGATAGAATAAAAAAAAGCGATAGAATAAAAAATTGAAAAATGAAAAAAAGAAAAAAAGAGAAAAAAATCGCTTTTTTCTTTTTTTCATTTGATATTCTATCGCTTTTTTTCTCTCTTTTTTGTTTTTATTCTATCGCTTTTTTCTCTCTTTTTTTCTTCTATCGCTTTTTACTCTTTTTTTCGTTTTTTATTCTATCGCTTTTTTTCTCTTTTTTCATTTTTTATTCTATCGCTTTTTTCTCTCTTTTTCCCATTTTTTATTCTATCGCTTTTTCTCTCTCTCTTTTTTTCTATCGCTTTTTTTTCTCATTTTTTATTCCGTCGCTTTTTTTCTCTTTTTCATTTTTTATTCCGTCGCTTTTTTGTTTTTATTCGATCGCTTTTTTCTCTTTCTTTTTTCATTTTTTATTCCGTCGCTTTTTTCTCTCTTTTTTTGTTTTGTATTCTATCGCTTTTCTCTTTTTTGTTTTTTATTATGCTTTTTTCTTTTTTTATGTGTGTGTACGTGTGTGTGCATTAGTGTGTACATACAACATTTTAATGATGAATCCAATACATTCGCTAAATAGGCCAAAAAATGAATACATAATTTCTAAAAATACGAGCCACAATTTGGCTCTTCAGATCTTGAAAATCACAAAATCTCACAGGTAGCATAAAAATGCACAAAATAAAAAGCTCATTATACACTTATAAATTTCAGTAAGTACCTTTTATCACTTTTTTAAATACAGTATAATTACAGTATAAATTATACTGTACTTCAGAATTCCTGATGGGAGAAAAAAAACTAGAGACCAAAAAAATTGCAGCTGAGATGTTTGCTCTCAAACCATTGGCATCCGTGAGTATTGATTAACATGTGCAGAGTAGTTTGCATGGACAAATGTCAAATAATTGTTCAAAATAAACATGTGCTAAAATACAACAATAGGATGTACACGCAGATATCAATCCCTAGTGCACATTTAGGCGGCTAACTAAATAATCAATGTTCTGTTCTTGTGTGCTGATTAGGAAAAGAGATAGAGTGACACATTTTGCTTTCCCTTTGCAGAAGCTGCAACATGGCAACAATAATCCACTCAACCAAGAAATGTGGCAGTGTAAGTAATAGCATTTTGCACAAACTACAGATTTTCACAAACTTAAAGGGCAGTACATATGCAACACGGCCGCTGAACAATTTGATGCAGCAATTTGTGATTAAAGTGAAGATGGGAGATTTTGATTTCTCATTGAGTTTGCTTGCAGTGGGGCCAGATTCACAGGGACACAGCCAATGTATGAGTTGCGAGGTTATGAAGCTCAGTTGCTGACATATTTTCTGTGTGTGTATATATATATACACACACACACATACACTCTTTTGTTGGTCTTTTTTTATATTAAAATATTTGGGCATGATAAACATTTTAAAATTTAAGCATAATACATTTTTTATTAAAAACTTATGAAACAGTCCTCATTTGCTTATTTCTTCACACATTTAAATCATCTTCCATGAACGGCGATTCCATAAAATTGGCCAGGGGTTTCATGTGATGTCACAAGCTGGTCACGATGAAGACAGTGTGTCAGAGCAGAGGGTGGCACATCTTGACTCACAGCCCGGCACACACATCAGTGGCTGACTTTTGAGGTTACGACATGAGATCAGTAGTAATTATCAACTTCTACACTGGTCAACACAGGAGGGCTGCCCAACAGACCTTAATCAAGAAACACATTTTCAAAGTCACATTTCAATTGCTATTTGAATCTGATAATTTGAAATGGAGGTAGAACATCAAACAAAACTAATCAGTGCAGGGTGCTTGCATTTATCGTGATGTCAATTTGTGTAACTTGGACAGGGAACAAGTGCTGTTTGACAAGCAAGCAGATTTAGTGCAGTCCTTTAACAAAACATGCACTGGAGCTCGCGTCTCCTTAAGTGATTCCTCATTTTACTTAAATATAAAGGTCTCAGCTCGGACCTTTGGAGGCGTTTGAACCAAGTTCACCTACTGGAAAAGGAATAACCCATGGTAGTCATATTAGAGTAGTGGGAACCAGTGAAAAGGCAGACGGGTCACCAGAGGAGGTAAAGAGCTTTGATAGGTGTCACATTAGCATTGCATATCCAAAGCATGGTTAAAATAATAATAATATTGATCACACTCAAGATGCTCCGGTTACACAGAAAATAAATGCAACGTAGCAGTAAAAGGATTCGGAAAAACAACATGTAAAATGGTTAAATTTATTCTCAGACTAGAACAGTTGCAAATTACAGCACAGTGACCCAATTATAATGAAAACAATTGAGTGTCTTCTTGAGACCGCAGCTTGACAGGCTCAATTGGCATAAATGTCCTGTCTGGACCAAACACCATGCAATTATTGCGATGAAAAAAAAAAGTAAGGGGGAAAAAAATTCTTAAAATGTCTAGCCTGGGCATTAACTAATTAAAAAGGCTCTTATGTACACACTTAGTCAAATTTCACACGAGCTCACGGCCATACTGCCTTTTTTTTTTATTGAAAACCCAACAAAGGGAATCTAAAGAATATGGTTTTAAAAAAATAGCTTTGTATTCATCATGACATATTGAAGATTTCTACCACCATGTAGTCACGTCATCAAAAGGGTCATTTAGCTGACCTCACCTCTTCTACTCTACCTTGATGGCGACACAATAAGACATCAATGATCATCCTCCACCACCACCCCCGATTTTAGGCACAGTGAACACGGCTGAAGCATCATTACATGCCTGGGAGGCTCATCAGCTTTCCTGTTTGTCTTTGACCAAAAGGACTGTGTGCTGCCCCCCACTGGACACCATCAGTACTGTGCAGTTTTCCAGCTGCTTGCCAGTCATTTTCACAGGGCTCCACTCGTCTTCTTCCTGCCCAGTGCCAAGTTGTAGGTTGGTGCCCATTCCCCAAGCGTATGCACACCCTGCAGTAGGCACAGCCAACGTTAGGCATTTCAAAGCAAACAACTGCATTTGAAGAGTAGGTTGGCACTTGCCACTTATCTGCAAGTGTTTCTCACCTTCTTTGGTGACAGCAAAACTGACAGACGCCCCACATGTCACTCCGCTGGCTGGTTCAATCCCACTGACGATTGTGGGCTCGCTTTTCTCTGCAGCCTCTTCACCAAGGCCAAGGCGCCCATACTCTGCTCTGCCCAGGCTGTACACCTGTCCTGTTGAGGGCGGGGGGAGGGAGGGGTTAAACTGAGTTTTGCACAAACAAAATAGCGGCTTGAAATAATCCTTCATCTTACCTTCAGAATCGAGGCAGACAGTGTGGTGCTGTCCTCCAGAAAAATCAACCCAAGTTGAGGTCGAATTTTTGAAGGAGCTCAGTTTCACAGGGACAAAATGAATCTTTGTGCTTTTTGTGCCTAGATGGAGGCGTGAATAAAACATGACCTTGTCAGTTAGTCACATCACCAAGTTTTTCTTGTCTAAAACCAATGGCATGGATGCAGGATTTTGCTAACACTGGAAGAGTTGCCAGAGCAGACTGCTAAAGAAAACCAAAATCAAATAATAAGTTATGTTTTGCAACAGAACTATTTTGGGACCATTTACAAGGTCCACAACACCAATTACTGAAAGGTGATCTCAGTGGTTCCCCCGTCTAGCCAAATTGGCACATCACAATACCTCCCATAAGTGAGAAGTGATTGATTGACTTTCATTAAAAATGATTCCACATCCCTTGAATGGAATGCCACATACAAGTGCAGGCTATGAAAATAGTGGCACACTTACCCAACTGGTGATAGTTGGAGAGGCCGAAACCATATACGTGACCGTCTTTGGACAAAGCAAATGTAAAGTAGGCCCCACAGAAGGCGTCCATGAAGTGAACTTTCCCTTTGACTTTGACCATCTGAGGAACCAACAGACGATCTACAAATACAAGAACAAGAACTGAACACTTATAGTCCATGGGACAGACATGACAAATATTACTACGGCGGTGGAGTTCTGCTTCTCACCGAGGCCTTTCCTTCCTCCCCTATTTGAGAATTGCTCAGGCACCCTTCCTAGTTGCCCCTGTTCAGCAGTGCCTGAGGTGTACAGATTTCCCTCCATGGTCACCATTACAAGATGGTCATTGCCTGTTAAAAGATTACAATAAAAATGTTATAAGCCTTTTTGCTGCCGCTCATAGGTAAAACAAAAAGGATGTGATGGTCACATGATCCATTGCTACCTGATGCAACTTTCACGACAGTTTCTGTCAAGGGGACTTGAGTCGGAACATCGGTTGTTTCCAAAGCATCCAGGAGACCTATAACGCCGTTACTATCCTGTGGAGAAAGGAGCAGCATTAATGAGATGAAACCGCCCAGAAACACTGCTGCACAGCCAGCTTGGCAGTAGCTTTCACGGTGCATCGTGACACAAGAACAGCAAATCAAGCCTTGACCCAGAAAACCCTGAGAACATTGGTGGAATCCTTGCCGACTTCATATATGTATACATTTGCATCAACCAATCTGATTGGACATACGAATGCTGATCAAACAGTTCGTGTGCCGTGTACTTCAAGCTGTACGTGAGGTTTCTTCAGGGAAATCTGCTCCAGTCTTAATAAAAGGAGCGGGAATACAGGAGGTAGGCAGAGATAATAGAGATGTAATTACCAGTGTGCCACTGAGTACTGTATTAATGAAAATGCAATGACTAAAAAACAAAAAATATATAAATATCAGCGACAAACATTAGGCCCGGAGGAATGAATGAATTGATGAATTTCTGTGTCCTGGTCTTCAAATGCTTTAATAGCGACGCGTGTTAAATATGCCCGGAGAGGAAACGCGATTGCATCGCATTATTGGGGTGTGCGCGTACGTATGTGTGTGTGCGATGTCTGAGCTGATCCTCAGTTGGTGGGGAAAACTGTATTCGGAATCAACTAAGTGGTTGCAAAAGATGAAAGAAGACATGGCACAGGAGACCGAACAACACAAAACTTGTTTTTGGATAGCTTGAGGTGGAAGGGTTGGGCTCAAATGAATCTTTTCCTGCAAATAACATGCAGGAATGTGACAATTGTGTGCCCCCCCCCCCCCAACATTTATTGTAAGTAGAAGAGCCACTGATGTTAAACTCAACCCATGCAGTCAGTGTCACTCTAGGCATGTTTTATAGTTGCATCTAAATGAATATACTTTTTTTGGGGCATTAACAGCCCTTTCTCAGTCTTGCTTTTGTCGTTTAATAGTCTGATGTGTCAAACAAGCAGAAAAAAAACAAACATGTATCTCTTTCCGCAATACGTCTACACTTGTAACCAATCTTGAAGGCCTGGGAGGAAAAAGTAAGATAACTGACCCTGAAGGTGCCCCATACATAGACGTTTCCTTCCTCCGTGAGTGCAGCTGTGTGACTGTCTCCTGCTGACACCTGGACCACTTTCTCGTTGAGCGCCACCTTCCCTGGAGTCATCTCAGAGCCCACTTCTTTCGTGTCTCGACCAAGGGCCCTTTCATCATTGCAGCCAAAAGTGTAAACCTAAGGAAAAGGTATTTGCTCATATTAAAAGTCTTCCTTGAGTTTGGGTCTCTTTCAACAGGTCAAATGCATCCTCGGGTCCCTGAAGTGTCATTTTGGGTGCCTTGAATGGCATTGCATATTGCGAGTGGAAGTCATTCGTATTACTTACCACGCCAGCGTCGCTGAGGCACACTGTGTGCATACCCCCAGCGACCACCTGCACGATTTTCTCAGGTAGGGACAACAGAGCAGGCTTCTTCCTCTGCAAGATGTCCTCTCCTAAACCGAGCTGTCCAACATCACCCTGGCCCAGAACAAGAACGTGACCCGCCTCCTTACAATGACTTCTGTGGAAAACTGGTACAAATCCATTGATCAATGAGTGAACAGCATTAATTTCAAATCACCACACGTACTACTTCTGAACTAAAATGTTCTTGATTCGACTGAGGTCAACTTTTTTTTTTATTATTATCCTGTACTCTGTGAATTGTTACAAGAGCGCTATTTAAATAGAGTTGACAAATGCCATTGTTCATAAGTCTCATAACCCTGGGGAAAAAACTCCATATCAGTTGGGCCCTCGTAGTTACACTTCTTGACTCGGAGCTGCCAAACAATACATCTATCCACTATCTGAACGGCTTATCCTCAGGAGGGTTGCGGCGTGCTGAAGCATATTCCAAATATTGTCTGGTCACCCACTTTTGCTTACAGAGAGACATACCAGCTGAGAATCACTGCACAAAATGACTAGTTATTTAATGCAAATAGAGTTAGTATGATTGACTTGAAAGGGCAATTACCTTTGACTTTCTTCGTGTCTTTCACCTCTTCAATCGCGTCCGACTTCCTCTTTGGGGACATTTTTTAGTGGCCAAGACAGGAACAATTGAATCCTATAGGGAAGACATGGGGGGGGCTCAATTAAAAAAAAGCAAGAAGCATTTGTATCTCCTAAACGCGTTTTCTTATAAATAACGTATATTACTTCAAATCAAGAACCAGTATCCTTAATGTACATGCGGAAGAATAAGAGAGGCATTGTATTAGTGTAGAAAAAACCCCAAAACAGTTGGTTGGCACAACCTCAGGCTTTCACCACACCCGACTCAAATCCGCACTTGCTCCGTTCCTACTCTTGGGCATGGGAATGCCAAATTGTGTTCGAATTCAAACGCGCTTTTACCACAGCCAGAACGTTAATGCATGTAGTTCGTAATAAGGATGGGAAGGGAGACTTTCAACCGCTAACACGCTTTCTTCAAAATTTTGCAAGCGTCGGACGTTAGTAGCATTGCGGTGCGTTGGCAACTTTCGTGTGCCAACCGAGGCTCATATAGCCTAGAGTTAGCATGGTGTAACTAATCACACCAAAGAAAAAACAGTTTCCAAAATAAAGGAGACAACGTCCTGCTTTTGGAATTTAAACGGTACACAATTGCAACACAAAAATGAAACTTTGCCTCCAAAATGACTTTACAGCACAGCTATACACGGCATGGTATGATCCAACCACTGCTAGCATTAGTTAGCAACTTCCGCGTGGCATTCAGAAAAGCTTGAAACTTAACCACAGACACGCGCACCTTTGTGCTGGTGCTAAGATTTACGCTAAACCATTTTATGCGAGCCGCACAACGTGACAGATGTGTTAAATGTACCAACCTGGGACTAGTGCAAATGTGCTCTAAACTCCTAGCATAAACAACACGCAGGTTACTCCAAGTCTCAGTAGCTGAATGACTATTCTCGCGATAATTCTGGCCGTGATTTAGGCGCACCGCCTCCTTAAAGCGACAGGATTCGAACCTCTGACCTCTGCACTGTGTGGCGAACATGCTAACCCGTCTTACAGCGTGCGCCTTTCCCCTAAATAATCGATGCAAATGAAACTCGGCATACATTTCAAGTCATCAACCATCGGAGTATAATTTGAATGGTATAACCTATTAATGATAACAGTTGTTTCGAGAAAAAAATAAAAATTAAACGCACTATTCCACGTGGAACAGAGTTTTTAGACATGATACACGTTGAAAAGAACTGCAAATAGTCGTTAGTTGAATTTGAAACATTAGAATTAGATCATGGCCTATTTACTGAAAAGTAATGAATCAAAATTATCTCAACGGGTCAAGTTAAATTTTAAAATGGGACTTCTAAATAGATAGTAGCTTCACAATTCTTGCATCCATTAATTTGATGACTTTTGGGTAAAAAAGTTTTGGATAGTTGCTGTATGAATTTCTTTGCAGCCTCCCAGAGCTTAATGGATCATTGGGGAGTTTGTTCATAAACATAAACATTTTACTCTTGCGGTTGATGACTTGAAAACACTGCTGATTGTCATTTGCATTGACTATTTTGAAATCTGAGAGAAATATAATTTGGAAAGGGGTGAAAATGGCCATACTTTGCCAACCCTGCCTTAGATCTTCATTTAGAATCTTGAAGGGTATGTCTTGTCCATTGTAATTAGCTGAATTGGTGGTTGACATAATACTAAAACCTTGTGTTTCCTTTTTCCACTAATGTACAGCAATCTCACCAATAACCATATTTGCTTTAAAAATCGTAACTTAACATACCAGGTGACTTGTGTCACCAAAGGTATACAGTTTGAAATACAAATGACAAGTTGTTCCCTTTGTGTCTTAACACATAAAATCTTACCTTTGGTGTCTCAATGCACATTCCCAACCTTCAATAAGGATTCGCCCAGGGTCCTTTGCAGCATCTTGATGTCATCCACGTTCCCGAAACAGACCTCCTTGATCAGTCCATAACCTAGGGTAAACAGGCGTGGAAATCACACACAGACAGGTCGGGTGAGTAGGGATGATGATGATGGTACAATGAGCAGGTGCGTTGTAATGGTGAAGCAACCATGCGTTGTCCTGCTAGCAGTCTCGCCTCTTCCCGCACAGACGTGAATGACGCAGTTAATCTTTGGAGACATGCTAGGCCACATTGAAGTATCTAAGGTGTCGGGCAATGGCTGTCACGGCTCACCTGTTTTCTGGGTTTGGTCATATCATGTTCACAAGAAGAGCCCTTTGGCACCCTGATGTCATTTTCAGACAACAGCTAGCGGCAAAATGGCCACCCCATGACATGGATAAAAACGGGTGGATTTTTCTACTTCATTCATATTCCGCAAACATATTTTTAATCAGACTGCTGTGTGTAGACTAATGGGGACACATAGAACATACTGTAAAGAAGAAGTTTTCACTTGACTTCCCCTTTAACAAATACTGTACACCAGTTGTCACTGGATCGATCCCTAGTTCTCGCTTGACAGGAATTAGACAGAATTGCTCTTTGAAAAACAGAAAGAGTGATTTAATTGCCGAGCAAGTGTTGAATCATGGCACAAAAGGTTCAAGCTGTAAGATTTTTAATTAGATCCAGAAGTCACTATGTACAATTAAAACAAAAACTACTATCAGTCCGTACATCTTCACATTCAATTAAAAATGAACTCAGCTTTACAGAGAGGGTACATATTCATTCCCAGTCTTGTAGCATTTAATCATAAACTAAGATTCCGTGCTTAAAAATAGCAACCTATAATACTTTATTTAAAATGTCTTTTCAAATGAAAGGAAGACAAGATATACACAAGCATCAGTGAAACCTACAATCCACCTGTACACAGATTAGAGAACCCTGTCAGCTACTGGCCAGATGAAACTACAAAATAAAACAGTTGCAGGTAAAAAGTTCCAGCCAAAACGATCCCCTGTTGACCGTTGATATATTTTCAGATTTTTTTGTTAAACCCCTGATCTATCACAGCAATTTGCATTGTATTCTTGGTCAACAACACCAGCATGACCTGATACAAAATGGCTACAGATATGCATTGTGTGAATAAAGGGTAGTACAAAACTCATACAAAAGTAGAAATGAAGAGAGTGTTTCCAGATCCAATGACACTGAGATTCATGTTGGCTCATGCAGATTTCAGAAATGACTGTTATGAATACCAATATCCTATCGTTTCCTTAGGCATTGGGTACATTGGCACACAAATTCACCTACAGCATCCTGGCCTGCACCTTCTGAGCTTTTTCTAAAGAGTCACGCTTAAACGGCCACCTCACAACACAACTTTAAATACAGGCAAGCCAAAAAAAAAAAAAAAAAAAAAAGCTCACTACTCATGTGATCAAAATCATGATATAGAATATCTTGTGCATTACACATATTGGAATTAGATATGAGATTCAATCTAAGATATTATAATAGAAATCTGTACAGTTCATATAAAAACACAATATCCCAGAGATGTCCAATCCTAAAACAGAAAATCCCAGTCTGCATCCTCCAGTCCACACGCACTACAGCCATGTATCTCAATAGTTAGTACTAGAAATTACCATTTTTGTTAGCTATTATTACTTTATGTTCTCATACAAACAAGATGAATGAATTAGCGTTTCCATACACGGTAAAGAAAAAAGGCAACAGAGAATGAGGCCGCATTAAAGGTATTAACTCGATCCAGGTCCCTGAGGACACCACATTACAGCAGAGGGGGGGTAGAAGCCCCGCACTGTCGGTCCTTTGCAAATGTCTCCATTTGGTTGGCACGTGGTTCCCCCTGTTGTCTGGGATAAATACTGCATCTTCTTCCACCACCTGTTCACTGAAAACAATTGTGATGGAGGTGAAGCGAGAAGCATTCTTGTCTCTTGTCAGTCCCTGATAAATTGTACGATACATTCAGGAAACGAGAAAGGGCCGATCTGTCTGCATAGTCAACAGCTGCTTGCCACAGAGACTTTTAAGTGCTTCTTTCATCATCTGAAGAGTGTGGATATTAAGGCCGGTGATACCTAAAAAGAAACAGACATCAGCTGTAAACAGGCACAAAGACTGTATTTGCAATGCCAACTCTTCTGTTAAAGACTCTGTCAAGTCAATTCTGAAAATTTGTTTTGGAAGACATGATATATATTTGAAGATAATTGCTAAAAATGTTCAAAGTCTGAGAACTACTTTGTATGTCGTAATGTATTGTTTCGCTCTTGCGCTGAACCGTTTTTCACCATTTCAATTTTCCAGATTTTTTTTTTGTGAGTGGCCCCTCTCCCACTTTATAAGAACCTCAGTTCGCATCAGTGGTTGTCCCTGAACCTTAGGGATTGTATTTCATGAAATGTGTGTTGGTATGACCCCCGCCACCCCCCCCCCCAAAAAAAATTCTATGAATCCTTGAAAACTGAACTTTAAAGATAACTTGAAAGGGCAATGAGACAATGATTAAATTAGGAAGAAAGTAAATAAGAATAATAAATAAATGTAATATATGTAATATAATAAAATTATAGCAATTAAAAAAAAAAAGCCTGTTCCTGTGCATTTTGGCCTCTTATGGGCAGTGTGGTGCCATGCAAGGATGGAGTACTGTACACACTTATGAGAAGAGAAGAACGTTGCATTTGAACCCAATATAACTTCACAGATTGGGAAGAATTTGTGCTTTTGAGTAGAGTATTATTCCCCATTTGTATGAGTTTCTACAACGTTTGTATGAATATTCGTTATGAGGAAAAATTATTTCCAAAGTCAATGCTAATTTTCCATTTGAATGCGATCCACCATTGACTTTAGTATTAGCGCGAGTCATGTTTTAAAAAGAAGAATGTTTCGTATTGAGATATATAATGTGTGTAATTTTTGTTGTTGTGTTTTGCAGTAAACTCCATCTGGTTATCATTCAACAGTTTAAGTCCAGAAGAATCACATATGCAACACGCTTGCTATGCAACCATCATGGTGCATTCAGGGTACTTCCACAACATCGGGAACTTGTACCGTTCTGCACATTAATTGTTTTTCTTTGATTATAACATTTTAAAGATAGAGAGAATCCAATATCAAAATCATGATTAAATTAAGATTAATCCTCCAGCCCTACTGTAGAGTGTCTCGTCGTGGCGTGAAAATGCCCTGTGACGACCCATAACAGTATATTCCAACCACTGGAGGCTTTCAGCGTATATCCTTTTGGCCAATTAGAGTTATTTTGGCATTAGAAAGTAGCATCTATTTTTCAGCAGACCATAGGTTCATGCATCTCACGGACACACCCACAGCGTTGGAGAGCAGAGACAAAATCCTGATTTTACACAAGTTGAAGCCTCACATTCTATGATTGCCAATTGCTTAAATCATTCAATTCATCTTTTCTGTCATGTGTCAAATTTTGAAGACATTTTCACAGATGAAGGGATACCTTGTGTAGATTTTGCTCTCTTCGTGAACCTCCATTTCAGTGCTTTTATAATCATTAAGCTCTTTCCGGATGGCTGCCTAGAAGAAATAATATTGGCAATATATATTTGATCAGACTGAACATTAATAAGAGACAAGTTGGAGTTTTATATAGCTGATATGCTGAGTGAATACCTTATCAGCAGGGGTCAGTTTGGTCCACGGCTTGTCCGCCCTGCGGTCGTAGTCTTGGGCATCTGTGACTTCCACATACTCGTGGAATCGCAAAATTTTTCTGGCCTGTAATTCTGCAACGGTGGGTCTTTGACTCAGCTACAAATAAGAGGATTTAGGAAAGTTCCAGTTCAATCTTGGGCAAATCTACAAATGGACGCATGTCAGTAAAATACATCAGGCGCTCACCTTTCTGGTCAGTCTTCGCTTAATCTCTCTAACCTCTGCTTGCCTGTCAGCTTGATTTTTGGCTATAACAAGACAGGGAATAAAACAACAAAGGGGCTTTATTTAGACACCGTAGTCAAGTCGGGCTTGATAAGCAGACAAAGGAGATGAAAAGCAGCTCACAAAATTAGATTGCATTCAGTTATTGAGGGTTTTTTTCTCTCACTGATACAATACATGCGATTGTCAAGTAATGCTTTAAAGAAGGAGTATGCAAATGTTTTCATATACAGTACATACATGAAATAAACAAAAAACATTTGTTACCAGACTTCAAATGTCAGCTATGAATGAAAAAGTTGAGACTTCGGTTGTACATAGAAACTAACTGAAATGGGAGTGACAGAATTTCATTAATATTCTAAAATATTTGATCTGAAGTCTATAGCGTTGAGTTGTAGCATGGTACTCCTAAATGAGTCATACAAAAGATCGAACAGGAAAATAGAAGTTGACACTAACGTTGAAGGATGTTTCTTTGCTCAAGCTCGTCAGCAGTGGGTCTCTGGCTTAGACGTCTGATGGGAAGAAAAGCGGGCAGGTCTATTATTAAACAATTTCACTGCTTTGTAATTCAAGCCGTAAATACAACAGAAGATTCTAGAACCTGTCCACGCATTTCATTTCAAATTGCAAACACACTTGGCGTTTAGAATGATATAAAAGCAGTGCTTTTCACCTGGTAAGCGCAGTGCCAATCTGCGTGCGAATGGCCTCCCATTGCTCTCTACTCTGCCAGGTGAGGCCAGCCTGTCCTGGTAGCTGGTAATCTGTGGTGCTTCTCTCCTGTGCAAATCTGTCCCTGTCAGGTGCAGAGGGACGGCTGCTCAGTTTTAGAGCCAGAGTGTCTTTCCTCTTCACTTTGCTGGCCAGGGCACCTGGAGACAAGTATGACAATTGTTTTTTGTAAGACGGTTGACTTGTTTGTAAAAACCTATTCTGCTGATCCTAAAAGTTGAAAAATGTAGTTTATACATTTTTCACTCAAGCCCTGAAGGTAGCAGTAATGCACATCATGATCCGGTTACACATACCATTTTACAGTGATTCCTAATAACTGTACATTAGCCATCCATGAGCGTTCACAAGGTGGGATATGATCCAGTGTCACTTAATTCCTCTGAAAAATATATTCCATCCACTACAAATCTCCGTTTCCATCTATGAAAGAACCCATTGTGACAGGCAGGCTAATTCAATCCTCTTCCACTAGAGGGCAGAAGGTGGGTCCACATAGAATCCTTCAGTGATCATGAAAGTGTAGTTAAATACTGAAACTCAGAGGTCTAATAAGTGGCAAACCATTTGCACACATACCAGTAAAATAAGTCTCTTGAAATTTTTGTCCTTTGTTTTATGCCTTTTTTCCCCCTTTTATTGGTTTTCCTTGACTTTGGCATGTCTCACACACTGTTCTACCAACTACAAATTATATAATAGGTAGTTAAATTACCGCCCCCCCCCTACCCCCAAACACAAATGTTTCTGTTGAACAGCCATTTTGATCTTGTAACCTTTGCCAAAAATCAGAAAACACCTCATCAAGTTTATCAACAAGCTCTGCATGAGCCCAACAATGATGCTGATCATCTGAATGAGGTGTGTTGGTGGAGGGAAACATCTCAAACATGCAGGATAGCGAGCCTCAAAGACCAAAGTTTGACACCTGTGTTCTCGCCTATTACTGTTCACCCTGTGAACACGAGAACAATATTTAATGTTTGCTTATTAAAAAAAAAGCAGGACCTCAATCAATATATATTTCAAACATCCTAACATCTACTTGCAATGAATATGAAATTCAATGGAAAACCTCAACATTTTGTTCCTGAAATAGCGAAGTCTAAAAGCCACCATATGGTGATATTGACTCGGGTATTAATCTGTGTATCCACCATTTGCCATTCATATAATAAAATAATAGTTTTGTGAATAGATAAACATGGCCATATTTCACACAAATTAAATATGTGAATAAATTGAGATATAAATCATCATTAGGTCATTACATTTACCCTTTGTGACGTTGTTTTTGGTGGTGTGCCACAAGCTTTTTTAATCTGTAAAATGAGCATTGGCTCTGAGTTTAGCAAGCACTGTTCTACGAGTTTCCTAAAGAAAATACAAAAACTTGGACTGTGCTATTCAGATGACCTAGATGTGTAGTTATGCCGGGAACAAACATACAAGGATACTTGTTTAAGTCATGATATGACGATGCTTACTCAGGGGCTCTTCCTCCTCGTCTGATTCTTCCTCTTTAAAAGGCACAGGACCATCTGAGTCACTATCTTCTCGGTGAATGTCATGCTCTTCATCCTCTTCATCCTCCTCCTCCTCTTCCTCACTGTTTTCTCCACCGGGGATGACACAAACTCCAGTATCGACAACCAAGCCGCGGCGACTCCGTGGCTCTAGCTTAGGCTGGGGTATCTCCCCGTCGTACTCCTCCTCTTCCTCGTCATCGTCCTCCTCCTCTTCCGAGTAGTCGTCTTCAGATCTAGCAGAAAATAAAAGTGTCAAAGAACATACTTGATAATGAATTTTCCACACCCATTTAACCGGAATTGAATTCCTATTAATTACATTTAAAATGTGGTGTTGTTTGAACAACTTTTCATTTAAACAGAATTTACAAGCCATGTAAATTTAGAGATGAAGAAAGATCCTCTCTAGATCCTTTTCAGGGCTTCTGCTACTGCATAGAACTCACAGCTTTAGAGGCTGGATGCTGACAGGAAGGGGGCGACTTCGATCAGTTTGGTAGTCTGGAGGCGTTTCAAAGAGCAATGTGTGAGCACGTTGTGACCCATCTGGGTTGGGGTGAACAGGGCCGGGACTGGACAGAGCTCGCTGGATCATGATGTGCAGTGGGACAGGAGCTGGGCGTTGGGGTGACTCACTGACAGGACTTGGGGGATCAAACAAGATTGGTATTGGTTGGGGCAGTGGGTGCGGATAAGAGTGCTGATGATGAGGGTGGTGAGGGTGGATTTGTTGTCGGGGTGGAGAAGGAGGTATGTGCGACGGAAGCGGAGGGGATGGAGGAGCGGGAGGCAGCTGAAAGCTCACAGAGCTGTCGTCCTCAAGAGAAAGTGGCGAGGGCGTGAGGGGATGGCTTGAAGCGGAGGAGTCATCGGTGTTGCGTTTGGTGACAGGGGTGGTTCTCTTTGGAGGCATTGGAGGGGAGGGCTTCGCTGGGACAACACTGGCACCCCCGGCAGCTTGGGCGAGGTCACCTGAGGACAGAAGCACAGTTACACTAAATCCTGAAGCAAAATGTAAAAGCTCTTCGGCCATGAAGTGATTGTCCCAGCCTTTGTTTTATGCTTCTGCTAATGTGGAATGAAAGCACATGCTTCTTCAGCTGCAAACATTGGATACATCCAGTTTGACATAATACAAATTAACAACTGGAATTACATGTCTGACTGAGCATGAATGCTTCCAGAGAATGACATCACATAACTGTGTCAACATGGATGCACACATTGATCTAACACGCTAGTGTTCAACATGTGCCCCATGTCGCAGAAGACAAAAAAAAAATCAGCCCGCATGCTCAACACAGCCAAACTTGGTGTCTTGTCAGTGACCAAAACCTTGTGGACAGGCAGCTCAGATGCACTCAAGTGACATGCACAATTTTACCATATTATTTATTGCTAATAAAATGTATACAAAGGCCTCGAAGTCAGGTTTATGTTAAGTCAGAGCCGTGGCGAATGCTGAGAAACCATAAGCATGCGAGTGCCAGATAAGATCTTGAGTCAACCATTCTGCTACAGTCTTTATTGTCCATTCATTCATATCCATCCCATTCGAGCAGCAGAGTTGAGCGGATTACATCCTTAAAATTCCATTGATGCATTCATTGCGAGGCAGGCCACAGGCCTGCTAATGGCTCACTCTGATTCACATGCCAAACGAGAGTACCAAACTAAATACGTTCAACGACAACAGCATTTGCCTTTTATATACATGAAGCAAACAGCGCACACATTGTCTGCTCAGTATGGGCATGCAACTTGTGTATCTCACATTGAAGGGGACGCAAACAAGGTCCATCGGGAAAACAAGACATTAGGAATAAAATATGTGGACAGCTAGAAAAGACGCCATATGATGAAGAATGCGGACTCTGAAGGGGAGGGGGGAGTTCAGACATTGAACACCCCGCCTACAGATACCAGAGTGCATCCTTTTACCTGAGCGCAGGCCTCCAGCCCGCCGGCACAGGTACACAGGCAGGGAAAGATAGACATCGTACTCGCACTCTCGCTTCCAGCAGGACCAGTAGAGCGGAAGCTGTGCGTGCTCTCCACCCTGTAGGGCGGAGACTAAGAAGGAGGAGATGGAGGCCTTCAGCTCTAGTGACTGGATACATTGCTACTGGGTTTATGTATAGAGTGCCAAGGGATGTTAAGACACTGTCAACTTAATATAAATTGGCAGAAAATTCTCAGCTCCTGCAATACATGTTCGAAACATTTGTTTTACTTTTAAGATTCTCACAGAATAGTTAGAAAGTGAGTAAGATTGTTTTTTTCTTTCCAAGCCACCAAATGAGTACTGTACATGCCGTGATATTCTAAAAAAATGCCTCACAGCAGCCGCACAAGCCAGAAACTTTGCAACCCCCCCCCCCCCCCACACACACACACAACAACGAAACACGTAAAGTTGAATCATCCTAAAGATTAACAACAATCAAAGTAGACAGCCCCACCTCATTTGGAATTAGCAAACAATCCCATAAGAAAAAACGGCCACTGAAATGCACCCTTGTGAGCTATGGCTCACACAAGACTCCCTGTTTTGTTCAGAGAGTCAAATGCTGAAAACAGTTGTGGCTACAATAGCCTTGGTGCATTAAGTCATTTGCTGATTAAATGGAAAAAAAAAGAAAATGCACAAATGTTTAGATTCATTTAGGCAATGATTCCCAACCAGTATGCATTTGCAGGGATTATCAGTGTAACAAGGGATGATCCAATTTCACTTAATCAGTCCCAAAAATATTTAGTTACCGTACTATAAGTATTGTACTGGTAAATAGAACTGGGGAAGAAGGGGAGGGAAAAAAAGCCAACAAACTTGGCATGGTTGACCACAAAATTGGCTGACACATAAATGTTCGCCTTGAATCTTAAAATGATCTCTACAATGTACAGTGAGCCAGTGAAGGGAGGACACAATTGCAGTTTCCTACGAAGACCAGTTCGGAGGAGAGCAACTGTATTTTGGACCAATAGAAGATGCTTGAGAAAAGACTGCTCAAAGTGGTATGGTTGGGTGATACCATTTAAAGATTTGAAAATAAAATAATCTTGAAAATAACTCTAAAATGAGCCAGTGAAGTAACACCAGAGTAGGCATTATGTGCTTCCTCTTACGAGTGGCAGTCAAGAGATGAGCGGCAGCATTTTGGACCAACTGGAGATACTTCATGGAGGATTGGCTGACTCCAAAATAAAAACAAGATGCAACAGAGGCATGGATTACTGTTTTTAAGTGCTGTTGAGAAAGGAGAGGCTTTACCCTTAGCTGACTGCCGAAGATGAAAAAAGCTGGATTTAACAACGGCACCAGTTTGCTGGTCCAATTTAAAATCACTGTCCCATTTAAAAGTTCGAGACTGTTGGCTTTAGATAAGGTGCCAGGGGGTCTATGTCAGCAAAGTGTGAGGGGCCATTGGGACCAAAAGCGATAACTTCTGTTGGCTTTTCATTAAAAATCAAGAAATTCAGTGCCACCCAGGCCTAGATTTCCTCCAGAGAGGACAAATGTGGCCTTAATGAGAAAGCGTTCATTTTGCTCAACAGGACATAGATGTGACTGCCATCCGCCTAGCAGCGGAAGGAAATAGCATGTTTTCTTTGGATGGAGCCCACCGGCAGCAAATATAATAAAAACAGCAGAGGTCCCAAAATTGAACCATGTGGAACACCATACGACAGTGGGGCAGAGTGGGACTCGGGGCAACTTAAGGCTAACACCAAAATGTTGTGTCTGCCAATTGAGGTATCAAAGATAAAATAAATAAGTAAAATACATGAAAATGTTGCAGTTAAAAAGATGTATTACACAGAAAAAATATCAAACCGTGACACTAACATACCACATTGAACCATGCATTGACCAAGTCGTCATCATTGTGAAAGCACAACTGAGGAAACCTTACCCAGCATGCCAGGGTTGCCCCTGTTCACCGGCTTGGGCGGAGGCAGAGGTGGCTGCTTGGTGCCCTGAGAGGCGGACGACGAGACTGCAGATGAAGACAGCTGTGTGGTCGTACCAACAGCTGAGGTGTTCCTTGTAGGCTTGGGTGCGGTACTCAGGGATGCAGAGACTGATGGGTACTGGGCCGAGCTGTGGTTCGATGGGGGGCGAAGTGGCCCCTCGCTGCCTGGTTCAGGCGTAGAGCTTATCAACCATTTTGGAGGCATGACGGACTGTTTAGGTGGCAGAGGTTCACGAAGGGTGTCCTTCAGTGCTTCAGGGTCAGGGACAAAATGGCTGTCTGATTCTATGAAAACATGACAGCATCTTAGATATATAACATACGTATTCATTTTTCAACATTACCCTTCAAATCCAAATGTATAGTAATTTGCCACATTTAGAATGTTCTTATTTCAGATGCACGTTGTCTGGAGTGTGCATTTGTGTGTTGATTAAAAAAAAAAATGCAATAGCCTGTGCATATATATCATAGTTAGGTTTTATACTATATATATTTACATTGAAGGAAGGAAAACAAACACCCTGTTCAGTGAATCTCATTTTGAGATCATTTTAAAATCTTAACATGAGAAAAACTGTTGAGTGACACAGCAGTGAGCCATTTGCTGCCGTTTTAGGATTCCACCCATGAACAGTGATAGCACTTGATGTAGAATCGCATTACCTCGGGATCAGCAGCGACAATAAACAGCGCAGGTGACTGCGATTGCCACACACTAACACAACATTCTTTTGCAAATCCCACACCATACCTCAAAGCTGTAACAAAAATCTCTGATAACTATTTATTTATAGCCCAGCCTATGCAGTTGTGTTTGTAAGCATCTTAAGTGAAGATTACAAGTGAGTGTCAATTGGCGCTAGTTGCCCATTCGTGAGTCTTTCAGTATTTGGAAAAAGTGTGATACCATTTTACTAGAAATTTTCATCGTATTACTCCAATTCACACGGGGATCTTCTCGACTGTAACTCAGGCATTCAAATCCAAAACAACAGAATAAAAATCTAAAGTGGCCCCTTTGTCAGATGAGGCACAACCTGTCTCTAAAAGAGCATTTAACGTCACTGTTTCACTCAGTGTAATGTTGCTTAAAACCAATTCACTGTGTCTTTTCACCACTTATCTCGGTCTAAAATTTCTCTACAGCGTTGCGTTAAAGGGCAATGAAGAGTATCGTGATTGTGCCACATTAATTAGGAGAGGAGATGAGAGGACGAGCTATTCCCCAATGTTCCTGAATAAGAAGATGGAGCAGGACTCCAGGGAGCTGCCAAGAACCTCTCTCTTATTTGAGAGGACAGCACAAGCCAAGCACGCTAAAACATATGCATGATGTCATCGTTTAAAACTTCTACATTCCTTTCCAGGAACAATGTCCAAATGGGGGAGGGAGGTGACATGGGGGTGCAAAAATGACTCACCTCTACGGGCCCTTCCCTCTTCTGCAGATGCATGTCGGGGGAGTGTAGGCTTCCAATCTACATCAGCCGGTCGACTCCTCCTGCCATCCTCTGAGGGGGCTTTCTGCAGCCCAGGCCTTCTCTGTCCATCTTCAGGGTAAAACTGGCCTCCACTTCTGCCTTCATCCATCTGATTGTGAATCTGTCCATGCCACGATGTGTTAGGCTTCCGCTCTGGCTCCCCATGTACACGGGGCCCAATCACCCCGCTTCCTCTTTGCACTTCTTCCGGGGGACCGGAAACCCTGGAGCTTGAAACTCTTCGGCGTTCAGCATCTGGGGGTGATCGGCCCCTATGGTCGTCTGAATGGGCCAGCCAAGTAGGGGTTATCCTAAATTCTGAATCAGAGGGCACTCGGTCCTGGTTACTCCTTCCAGCACTAACCCCCACTCCTACATTCACGGGCAGAGTGTGGCCATTCTTCACATAGGGCTGCTTCAGGCTTTGAGCTGCTCCATCCGCATCTAAAGAAGGAGAAAATGTCAGTCTTCCCTTCGTTTGACTTTCAGAGAGCGCATAGTCATTTCAATCAGTAATGTGTCGGTGGCGTGGACCTGATTGATGCTTACAGTGTATATGTGGTTTATCAAGAAAAACTGCATCCAAAAGTGTTTTTTGTTACATTGGTTGTATAAACTTATAATAGCCCAAGAACCTATTTGTCCAGATGCCATGACAGCTAATGTGCGCAGCCATATTTGCCTGCAAGAGGCAGAGCCATGCCGTGACTACGTTGACAACCATCTTGGCCCGGCCGTTTCCCCAATTCAACCTCGCACTTTCTTGGTCAGATTCTGAGAAATTAGAGGCATTCTAGTAATTTTCCAGCATCAATACTGACGGAGGGTTCGTCAATCTGTGATTGACGACCCCCCGTTTTGCTCTGTGGCAGGCGTCGAGCAGGTGCTGTAACCCATAATAAATGAACGGCAGGCGGAAGCCTCTCTATGATGAGAGTCAGGTTACATCTTCTGTTTAAACAAACAAACAGAAATATTGGAATCTGGACGCCACAGTCATGGCCTTTTAACCGGGCCTGGGGGGATCCCGGGATGTCGTTCCCAATATCACGCCATGCATATCACTTTTAGGGATTATTTTGACAAATACAAGACTAGAAACAAAAAGTGGGAACACCAGCTATCCATCAAACTTCACAATATTGCTCCCTTTCTCCATCAATACTTGGAAATTGGCTACTCGAGGATCAATTTAAGTCATTAACATGGAGGACACTATTTAGTTGCAACCAGCATAGGCCATTAAACAAACAACAATTAACGATGGGAAATTATGGACCAGTCATTGACATTTCAGTCATTTAACAAACACGTTTCCAGCATACTATGCACAGGCATTCGCTTATTTTAGAATACCATCATTTAAAAGGGAATACAACCCGAAAACTATGCAGTGCTCATCGTCTAAACAAGCCATTCTGATTAATATTGTGTTTGGGGAACAAGAGTTAAGCAGTACAATCCACCCGTTTTTGTTCATCTTGGGGGAGGCGACAGTTTGCCAATTGCTGTTGACTGCAAATGACATCACAGTTTTTCAGGGCTAAGGCAACAACCAATCATGGCTCAGCTTCAGAAACCAGGTGACCCCCTTGACGCTTATTGTTGCAAACCTGTCTCTGACAGGCGTCAAGGGTTAAATATCCTGGTATTTAATATTCCGTAGTGAAAGGAATCAATGGTTCCAATCATTTCGTCATAAAGCCTAGCCAGCCAAGTATATTAGACACGAGTATGTGTGAGCGTGGGTTGAAGTGATGAAGGAGCAGATGTAAGTTTAAGAAAGGGGCTTCTGCAGAGCAGCGGGGCCTGCATTATGAGTGCATATGCCCCTTTCGAAGCCACTTTGCTGCAGCGCACCATTTGTTCCACGTTCTCAGCTCTCGAGAGCCATACACAACAGAAATTACACTACTTTTAAAAACAGGCAACAAGCAAGGTCAATGGACATCTGACATTTTCTAAGTACGTCTCAGACTCCTGCTGAATGACAGTACAGTGTTCCTGCAATTTATGTACTCATGACTTCACTTTGCCGACTGTGTGGGTGTGACAGCCTCAGCAGTGCTGCACTAGATTACAGTGGATACGGACACTGCTGTGCAAAGATCAGATGAATCAGAGAGCCTGTACCGTTGTCTGGAGCTTCTTTCAGCACTCCCTGATCTATAAGTTCTTGCCGGGTACGCCTCGTCGACATCCTTCTCTCCAGCTCTGCCATATCGACAAAGATATATGGCAGCACATTACAAACATCGTTATGGTGCTCATTTATCAGTTGCATGTTCAAAAAAAATGTAATTTTGGAATAACAAAATGGTATCATGGCACGTTGCACCATGCATTGTGGGGTTGAAAAAGCTAGGTGAGTGGGAGAGGTGGGCGAGTTGACATCTCTCCAAACACAATTAAAAACACAAACCTTCTGACGCTTTGTTGAATTTCTCGCTGCTTTTCTTCTTTCGCCACTTCCATGGCTTGAAGATCTTGCCAAGGCTGGCGAACTTGCCTTTGCGTTTTGGGGGAGGGGTGCTGTCTCCCGTGCTGCTTGTCTCTCCCACCATCGTGCCGTGGTGCTGCTCACTTTCATCATCTGAAACGAAACGATAATGCGATACAAGTGAGCAGCCAGAGGACAAAACGGTGGTACAATGTGATCAAATTTTACTTTTGAGTTGTCTTCAGCATTTATTGGACTAGAATATTTGACAAGGGCCAGGCCTCAACTCGGCAAACAATTGATTCCTTCTGATCGGTGACCAAAGGATTAACCACATGTTTTGTTTTTGAGGGGAGCTTTTTGCGACACTAATTCCAAAGAACCGGCCTCAACAAAGGGTGATGTGAGTGAAAGTTAGCACAACCACATTGCCATGTGTTGTTGTGTTTTGGGGGGGAAAATCATTGAAAGGGTTGTTGATGCAAAACTATGTTTTAGGCATTTCATTCTGGACTTAAATACCATACATCTGAATAATGAAGCCTTCAAAATCACTGTCTTGGTATTGCTAGATCTCAGTGCTGCATTTGAAAAACCTGATTGTTTACTGCCATATTGTCATGAGTCTCTCCTTTATTTCCATTTTAATCCCCATTTGCAGGCGGTATTTTAATTCATCTTGAATGATGCCTGGTTTTCATCATCTTAATCAATTATTTTTGCAATGTCTTGATACAGTCAAACCTCGGTTTTCGAACGTCTCAGTTCTCGACCAAAAATGTAGTTTTTTTATGCCTCGGTTGACGAACAAATTACGGTTCTCGAACAAACTGAGTGCACTTGAATGCACCATTTGACTCCTCTTGCCCTCCTTACACGAGGAAGTGACGCTTCCTCGGGTAGATGAGGAAGTGACGCTTCCTCGTCTTGCTTTCCATTTTGAGCAGACGTGTTCAGTAAACATTTTTATTTTAAAAAGAGCGTGGTTTTGGTTTTCGAACAATTTCGGTTTTCGAACAGCCTTCTGGAACGGATTATGGATGAAAACCGAGGTTTGACTGTATGTGGTTTCTCCTTTATGTAATGATTTTAATGTTTTGTGGAAAGCACTTTGAATGGTCTTGTACATGAAATGTGCCATATGAATAAACTTGCGTTCTAAAAGTAAAACGTTTTCTTGTTTTTGCATGTTATTTTTATTATTTTATCTTTTCTTCTTTGTAAACTTGTTTTTAATCTATATTAAAGTAGTTAGTTTATATTTACTGTTATGTCACAGTTAAGAATGTTAACAAAAAAGATTATTTAAAGAATGACAGTTAAACTTTTTTGGGGGGTGGGGAGTGGACTGGTAGCATACCGGTAACTATTTCCATTCGTTTTTGGGGAAATTCTTTTCAAAAAATAACCACGAACTGTCAACAGTTTACCATCATCCTGGGGTATATTGTGCACCAACCCCAGAGGTTGTGCTGTATTTTCTTTCTCATAATGATCAGAATGCAGGCTACAGGCAAAGATTACGCTTGTGTAGCGACAGCTTTAACAAATCCACAAATATGACCATCAGGAGAGCCTTGTTTTTATTACATTTTGCAAAATTAAAGGCCACTGTAATTTTGTAGAAGAAAAGCTTTATATTGAAGAATAATAGGAAAATAAAAGGACATTTTCTTCAAATGTTTCTTGACTGTTTAACTCATTCACTCCCAAAGACGTTTTTAAACGTCTTATCAGACTTGGTCCTGGATTGGCTGGTTGTCAAATTGATAAACCTGACATTTTTTCAAGTAAACAAGATATGGTAGAAATAAAGAAAGAACCACAACCGTGAGAGAAAGTGAACCTAGTGAACTCACGTTTGAGATTTGAAGACATGCACTTGTATTTGCGCTGTGCACAATCAATAATTGGTGTTTAATTGTAACTTGTCCCGGGTTGAAGGCAATTAAACCGTTTCACACCTAGCAAGGGTAATACAGAAATGTTCACCAGGCTTGAATACACAAAATGTGCAACTCTGAGGACAATAAAGCTCCCCAAAAGTTGGCAATAATCTGGCAATTTCAACTAAGGTTATCTACGGCCTCCACAGAAGACAAACAGTATTCTTACTAAAGACAGTTATTATCTTTAGCTCAGTGGTCTTGAGGACTGAGTGTGCTTTGGCAGGGTGATGCCGAGAGCTCATGGACACTCCTCATATCCAGTTAACGAGAGGGGTCTGAGTCTGACGTTCAGCGAGAGTTCACAAACATTCCTTGGTGTGGCGGAGACAAGTACCTTATCAGTCTTCCAGCCCTCGAGGCCCCAATAGAGAAATAAAGTACACGCGTGGATTATGTCAGCACAAATGACTGAGTCGTGTTTGCGTGCTGCATGATTCAAGAAGGAGCAGTTGAAAATGAAACTTGGTCAACAATCATGATTACATCCTCTGAATAGGTGATTGACAAGCATCCTGAAAAACGACAGGATACTGCGAGGTTAAATTTGGCGCTTTCAATGGAGCAGCTGCTGAATTCAGCAGGCATAGTGTGTGCCTCTGCTCTGCATTTCAAAACATGCAGTTCCATGCGCACGTACAGGAAGACTTGGCAGCACTAATACCGTTCGGTCGGATTCCAACAATGTAAATCTTGAAATGCTGATGTGGATTACAGTACTCAGTATCCAAACGGAAATTCTCCACAGCATACTACTGGCTCAGTTCTGCTAACTGGCCTCGCTTTACTTTTCCAATTTGAAACAATATCGCGAGATATTATGAAAACCACACAGCGCTGAAGGTATGAGTTGGAACGAGACACGCATAAATGACAACAGAGGAGGATGTGGGGGTTTCCTACTTTTGCTTCTCAGCATAAGACGGCCACAGTCACTTCCAGATATGACAAATATCTTATAATATTGCGGCAATCAGAGCTCAGACATTGTCATTTTGAAACGCGAAGAAATACTACCTGGAAAGTGTCTGTTAAGTGTCCAGCTTCCATGGTGGCGGGTTTTAAAACAGCATGCCATGGGAAAGAATAAATCCCCAAATTCAAATAAGTGGATGTATCCAAACAGTTGAATCACTACAGAGGAAAACGCCAGGGAGGCTCGACGAAGGAAAGCGTCGAGTCGAATCAGATGCGGTCGAGGTTCAAGGGATGCGTCCGCACCGAGGAACTCCGGCTTATAATTGCATTGTAAAGTGCAGCTGCTATAATATCCCAATAAATCGCTGCACTTGCTGTCCAAATGTTTGTCGCACAGCCGACTGAGTCACAGTGCCTCAGCTGAAGCCAGTCAAGCAGGATAAAAGCAGGCTGTGCCAGGCTAGCACACACCACGGCACTGCAGAGGTGACAATTGCTCAGCTCGCCGAGTAGGCATCCATTCGGGAAAGATGACTGACTAAATTCCTTTGAAGACAAGCACTTTAGCCTGATGAAATTATCCCACTAAACCACAAAAAACAAAAACAAAAAAGTACAAAACATCCAAATTTGATTTCCCATTCACGAGTGCGGCAGAACAGCTCAGTTATTCTTCACAGATGGGTTTCAAAATGTACGTTTTTGCGGCCGAGCTTGAGCAAGCGTGAAACTGGAAATGGGCGTAGAGGGGGAAAAAGGCATAAAAAGTAGACGAGTGAAGGGGGCAGCCTGGAAACACAGGGAGGAAACGACACTCCACCCTGATTCTGTGACAGAACAAAGACAACCTCTTCCCCTCGAAAAACCACAATTCAGGCCACTGTACAGCTCAGTTACAATGCTCTGCAAGGACCAATCCAGTGACACTCAGTGAAGATCATTACCACTGCATGTTAACACATTAACAATGTCCTGCCAGTGTATAACAAGTCTGCGCAAAACTCTGCAGGAGTTCTGGCTGCCGTACTGTGTAATCAGAAGCTGCAGAGATAAGGTGCCAGAGTCAGGAAACACGGGGGCGTGTGACTCTCGGAGACCACACCTACTGGCCCCATAAACATGCGTCAGGGAAGTTCGATTTCCCCCTGACCTCATGGTTCCATGAGTCATGACAGCCTTGGTCAGGTGCAGCATGTTATCACATTAGAATGCTGTTTGGAACAAAAAAGGAAAAAGAAAAAAAAAAAGGCCTCCGCTTTTAGCCAAGCTTGCCAATCCTTCCGGATCATTACATAATAAACAAACTGCATTAATCACCCAACCGTTGGCAGAGAGGATTATGACACTTAAATTAACGCAGTTCTTCTGTGTCGAAGTTTGAAAACCAATGCGATCTAAAAGCAGACAATATCAAAATATTGAAGTCAACCAAAAAAGTACGAATGAATGGGCCATACCAATATTTATCGTGCTTTCACTGGCGGAAAAACTGCAATGCTGTATTTTAACTGTGAAAAATGAAAAGACAGCTCCATGAAAAGATGTTTTTTTCCCCCCATTACTTCATTTCACTTATAAATGTCATGTTTAACATGTTAACAGATGAAAATAAGTGCGCAACACATGCTCACAACTACATGAAAACACAGCTGACATTCCTCCACGTGATCCCAGTGATTTAACATTCCTGGTGGTGGTAAAGTGAAGGGGAAACCGACCAGGAAAGATGGCGAAAGAGAGAGCGCGAGAGAGACTGTGCATTACTTGTTGAAAAACTAATAACTAACCGTGATTTCTCTCTCTTCGCAGCAACGACACGAAAAACCCACTTAAAAGTCATGTATTTGTGTCCTGAAATTGAGAATATAGACTGAGAGGCTAGAAATGAGTGCAGACACTCACCGCCATTGTTATGTTGTAGTGGTTCCTGAGCTGGGGTCTCCACACGGAGACTCTGTCCCATGGTCTATCCCCCTGCGGGGTTTCTACCTGTCTTCAGTTCAAATGCATGCAACCTGGATAAACATGGGGCCGCACCTGCCTTCCTCGTCCTTCAATGAATGTCCTCAAGTCTCCCCAAGCTCAAGTTGTTTCTTCCTCTCAGAGTTCCTGTTGTCTACCCTTCCTCAATTCCTTTCAGTACTCTCCTTGCCCCCTCCCTCTTCAGATCTCCTTAAGTCCTCCCCTCCCTGCAAAAGCTGGACTCCCTCCCCACATCTGACCCTCCCTCATTGGCTCATAGCGCAGGTCAGTAGTCAGCGAAAGATGCCAACCATTCTTGGGAAAGCCGAGTTATGTTTTAAACAAGGCGAGTGAGTATGTACGGCAACGGGCGCGACATACATGAAACCGCCAAAAAAAAAAATACTCTAAATCTTCCTACATAATCCTCTTCAGCCAGTGTTTCTTTAGACTGGCAAAAATATTGCATATAACCACGCGGAACGAAATAAGATGCTGCTGAAAACTAAAGTACTCATTTACCAAACTGTGAATTTGTAATCTAATTTGGATAGATACTGCAACTGAACACTGTCCACGGACAACGTTACAAAGTGTCGTAGAAATTGGATGAAATAAGATAAAAGATACATTTGTTGGTCACTTAGGATGCTGTTTATCTTGTATGTAGCATTCTGGTTTTTTAGAACTAGGAAATAGTGTTTATCAACGTGCTCATTCCTCTCATTGCAGCCAAGCACAGTTTATCATACGTCTCCAACTGTCTCATGACTATTCTTAACAGAATTAGCTTAACTGACTTGAAATGTTTACCAAAGCAACTGTACAAAGACAAGACAGTCACACGGCAGGGTGCAGTGGACCCCAAGAATGTGCTTTGATTCCCTCTGAGGTTTGAGTGCCTTCAAAAAAAACCTTGTCCAAGTTTGCCTCACAGGAGTCCTAAGCATCGAGCTGCATCACGGATGGTCTTTTTTACTGTTTGGCTGCACCATGTTTCTAAAAGATGGAGAGCTAGTGTGTGCATTCAACAGTGTTCCTTTTCTCTTTGGGTGCCCCACATACAGCCTCCACACCGGGCCAGCTTCCAGAAAGAGCTGAGCCAATCCGCATGAGCCCAGAACCTATTGGCCTGACCTGGATAACAGACTGGTGCCAGACCTCAGCAAAAACAGGCAGCATACTGGAGCAGGTTTATGTTGTTAAGCACATACAGTATGTATACACACACACACACACACACACACACCAAGGCAAATATTCTTTGAAGCAATACGAGTCATTCGTTTCAAATGTACCTGCACAAGAAGGATTGTATCGTTTTATAGGTGGCAGCGGGAAGTTATTAATCACTGTCACTGGGGAAGGCTTGTTTAGTTATCCAATTTTAAAGCAATTACTAATGTGAAACAACATAATTTAAATATTGTACACAAAACATAAATCACTGCTGTTCTACAGCGACGTTGAAGATGTAAGGGAATAAAAGCCTCTTTTTGCATGGTATGGTACAAGAGATGCTTGAGTGACACAAGTGATCCCTTTGCTAAAGTACCAACCCATTTAGAAATAAGCAAAAATTCATACTTAATTTGTTTAAAATTGCCCCACTGACATTTTTTTCTCAATATTCCATTGTCACAGTTTCTCTTCTAGTCACTATATGATAAATTATGGAATATAATGAACATATAAGTATGCCCTGTTTTTGAAAGTTTAATGGGTTAACATAAGTTGAGTTTCGAGACTGCACCTTTTCATCCGGCTGTGTGAGGTTCTATCCAAAGACAACAAACTAACATACTAATGAACTTCAAACGAGACAGCCCTCCAGCTATGCAGCATAAACACTTGACACGAGACTAATGTAGAGCAAAAGAACAAATGGACCCACAGACTGAGGCCCTGGAGATGTGTGGCTGCGTCCCTGAGTGGCTCATAAAGTGTCCACAAGCTAGACAGACCTCATAAACACTGTGGCTATACAGGAAAAAAGTGTGTCTCCAAAGCTTTTTCTGCAGCATTAACACAGCACTTAAAAAAAAAAAAAACCTCAATGTCCATCTTGGTACTCACCACGATTTTCCATCACAGATATTGAGGCGTACCGATCAAATGCTCCTGAAAAACAACATACACAAAGCTTCAGTTAAACAAGTCAAGATGGGGGCAGGATTTATGTTGATCCACAACAAATCACAATGAAAGACTGATTGTAGAAATGTCATAAAAAAGGTAAACATACACAGCAGAAAGTCATGAGTGGGGGTGGCAGATTTCCTCAGCAGCAATATTGAATTTTGTCCCCCTTAGGTTGCCAGCAGAGAGACAAGTGCTGCTCCACCCATTTCATCCACCCTTGACAAAGAGAAGCAGAAGACAAGAAAAGGATGCCACACAAAATTAAGGGGGATCTGCTTCAGAGAGTATCAACATATTACAAACAAGTGTGCAATCTGCAGGTTCATATTCCAATCGTAAAAAAAAAGGTGGAAACAGAAGCAGGGTTGTTATTTCTTCATATTTACTGTCTATGACGCACATACGGAAGAGAGGGCAATCTTAATTGTCAGGAAACAGAAGTAAATAACAATGAAATGAATCATTTATCTACAAAACGAGCTGGAAATTGCATTAGAACAAAAGAGTCAGGGGGAGGGAAAAACACATCTTGATGATTTATTTATAGCGCTGAAGCCAAGAGAACACAACCTCAAACCTTTCAAATGTTTCTGCGGATAAGGTCCGAACACTTTTGGTGTCTGTATAGAACTTGTTTCAATCCATTTAAGAGGAGTAAAGTTGACATTATTACACATATTCACAAGTGTATACATTCATATTTTCTTAGGGATGCACTGACAATTCAGTGAATGAAAATTGTCCAAAAGTGCATTTTCGGCTTCGGTCCGAAAGACATTCGGCTGAAACAGGATATTGTGATGACGCTGGTTTGCGTTGACGGCCTGCTGAAGTAAACAAAAGGTGGTGCCTTGACGCGGGGGGGAAAAGAGCCCAGAGCGAAAATTCCTCGGCCACGGCAGCAAGCCATTGGCCCAAGAGGAGACGTCTGCTTGGACAGCGGCCACCGAAGACTGTCTCTCAGCAGCCGTGAAAGCGTGCTCATTGCTTGGAAGGAATCAGTGAGAGCTTGCGCTACGTTCACACTGGGAGGGCACGATACAACCACTTCCTGCTTCCTAACCCCAAGAATCATGGGAAACGTAGTCCGACTAGCCTATTATTGCAGGCAGACCAACGCAAGCTGAGCATACCGATGTTTCAATGTTGGACCAACGGCAAGTCTTAGCTGCCGTGACCAGGATTGACGAGCACTGTTCAAACTTTTTTTTTAGTCTGTCAGAGGATTCCCTCGTCTTCTCCCCTCGAAACAATCCCCGTGCAGTTGCACGGCAAACAAAAAGCAAGCCTAGACATTTGGCGTCTGGTCTGAATCTAGCACAATAGTGCCAAATCTAACAAATAAACATATGATAGAATTACACTATTTAACATACAGTACATGATTCACAAAGCTGCACGGTGAAAATATTTGAAAATAGAGCCGTTCACTGATATTCAATTCACTTCCAAACTCTATTTGTCCCCAAGCGCCAATTCAAAAGGCATAATGAGCAGCATTAAAAAAAAATAATTTAACACCAACAAATACAATGACATTCATTCAGTGCTGCAGTTAAAATATTCCCGCGACTGTCCGGTAATGTGCTCTTTGCTGGATGCTAAAGTGCAATGCGTCACAGTTGGGACAGGGAGGGGTCATTGTTCCAGAGCTTGATTGCTCTCAGGACAAAAGTGGCCCTCGTCCATTGTGTTCTACAATGTGGACGTCGCAGCCTGCGACCTGATGGGAGCCAAATGATAGAACCATCTCTCGCTGACGTCATTTCATGGAGGGTACTACTGAAGATGACATCACGTCATAAACTTGGACTACACACCCACATATGCTTTATATTACATGATATTAAATTCTAGTGAAATATTCACAACACTTACTCTTCATAACTTTGAAGATGCAAACACAATTGTGAGTGGTCCATTCCAAACGCGTTCTCACTGAACCCCCTTGCATTACCCAAAATCAATGTATAGTAAAGTGAGAAAAGAGCAGTTCATAAATACGTGTGTCTGAGACAAGAATATCTTCGGCGTGCCTTTCAATCTTAATGCTTCAGAATTGGCTGGCTTTATGGTGCATCTCACAAACGAGGAAAGCTGACGTTCTTTGGTTCATTTTTAGACGTGAGACATAGTCTTTTGGGGATTTTGCTCAACATGCGCGGCTACGAGCTCTAAATTGTCTGTTTTAGTTGTAGACTGTAAACGCCCTCTAAGGCAGTTCTTCTTAAAGATTAAAAAAAAATCGACTGGCAAGGTCCCCCCAAATTATGTTACCACGACTCAATGCAAAATACTTCAAAGAGCATTAAATTAATCTCGATGTATAAAAACGTAAGAGCAGATGTGAGGTAGACAGGGTGTTCATTAAACACACCATTATTTTCCGCCACTTTGGACGCAAATGTTCTGCTTGCACTACATGTCAATGCCAGTGTAGAGCATGTAGGTTGTGTAAATATGTTACATGTGCAAACACAACACTGCCTCACTTGTCGTTTCTGTCGAACATGCAGCCGGTTTAGACCGTCCATGAAAATGGGATGTTGGTGGCCTACTTCCCTCGTCAATATAATTTTCTAATATGATGCTATGAAAATCATCCTCTTTCATTTAAACTCACACGAGCACAATTGTACCTGATATTTTGAGTTGGCAGGTTCTCCAAGTACCTGCGTCGACCTTTTCCACAAACAAAAACAGAACAAATGTTGCTTTCAATAACGACTAATTGTCAATGGGTGTGAATGAGAGCGTGAATGGTTGTTTATCTACGAATGCATGCGTGACTGACTGGCATCAGGGCAGTGATAATTTTACAGTTTGAACCCTGCGAGTCCCAGGGACTCGCTGATCAGAAAAGTATAAGTCCCATTATGCATTTAGAGAGTCCCAAATTTCGAATTGTGAAATGGTCTACTTATTCAATCGCATATGATAATAACTAACATTATCAATGGATATTGTTGTTAGGTTTATTTCTTATGAACAAATGCTGCAAAAATTTAAATAATTCAGGCATACAAGATTATTATCGCAAAATACTATCCAACTTTAGCTGCTTCCTCTGTGATATCTCCGCAGTAAACTTTTGCGACACTTATTCGCAAACACTTGTTTTAACGTTACACAACTTGCCAATCGTATGCTTTCCGCGACGTGAAGGCCGATATCGCCAATCTCGTCTCGCGAGAACGGAAATCTCGTCACGCAAGATTACTTAACGCGATATCAAAACAACAATGGCGGCGATTTGCAAACTGCGATCGTTGCTGGAAAAAATATTTACCGTAGTTTTATTTTGACTGAGAAATTTCCTTTCGTCCCAAAAACGCACATTATTTGGAACTGTGCGTCCCGCGGGAAAATTGTTCGTCGAGGACGCGGGATGCAGAGGTAACGAGATGGCTGCATCAGGGTCTAGAAAACCTTTCACCTAGAGTCAGTTGAACGCTACCCTGAACGGGCTAAGCCGTATTGAAATTGATGGACATTCTCATATTCAAGCACATGAGCGCTCTGCAGAACAGTAATTATACTGACAAACTTATCATGTGGCAACACAATGTACATGTCAACTTGTAAGTGACTTGGCAGGACATTCTGGCATGTTACACACAACCTATGAGTGACGATACAACTGGTTTTGTTGACATCGATATTCAAATGTGATCATCACGACTCATCACTGTCAGTCCGTGAAGACGATTTCCATTTTCCTCAAATCACTATTGCTGTTGTGCAATAAATGTACCTTATATTTGGCTGTTGCTTGACAACTTGGCCCCAGATTATGTCTGTCAAACTCTAGACGGGGCCTTTCTCAATACAATAAACCACATCAAAGACTTCCCACATACACATTGTACTTGTAGATGATATCAGACGGCAATTTATCTTCTCTTCAACTCCTGCTCCACAAACACAGTCATCGGGCAGATAAAAGCCAATCGGGCATGCAAAAGCATACAGACATAGCAATCCATAAAGCGGTGACTACTATAACCAGCCATCTGTGGAGAACACACACCCTCACCACTACACTTAACTTGCGTTAATTCAATTACGACGAGAGAGGAAAGGGCAGCAGCTGGGTAGGCTATGTATGCCATCCTTAAATAGCAGTTTGCTTCACACTCCCAGGCACAGGATTTGGGCACAAAGGCCAGCAACTCATTGAAGGAAACTCATTAAGTGCACATACATCCACTGAATTACATTTAAACTCTGAACAAATAATATGATTCCAGAAATGTTTTGGGCCAGAGAAAGTAGAATAGATGGGATGATGATGGCCATATTGTCCCCCATAGTCTCAAGTCAGTTGCCCCGCCCCCCCCAAAAGAAAGAATGGATGAGGATGTTGTTTCCTATCAGGGTCAGGTGAGCGCCATCGCCCAGTCCGTCCCAGAAAAGAAATGTGCACCGTAGGGACCAGCGGCCCACTTATATCAGCATAAAATAAAAAAATAAAACATTCCTCTATGCTTTGTTAAAGTGTGGCCCATCATCACACCATACCACTGCGTGTCCTAACAATTTAGAGCTATTGATTACAATACACTGTATACTGTGACCGACTGGCAGCATTTCTGCATTTTATGGGCCTAAAATTGAAACAAGTATTTGAACACAGAACGAGAGAGAATGAATTAGGAAGAGAGAGCGAATCTTACAAAGAGCTGCGGCAGAATTGATATTTTGCAAATATATCTTCAGTCACTGTCAATATTTACATCATCTGAAACCACGGTATACCAACTACACATCAGCAAATAGGGTCATACTGTAGCGTCCCAAAAAAGGGTGCAACCAAATCCGTGTTAGTGCGACCCATTGAAAAGTGGGTCGTATCAGTGCTACCAGCGCAAACCTTAATGCAGAGTCCGCATCGGAATCATTTTGAAAGTTAGTGTTACGCCAATAACGACATAGTGCTATCTATGATGAATTAAGTTCTCATTAGCACGTAGTTGTTACTGTCGGCACATTATTATTTGGACCTAATAATCTGGTGATGAAGTTTGACATTGTATCGCTGCCCTTGTTCTTCACCGCCATTCCGTGGTCCCACTACCACTGGTATGACTCATGGCGAGTGGCAATCTGGCAGGCGTAAACTAGCAACATGAGGCTAACCCCAATTCATACCCGTTTGTCCTCTCCAGTGTACACCCATTTTATTTGTCACTTGGGTCACCACAACATCCTGTTACAACCTGTGCTAGGTTGTCAAGGTTCTTTCAGTCCAAATGGGCGGCCAAAAACATTGGTGACTAATGCTGGCCTTACACCTAACGTTTTTCACAGTCTAAGACTAAAAACTGAAAATCAGAAGGAAGTTGAAAGTCAGTAATTCCCGCTGTTTTAGATCAGTCTTTTCCTAGTCTTGACCTTTCAACAATATCAAACGTGTTTCATATTATCATATCAAGTGTTTCAGTATTCGCGGTGATGTGACATAACCAACTACCAATTGATGTTCTTTAAAAAAAAAAAAAATACGGAAACAAGTAACTTTGCAAACAATCATGAGAGCGGCAGGGGTGATTGGGAAAAACAGCAAAAATTGTAACTGAGCATGATGGAAAATGTCGCTTGTGAGGAAAAAACATTGAAAGAATCTAGTTGCAGTCTTATAGATGGTGACCCTGCAAAAGACACAGTCTTTGTAAAATCTCAGTCTGAGACACGTCTGTGACTAAAAACTCTATAACTTGTCTCTAAATGGGAGCAGGTAGGAGATGACAGTTTCTCAGGAGTCATTTACAAATATTCTCAGTGTTCTGATGCATAGGTAGCTTTAGTGACCCCCTCAGGGTAGTGTCTGCCCGACACAGTGCCACTGCTAATGTCAAACCCGGTGCCATTAAGAGTCTTCAAGAAAAGTAAATGTGATGTTCAGTTTTCCTTTATCATTGATATCAATTTCACCTTGGTTTCTGGTTGTTGAAATGTAGTTATTCTTTATAAAATGTAGTCTTGTTTAGTACCTAGAATGGATTAACTGGATTTACATGATTTCCTATGGGAAATATTGTTCCTCTTTTCATATAAATTGTTTTTGGTTTGATTTTTTTTGGGGGGGAACAGCCTAATCACAAAATCTGAGGTTCTACTGTAGCTTTACATCAGCTATCGTCAGCTACATTCGACCAGTTGTTTGGAGCTGAGAGAACATCGAGAAACGACCTATAGCTTTTTTAATTAGAGCCCTTGGCTAAATCTTCTCTGTGCGAATCAATCAAGCCAGGCTGACAGCGAACCCATCAAAGCTGCTTCTAAACGGCCCATTACAGAGGAACGTCCAATTGAAAGTGGATGGAAAGAGCTTCTGTTCCAAACGGCATTTTCTCTCAGGGGCAAATTGACTTCAGTAGCTATTAAGCCGGAGGAACATGAAACCATAGGACATATAGGTATAACAGTGGGTGATATACAGGTTCAAGAACAGGCGTAGCCAACAAGAGAAACTACAACAACAAACACATAGATTATAAACTTATAACGTATGGCACTTTCATACTACTTCAACCAAATGACAATCACCATATGACATTCAATGTCTAAAAAAAAATGAACACTCGAGCCGATAAAGACGGACACATCAATGTATGACAGACTGGACACTTTGAAAGACAGGCCCCTAACACCTGATTAGCACTTCATGGCGTGCTACTTTCCGCACATAACGACGTGGCTGGCTGTCTAAACAGTTTAAGGGCTTTATTTCCGCGACAAGGAACCAAAATTACCTGGTTAGATGACGATATTTAAAGCGAGCTGAGATTGAAGCAGTCCCTAAACGCCGGCTGTCAAGCGGAGGTGTGCAGAGGAGAAAGGCTTCCAGTATCGACCTGCAAGTCTATCAGCCGGAGAGCTCCTCGCGCCAAGTGGGATCGAGATGCTGCTAACGTGAATGACAAGGACCAGTCAAGTCGGCGGAAGAGAAAAACGTACACATCCCGTTGTGATTTTTCAGAGTAAAACCCACACAGCTCATTATTCATGGAACGCGTTTTGAACAGCATTGACCTGACTCAACATGTCTGTCTCAGTATTTCTACCGATTGTCGACAGGTTTGACTTTCCCAGCGTATTCACCTGGATAGTGTACTGTATATACACACTTTTTACGATCGTTTTCTTATTCATGATTCATAATCTGTCATTTGACACACAACTTATGCTATTCGCACTAAATTCAGTGTTAAATAATTAATCGATCACGTCTGACGTTGGAGGATACCGGCGGCGAAAAAACAGGTAGTCGTGACCCGAGGCCTTGCGGCGAGAGGCATGTTCTCGATATGCAATATAAATCATTCGAATTAACCTCTACATTTTCACGAAGCTCGTTGCAACTACAGATGAAACAAATATATCGCTCCATATACACATATCACAGATCTCCATGCACCCTTTGTTGTGCGTGGACGCCCTGAGCAGGCAATTGGTGGAAAATGCAGCCTAATTAAATACGAGTACCACCAATTACCCCATTAAAAAATCACAACTGTTACTTTACAGCAAATCCCAGGAGAAAAACACGAATGTTTAATCGTGGGACGGGTTTGTCTCGTAGCCGATCAGCCAATTTTGGTTATCTTTCCGCCAAACCAACCGTGTACACAAAGCACTCACATTCCTCGCTGGTGACTCACCTTCTTTTCTTTTCCCCAAATTATCGGCAAAGTAAAAAGATCAATCAGGGAATTCCACCGACGAACACTTTCACCCACTTCAAATACTCCCAAAACCCCAAAGTCCAAACACTTTGTACTTACCGGAAGCCATCCCGAGCTGGGCATGGTGGTAGCGGTAGTCCTTGACTGAGGCTGTGGCTCCTGCCTAGCCGCTGTGAAACGCTTAGTATCTGTGTCGTAAACACTACAATACCCAAGGTGCATTGCGACCAGCCAGCAATCCGAGTTGGGAAGAGGGTGGATAATTGTTAGCCAACTTCCTATCTTGGATAGTCGGACGACCGTCGAGGTGATTTCTTCGACTACACTTTTCACAATGAGAGGAATACCGTGGCTCCAATTTCACAAATACATCGAGAGGATTTAACTCAGATATGAGCTGTTTCAGACCTACAAATAGAAATAAAGGCAATATTGTTTTCTCGTGACTACAGCCATTTAGCTCTTGACTATATTACAAATTCACATAGATCTGGTAATTGTAGATTATACGTGCATTGCCATTAGGATCCTTTTCAATGGATTAATCGAGGAGTGAACGAAGCTATTTATGTCAACCTTGGATCGGAGCTCTTCTGGCTCGACGTTGCCACCTACTGGACAGATGGCGTCATAGCAGACCTCTTTATTTGCCGTTTCCCATTCTTTGTTGGGCCAAAACACCCATTTCACCTTAGAAAAATCTCACCGAACACAAATGTCACTAAAGTATACTGAAATAAGAATGATCTATAATAACGATCTCATCTCAATTTACTCATAGTGTGACTGATTCCATGTGAAATCTGTGGCTGTATGATTGAGCACAAAGCTGATATTCTGCAGGAGGCCATGACTCTTTCAGCCTAGTGGATATGTCAGAGACATGTCTTTTAAATTCAAGTGTTATCATCCTGCTGGCCGAGACAGGCAAACCGCAGGATACGTCAGGGATTCTAACGGGAGAGGCACCGAATGCTGTTCGCGGGTCCTACTGATAAAATAATTCACAGTATAAAACTCAAATGTTATATTTGGGTTGTTATGGTATTATATTGACTGCTCCAACTGACATGACTACAATTGCAAAGGTGAGGAAACCTTTCCCCCGAAGCCCTGTCCAGCCTGCAAGAGCATGTGATGTAATTCTTAACCATAAATACAAACTCGGAGTAACCTTTATTTTGGACAAACAAATACTGTTAATCCTTTGTAATCAACATTTATGGGATTGTTCTGTTATAATTTTCAGTATGTTTAGTGTGAGCAAACAAGTTTTCTAGTTTATCTCTGAGTGATAAAGTATATGATAGGTGAATGTATTGAATTAATCTTTATTGCCAATCAAATAGAGTGTTGCATCTAAAATGGCTGTAGTCACAGTGACTTTAAATTTCCCTTTGAGGATTATGATGAGTATAGTCAATTAAAATGATGCATCCATCTAAAAATCGGAACTGCTTTTCCTCGTGAGGGTGCGGGGGCGCGCTGAAGCCTCTTCAGGCTGTCTTTGGACTTTAGGTTTTTAGCTTCCAAACGTGCACTTGACACCTCTGGTGCCCATCCATCCATTTTCTGTATGGTTTATCCTGTTTAGGGTCATAGGAAGCTGGAGCCTAACAGTCTGCAGACAAACGGTAAACTAGACCAGAATAGAACTTCATTCTCACTGTCATAGGAACAATGAAAATCACTTATTCAGTCAAACAGCAAAAGCAGGTTAGCACGCACGGTATGCGCATTACAAGCGATCACACGGCAAAAGGGCCATTTTGCTGTATGTACCAGCCATTCATCCCCTTGAGCAAAGTGACTGCATTCTTTGCTTGGATCCTTGTGCAAACAGCACTTGCACTGAATCTGAATAGCGAGTACATTGAATATTGATTTAGTGGAGAATTCCGGGATTATTCATCCATCCCAGGGCCTCCTTTTGAAGTCACAGATGTGTTTGCCAGTCCCCGTATGCAGACTGATGGGGTTGGCCCACCCCCGCCCGCCCCCCCCTTTCCCAAAACGCTCGTCACACATTGAACCCTTTGAATAATTTTTCTCATTGATGCAGTACATTTTCTTAAAGCAAACGAGAAAGCTCAAAGTTGGAAACGCAAGCGAGTAAATCGTGTGCTTTATCAGGGCATCGGTTTATTCTCGTTGAGAAAAATCATGTAAATTCACAATATATAACTCATTTTACAATATAATGAGTAAAATTGCGTGAACTGTAAAACTTTCCTGACTTTGTCTCTCAGATGGTTGAGGCAAGACTTTGACATCTGGAGTCAAAGTGCTCTGGACCTGACAGTTCTTATCTTCCGCATCAGTTTTCAGCTGTGTGTTTGCAAGACGTCTGTCACCTTCCACACATTCCTTGGACGGACATCCTCGGCGTGTTTCCACTTCTCCTCGTCGGAATCACCTGTCAGCTCGTTTCCTGCATCGCCGTCTCAGCAGCATCATTCGTTCAGGTGCCCCCTTGGGGGATGTTTAGCCTCAGAGACTTTTGTTTCCCTCAGTCTGATGCACTGTAGACTTTCTTGGACCTGTTAGTCACACCTCTGCGGGGACACAAAATGATTCTGTGAAAAGATGTTGCCATCAATCACAAAGGAAGGAGAGTGGGGTGTTTGTTGCAAAATCAACTGTGGTTTGTCTTTTAATGTGAAGAGTCTCCCATCCTGGGCACATTAAACGGCACAAAATTAATGGGAAGTATAGATTCAATACAAGGGACAACAGTTTTGTAAACTCTTCTTTCTTTGATGTGAAACGTGGGAAAGCCAATTTCACAACAGCAAAACTTTAAATGAGTTCAAATGCCCAACTTTTATCAAAGTTTGTTGCCTCCCAACATTTTTTTTAAACAGCTATGGAAATAACATGTCCTTCAAGGGTGTGGACTGTACTATTATTTTAATTTCGTAATTTCAGAGGTTACCTTCTTGGTTAAAAGGTGACTTAGAGTAGTTCTTGTACAATTAATAAATGATATATGATGAAAACATTGCACTTTGGGACAAAATAATTCAATTTCTATTATTTCCTATGGAGAAGAACCACGATAAATTCGAACAAATCATTTAGCGCCCTGAAAAAAAATCTAGATGTATTAACAGCAGACAATACCTGTATGTCAGAGGTGTCAAACTCATTTTTGTCACGGGCCACATTGTAGTTATGGTTTCCCTTGGAGGGCTGTTATGAATTTTGGGAAACCATATAAACGTTTAATCCCCTCCACATACTACATACACAGCGTACAACAAATTGATGAATAACTAGTTTTAAAATCAGAAGTCAAGAATAATGACTGTTATTGTGGATTAAATATGACAATTTGAAATTTTGGTTCAGACTTTAGCAAGCATCATGGAATTTGATTTGCTTTCGCGGGCCACATAAAATGATGTGGCGGGCCAGATCTGGTCCCCGGGCCTTGACTTTGACACCTGTGCTGTATATTCTTTCTTAGCGTACTTGTTTGACATTAACATTGAACACCTTATCTTTACGGGCTCACTAAAATGTTTAAAATTAACCCCGAAAAGCCCACTACTCAGCAGAGTTCCTCTGCGCAGTACGCGAAACAAGGCGGACTTATTTGTTTCCAGTCTCACAAAGTTGCCGAGTCAATTTTGATCAAACGTTTCTTCCCTGTGTGGCCTTTATTTTGATGAGCATTACCCGAAGTGTGTGTACATTGAGCGATTTAAAAACAATGGCGATGAAGAGACAAACAAAGGATGATAATAGTGTAATATCTGTCTCTTGTTTTTGTGTGATGTCATAGAGAGGGGAGGAGCCAGGTTGGCGGAATATTGGCTTCGGTAGTCAATTTGAGTGTGGAGCGCATGGTCGTGAGTTGTGGCTAACAGCAACTCCTCTGAATGTGAAAAATAGAGCTGTACACAGTACAGAATGCATTATCAAAAATACAAAATACAAAAAATACAAAATATAAGGTGGCTGTGCTATTTACAATGTATGGATGGGTTGAGTCAGTTTTTCATGTGTGTTTATTGAGCAGCCTGACAGCAGTCGGTAAGAATATTGAAGGGCATTACAATACACTGCACCACTCTGAGTCATCGCCATTGGAAAATATTTACTTAATAAATAAAAAAAACACCACAATACGGCTTAAAAGTCCAACAGAGGCCTTTAATTAACCCCCATGCAGTAATTATCCCAAAATTGGACATTTCGGACACTTTGGACGATTTTGGACTGTTGGACAAATGGACACAACAGACAAAACAGTGAAAAATAACTCCACAAAGCTGAAATTTTGCATAGGATGTATATCTATGCCTTGGCCAATTCCCACTGAACATTTTGAGGGGTTGAAAGTGAAAAAAAATTAAAAGTGAAAAAAGTTGTTGCACATTGGAAGAGGGACATTTTTGGGACATAATACCCTTCATGCAGCCGCTTAAAAATACTGCATGAGGGTTAATACCTGATGTACTCACCGTCGATAGCAGAAACGAGAGCAGATTAGGTCGTCGAGGTTAGCGCAAGTGCACCTGCCTGCAGACCTCGGTTGTCGCGCCTTCGCTCCACCGAGGCCATAAAGTGTTGTCTTACTGCACAAAGTCATAACGATAGTATGCCGTAAGCAAAGACTTTGCTCTGACTTTGCACGCCCAACCTTTTTAATCATAGATCAAGAAGTAAGATTTTATTTCAAAGCACTAGAGTCACTCATTCACTTCTTCATTCTCACCTGGGCGTATTGACCCAAATAATATCCAGGTGGCAGAAGTAGAAGCACTCAGAGTCGTGCACACTGCTGCACGCGCAACGTTTGCTTCTTAACTTCGCTGCTCTGACATCCTGATGGTCATGCGCGTCATGGCCCTTCATCAGTGGGCGCCCACAGCCTGTTCGTGACAAAAACAGATGCCTATTCATTACAACTGCAGTTTGAAATCCAGTCAAGCAAATATTGTTGTTGTAGCCATGAAGAAAAAAACAAAACAAAACAGACATGCATTGTTCTTTTTAGCACCAATGTTGACAGGAGGTTTGACATAATATGCTCTGGATCATGTTTTTTCCCCCCTTCCATAGATGGATTAATATGGTAAGGAAACATATTTTGGGGCCTTAAAGTGGAAACCACATTACTGCATGGCAGTACAACAATGCCAGTACAGTATTATTGGTATGTTATTCAAATATAATAACAGTCAGTTGAAATGTTGAATTTCCAAATTCAATGATGGTTGAGTGAGCATACTATTAAGAAACAACATACACACAATATATATATATATATACATACACACAATATATATATATATATAATATAAGATAAGATAAGAAAACCTTTATTTGTCCCGCACTGGGGAAATTTGCAATCTTCAGCAGCAGAATTGAAGGGGGGGGGGGGGGGGAGAGAAAAAAAAGCAAAGTATTGCATGCACAAATAAATGTTCCAGAAGAAAAAAAAATATATATATATATACTGTATAATGTAGTCCACAAGTTAAGTTTGTTTCTGAACTTTGCCCATCATCACTGAGACGCTGGCAAAGTTGATGCAGCGCATGCACCTTGTGTCATACTGTATGTACAATTCCATAGCAAGAATGATACATTGTAGGATATTTATGAAAACGTTGACAAAGACGATAAAAGTGCCACTCACCATGCTGCAGAGACACCCAAAGTGTGACGAGAAATAAAAGGGTGATGTGAGAGGACACATTGGTCGGCGGTGCATTCAGCTGTGTGGTCATTACTGTGTTGTCACTGTGCAGCTGTTGCGTTGGTGGAACACTCTTAAACCACTCCTCAGTCTCTTTAATGATGTCATAACAACAGCTCCGCCCACAGTTGCACGGGGGTGCCATGGAACCACAACGGGTGATTCCCCCCCACCACTCTCCCGCCTTGATTCATTCCACAGTCCATTGCAAATATTTTCATAGTTTTAAACTTTTGCACTTGTATGGTAGTGTATTTTTTCCCCCAAATATAATATGACCTCTTCATAGACTGCCATTCAAAAGATGCTCAACAGTTTTATTTGAGATGACCTTGCAATTGAATTCTGCCTGTTTTGTGCAGTATCACGAATAAATGGAGCGTGCGTGTGTATAACTCATGAGTGATCTCTATGCTGCTCTTACACAAAGTATGATGCATCCCAGGGGTAAGCCATTCGTATGAACAAAAATTGATGACTAATGTCAGCCGTCAGACACCGTGCACATTCAGAATTAAATGATTGACGTTGAACTGTCTGTAACACGGTGAATCACCTTTTAATGGTCTAGACCAGGGGTCGGCAACCCCAAATGTTCATTCATTCATTCATTCATTTTCCGAACCGCTTCATCCTCACTAGGGTCGCGGGGGGTGCTGGAGCCTATCCCAGCAGTCTTCGGGCAGTAGGCGGGGGACACCCTGAATTGGTTGCCAGCCAATCGCAGGGCACACAGAGACGAACAACCATCCACGCACACACTCACACCTAGGGACAATTTAGAGTGCCCAACGAGCCTGCCATGCATGTTTTTGGAATGTGGGAGGAAACCGGAGCACCCGGAGAAAACCCACGCAAGCCCGGGGAGAACATGCAAACTCCACACAGGGAGGCCGGAGCTGGGATCGAACCCGGTACCTCTGCACTGTGAAACCGACGTGCTAACCACTGGGCTACCGGGCCGCCCACCCCAAATGTTGAAAGAGCCATATAGGACAAAAAAACCCCCAAAAAACAAATATGTCTGGAGCCGCAAAAAAATAAAAGCCTTCTATAAAACTTACAATGAAGAAAACACATGCTGTTTGTATGTAGGAGACTGGCCTGACTCAGAATTGTTTTATGTTATTCATTCCTTTGTTGTGTGTTCACAAACGCCCCCATAGAATTGATTTTGTAATTTCCTCGCTTGATTTTTGTTTTTGTTGTGGTGCATTTTTGGCTTTTCTTAGTGTCAGTGAAGTGATCATTAATTTCCGTTTTTCTGAGGCTGTCTTTGAACGCCTCTCGAGTCGAACGAGAAGAGAGAAGGCACGGAGTCGGACGCAGACGTGTCTGTGTTTGTCGAGACTGTTTAAAAGCATCAATTAAGTGTATGTTTTAAAAACAACAACATCACAGCTCTCCTTTTTCGGAGCTGCAACATGTATCTAAATCTATTTGAGCTATATTAGCCGAATATCAAAATCTTTTTCCGTTTTCAAACATGTTTTATAAAGCTCCAGGGGGGCACTAGATGTCGCTAAAGAGCCGCATGCGGCTCTGGAGCCGCGTGTTGCCGACCCCCGGTCTAGACTCTTACGGTGGACTCTGCCTTGAAATTGAGTCATTTCCTTGCTTTATGAATTTGACAGATTTTCCCTCACTAATAATGTGTTGATCATGACATTTTTTTTATATCAATAAAGTTGCATTGCCTTACTTTTTACAAACTATTGTTGTACAGGTCACATGATGTTTTTTTAATAATTGTGTGTGCGTGTGTGTGCGTATATGTGAGGGGGGGGGTCATAGGGGTGTTAAAGGCCACTCTACTGTACATGTTTCCTGTAAGTACATCGAATTCCCATCATAATTGGTGAACACATTGCTCTTCACCACACGATGTGCGGAATGTGTGACATGGCCACACAGCATCATGACTGCACATGTTTGACAAGACATTCTAGCTCGGGAGGTTACAAGTTCAGTTCCCTCCGGAGCGCAGATGTGCTGCTCCACACGCACATCCCATCACTTTAAGGACGCACTCCGGATAGCATGCAACAGTTTGGATACCAAAGAAGAGGGAAAAGAAGCAGGTGCTCAGTGTCACCGTTCTTGTGTATTTTCTATAATGCCTCCATGGAATGTCTTGTCACAGCAAGAGTTAGTTTTACGTAACCCTGGAACCCGAAACATTATAGGAATGTTTTATGTGTGGACATACTATCATGTCTTGGCCTCTTTCTGTGTTTGTTTTCAGAATTAGCTAGAGTGGAGGGCGTGGCTCTTCAGCAGGTGCACCTGTGCCTTGTTACCAATCAAGCCTGCCATGTATTTAAGGACTGCCAAGCTGCTTAGTCACTGTCAGGTTATTGACCTTGCTTGCTCTTCATGCTCAAGAGATGTTTTCAGACGTTCCTTTCATGTTCATAGTTCTGATATATTCTCGTTTTTTAGATGTACCTTTCATGTTCATATTTCTGATAGATTCTTGTGCCTCAAAACTCACTTGTATTCTTTGGCATTTGACTCAGCATGACTTGGTTTTGCTGTTCGGTGCTTTCTACCGTCTTTGTTACCGATTTGTTGCTTTACTGTTGTATATGTTAGTTGCTCCATGTACAGCACTTTGTATGCAGCGATGGCTGTTTGAAAGTGCTCTATATGTACAGTTGAGTTGAGTTTGTTAATAGCTTCTGATTCAAGTTTTGCGTATCTGGACGTATGGCATTTCATTTTGTGTATTTTTGGATTTCCACTTTATCTTGCCTTTTACAAGCGCTTTTTGTTCTTATTGGATTTTCTCAGTTCTTTGTTACCTGCGATTTCTGGTTAAACTTTGTCGGTCTTTTGTTTTTCTGTAAAGGCTAAGCTAATGGCTCAATAACACACTTACCTATGAAATAAAAGAAAAACATTAGTCTTTTTGTGATACGAGTAACCGAGTTGGATTGGTTTGACACACTCCATTTTGGCTGAAAATAAAAATATATTAAAAAATAGAAGAGAGGACTTACTTCCTGCCAGCTCTTGGGCAAAGCATTTATAGTGGCTTGATAATATCATTTCTTCTAGGTCAATTTGTTCTGACTCTAGATCAGTGGTGACTAACCTGGGTTCGATCAAACCCTCTGGGTTCAGTGAATCAGTCTCAGAGGTTCGATGGAGCCTCTGCCATGGAGGTTAAGACATGCCCGCTTGGCCATCACTGGCTGGTTCATTTTGTGCACAGTTTAACAAAACTTATACTTATTGTTTACTTTTTTCTGTTTTTAATAAACACGTTTTTTATGTCTTGAATTTGTAAAAAAAAAAACTTTTTATTTTCACTAATGAAGGTTTCGGTGAATGTGCATATGAACTGGTTGGGTACGGTACCTCCTAAGGTTAAGAACCACTGCTCTAGAAGATAGATAAAAAGGTTTTTGCCAGAGATTTGCAACTATGTTGAGAAAGGCATGACTTCAGAGCATGATTACAACTAGGACTTAGATCAGAATCGAATTTATTGGCCAAGTATGTAAAAGAACACACAAAGAATTTACTTTCCCAGTTACAACCCGTCATGAGGAACATAAACAAAATTATGACCAACTGGGGGAGACGGAACCGGAAGCCTGTTTTGACAATTAGGTGTGTTGTGGTTGTCAAGAGACAGGGGTAAAAAAAAAAAAAAAAAGAAGCCATTTTAGGGGTGCATGATTTTAAATATCGAGGAATCACGTTTAAGCCAAAGTTACATTTGCACAACACATGCATGTTTCTGTATTTTGCGCAGGGATTAATATAAATGTCCTAAAATGTTGTCAAATTCTGGAATGGCCTAAATGATGAAATAGAAATGCAGAATTTGGAAATATCCAAAATAATGTACTGTATCTGGAAACATGTTCTTGAGGTTCACCGACGGCCACTTTCTACTTTCAAGATGCATGGGATGAATGTTCACGATTGAACAAGGACCTCTGGTGGGCAAACTTGTCTTACCACGTCACGTGCGGAATGAGAAAAATAGAAAGGGAAGAAAGGTTCACGTTACCTTGTCAAAATGCACGAGCTTCTTTCCGTGAATGGCGTTTGATGTTTGCGGTGTCTGCTTTTCAAGTCACTATTCAACATGAATCCTAGGAGAAAAGGAGAATGGCTGGGGGTCGGGGTTGTTCAACGTAAAGTATTAGAAAACACGAATACGGTCCAAGTCAAGGCTATTTGACAAATGCGCCAACATTTTTTTAAAATCCATTTGAAATTTACTTTGTAAATATTTTCAATGCGAAAACGTTGAACAATGTTCCATTCTTCGCATTCATGCTCAATATGAACAAAAAGTGAACCACAACGGCCCTTTATCACTCCAAAAAAAAAAAAAAAAACTGTCACCCAACTTCCCAACATTAACTAAAAAACTACCAGAACACAAAATGTTGGGGGTGGCGAGATGCAAGGACACCTAAAAAAAAAACAACAATCACTCCACAATATTGACTTGTATATTCAGTATTGTGACACATATGGGAAATGTAAGTAAAAACTGTGTACAAGATATAAAATGTTGAAATGCCAGGTTTTAGTGATGTAAAAATAAGAGACAAAGTTAAATCCTTCTTACCGTTTCCACCTTTTACGTGACCGAAGCTGTACAAACTCAATTTAAAATGTTCTAAAAAAATATTTCGTGCAGGTAAGTGAGAATAAACAAGTTGCAAAAATGAGCATGCCCTCTTATAATTTTCATTTGGCTGTTTTAGAATTAATCAATCACATTCAAATGTAGGTTAAATGCATATCAGCACATGCCCCGCTACCATTTTCAGTGCCAAACAATGACTGCTTTTCAAACCGACATCTGTCGATAGTGGCGCAAACGTGCCAACCACTCATCCAATTACAATCAAACTTATGTTATATCGTCATCAATGCACATTCTGATTTGGATTCCTGATATTGTACTGGATTTTTTTTTTCTGTTAGACCGTGTTGTGTTTTGTCACAGTTAGCAATTAGCAAAAAATGTATAGTCTGCATTTCGTATACACAAGTGTCGTCAGTAGGGTGAACTACACTAAAGCAGTATACAGCCAATGAATAGCTGCAAAACATGAATAAGGTCACCCCAAAAACATGGGGAAATTTGTTTCAGTTTGATACAAATCACTTTTTGGTCATGTTGGTTGCACATCACCAAAAGTAAAGGAGACCCATAGTGGCGACTTGTTTTAAAAGCATCATGCTTATTTATAGCGTATTTTTTCTTGATATGAAATAGGGGTAAAATTTGGCATCTTCATGTGCATCCTAGAAAGTAAAAAAAAAAAAACATCACTTTTACACATTAAGTTGACCAAATTAACAAAAGAATGGCTTCAAAAGTGATGACTTTCTTTTGAAAGAGTCAGGATGTGCCATGCGGATAAACTGCAACAAAACAAAAAAATATTGACTGAAAATTGTAAGAATATGAAGGTATGAATTAATGTAATGAAAATCCTTTGTTTTTTGCTTGATAACCTCGCTTTTTACTCAGTGGTCTTGACTTTTTAGAGACACGGTATTTCTTTTTTTTGGGGGCGGGTGATACACTTCCACTCTCGATTCTAAGTGTATAAAAAGGCAAAACCAAAAGGGTCTTTGGTGCACTATTTTTTATTTTTTTCCAATGACTGCAAATTTTGTTGCGTGTTAAATTTGCAGGGCACTTGATCCGCCAGAACCAGTCAAGCTACATCCCTCATCTTTGTCCCCAATTCAAATTGCATGAACATCATGAAAAAAAAGTAATAAAAAGAAACATCGTTTTTTCCCCATTTAACAAAGAGTAAAAAATAAAACAACAACAATCGTTGTCATCAAATAGCAATAAATACGGAGCGCTCTTCCCTGTAAAGACATTTCTCATCCAAAGTCTCTTACAATAAAAAATAGAACTTCAGTGCATTTCCTTTGACGAGTTTCTGCTGCTCCTTCAACATATCAATCGATGTGACTCTTGGTTACCCTGGAATTAAAGCAAGAGTATTAAGAACAAAACAGAACACCGAATATAAATCTTCCTTAAATGACACAAAAGTCCAATATAAAATTTCACAGCCTTCTCATTTTCTATCTGTACAATACGCCTCAAAACACAAACCTGGACAGAAAAGGCACAAGTAACTATAATTGTAGTAATACTGGGGGGTGCGGGTGCGGGGGTTAAAACAGGTAATTAATTTTGATTTAAGATTTTGGTCATTTACACATGTTCATATTACTCTGACACATATTCAACCAGACAGTAGCATGACCAGTATCAATAGAGATACAGGAAGGGTATAATCATATATAATTCTTGTATATACATTTACAGAAACATTATTTTCACCAAGAAAAAAAAAAAGTGCATTTTTATGACAAACCTGAATATTGCCAAAGAACAAATATTTAAGTTAACAATAGTATTGAAAACTGTATAAAAAAAAAGAAACAAAAAAAGAAAGCCATTGGAAAACAAGACGAATGTAGCGACTGAAAAAGCAAGTTGGAGATGCATCAAATTAGGTGCTCTGGTCTTCTCGAGCCGCCTCCTCTGTCGCTGTGCCCTCAGCCTCTAGCTGCTGTCCAATCAGGCACAAAGATACAGGGGCTGCTTGACTGAAAGATGCCTCCGAGCGTCCGTCTTCGGTGTGGCGTTCGCTCGACTCCGTAGCACGCCTGCACGTGTGGGCGGAGCTTTGTGAGCTGCCATATTGCTTTGGGTCCGTGGTCTCCAACTCCAGTTTGGAACACATGACTTGTGCACCCACACTGCACTGTCTCGACTGGCTGCCTCCTGCTGCCTGATAGTCCGCTGACCAGTCACTCCCGGGAGTCCTACTCCCTTGAGGTCCTGGGGTCCTGCCCCAGAATGAGTCAAGCCTGGCCGGCGATGGCCCCTCCGTGGAAGGAGACATCGGGGACATGGGCGTGGAAGGATTCGACCTTGGCCTGGCTTGTACCATTTGAATCCCTCCGATGGGAATCATCAGATAAGGGACCTTGGCTTGTTGGGAGTGCATGGGAAGATGGCTGAAGATGTTGTCCGCTGCTCGGTGGCCGGGATAACTCTCGCATGTGGAAAGACGAAAAGCAGGCGGGAACAAGAAGGTGTCTGCCATTGAGTGACAATCCGTTGCAGTGCCATCTTTGTCCTGAAGGGGGAAACACAGAAACAAGCATTTCGTGAATGTCGTTAAAAACCAGTGGTCCCCAACCACTGGTCTAGCCATTCGGTCAGGGGCAGCAAAGACAGGGTGGCGCTACACCCAGGTTTGGGGCCGGGGGGGGGGGGGGGGGGGGGACGGGTGCTATAGCCACATCAGAAAACTGCGTATCCCCAGTTAAGACCCCCCAGAATTTTATTTTATATTCTAAAATATATTCAGCAATTCTTTTCTCAGCCCCCCCTACATATTGGTCAAGCCCCAGGAGAGCAAATGGAGCGGTCCCTGAAAACAGATATTTATTTTATTTTATTTTTTTTTAAACGCACACCATAGCTTCATTTATCTTTGCTACTGTTGTATAGCGACAGATGTAATAATTAGCTACAAGATGGCCGGATATATCACGTAATTAATATATCACAGAATAAATCAGGCATGACACACACACACACGCACACACACACACCGATTAAGTGAATTTAAGAGTTAACTGAGAAAAGCTTATCATTAATTCAATACACCGTAGATCTCCTACTATTTGCGGGGGAAAAGGACTGCCAAAATCTGTGTAGACATAATGCCTATTACAAATGTATCGGGGGGAGGGGAAAAACCCAATTCATTCTCTCTCTTGTAAAAAAGTTGGTCGAACGTACTTCAAAGTGGTTCGTACGTCTTGATAGTTGTTTGAACGTATTGGTGAAATGCAGGCCAAATGTTAAAAACTGCATTTGTTCACATATGCGGTATCCCAGGCAAAACGGTTTACTGCACCATGGCAGTTCCAGACTTCCATCAATGTATCAGAGCATAGCAGGAAAAAAACGCTCTGTAGTGTCTGTATCGTACAAATTGTGAGCAGTGTATGCACATGACTGAGGACAATAAATTCAAAAGACTTACTACTTTCATATGACTACCCTTTGCGCAGTGGTGTTCCCAAGGAAGGGTTCCGTGGGTCCTCTGCTGCACCCCAACCGGCAAGGGCGGAGTCCCAGCTTGTGATAACCTGTAAGAGCCTGGCAAGCTGGGACGAAGCGGCGAGACGGGCCTGATGGGAGACGGTCCTCTATCGGGGGAGGGTGACACTTGCCGGCTGGGTGAAGGTAGCTCAGTTCTCGGGGACAGACTGTGCATGGGTGAGGACAACTCCAGGCGGGGGGAGAGGCTGTGACTGGGGGAACAGCTCTCGCTGCTGGGGGAGAAGGCTCTCGGTGATGCCTTCCAGTTCCATCTGGAGAACAGAGCTCTCCTGCTGCCCGGCGAGGTGGCTCGTCTACTGTGCCAAGCCCCTCTTTGGGAAGCCTCCAGGCCCGGACTGGAACTGAGACCGGCGGGCTCGGGCTCTGGTGTACACTGCCGAGAACGACCGCTGCATTTGGACCGAGCCCCTGTCGACGCCAGGGTGTCCGACGAACAGGAGGAAGGAGGGTCATCGTGAGACTCTTCCGCATCATCGTCGTCGGCGTCATCATCATCATCTTCATCATCATCGTCGTCGTCATCGTCACCCTCCGACTCCTCCGCGTTGGAAAACTGGTGCTCTTCCCGTTCCTCGGAGTAACAGGCACGTTCACCGCTCCCTGCTGAAAAATAGAAACCCACTCTTAGTTACATTACTTAAATTCAAATCCATTCCATTTTATTACCTCGTATGCCAAGCATAAACTAGGTGAGATCATTTCTGCCGTGGGCTTATTTATTACCTCCACCCAGCAAGGATGGTGAGAGGAATGGAAAGCCATTTCAGCAGTTCTTCAGAACAATGTACAGTCAAACCTCAGTTTTCGTCCATAATCCGTTCCAGAAGGCTGTTCGAAAAAACCGAAATTGTTCGAAAACCGAAACCACGCTCTTTTTAAAATACAAATGTTTACTGAACACGTCTGCTGACAATGGAAAGCAACATGAGGAAGCGTCACTTCCTCGTGTAAGGAAGCAAGAGGAGTCAAATGGTGCATTCAAGTGCGCTCAGTTTGTTCGAGAACTGAAATGTGTTCGTCATCCGAGGCATAAAAAAACTACATTTTTGGGTCGAAAACCGATTGGTCGAGAACCGAGACGTTCGAAAATCAAGGTTTGACTGTACTTGTACACTTTAGCTCACTTGATAGAATTGCTTAGCCAATGACCAACGGGTTGGTGGTTTGAATCTCACTTCCGATTGTACACTATGTCCATGAACAAGGATCGGCATGCGAAAGGGTTTTACCATTATGACGAAATAAAATGAGCGCGGATGGTCGTTTGTCTACATGTGCCCTGCGATTGGCTGGCAAACGGTTCAGGGTGTCCCCCCGCCTACTGCCCAAAGACAGCTGGGATAGGCTCCAGCACACCCCGCAACCCTTGTGAGGATGAGCGGATTAGAAAATGGATGGATGGATGGATGGCATTACTAGTAAGCATCAAAATGTGCATTTATTTATTTATTTTTACCTCACTAGTGCTACTAGTAACAGCGAGAATGTCCACTTATTTTCAACCCAGTTTGTTCAAAAGTGAGTTGGCAGGCATTTGATCAGAGTAATAACATATTAAAATAATCGTGAAAATACGAATAAAAATGTGTACACTCCACAGGAACTTATATGGCGTTCATTTCCCATCAGCAATTCAAAAAATATGGTACTCCTCATGTCTTACATCACTCTAAAAAAATCAAATAAAGGGCCAAATTTATTTTTATTTTGCCTCCCCTAACTTTTAATTGAGTAAACATTTTAAAATGCAGTTTCTTCAGTGATGGGACGATAATGCAAGGGACGCAAACAGTTCACACTACAGAGAGCACCTCCCAACCGTGGTCTGGGTCTTGCAGATGAGGACTGTTTAGGACATTTCATAGTCTTTTGTTGGTAGATGTGATTGATTGTGTTACATTTCCATCTTAGCATGACTGAGAAGAAAAAAAAAAAACCCCTTATTTTATTTATTTCTTAGCTTTTATGAAACATTGGTGGAGGTAAAAAAAAAATCATTTGGGGTAAGAAAAGACTGAATGACTCAATTATCCTTGCCGCCACTAAAAGTATAAAACAAGTTTATTTTTTCTATCAGTTTAACCTGATTCTTTTTTAACAGTTTAAACATGGTGGAACTCTTAAGAAAATCATATTTTGGTTTTTATTCCATTTTAATTCATTAACCCTTTGCTGGAGGTGGGCAAGAAAATGTGGTTTAACCTCTTAACCTTGGGAATTCCAATAAAAAAACTTTTACCTATGGCAGAGGTCTGTGCTAACTCTAAAACGCACGCGAGGCAACATACAAATGATGTGCAAGAACGAGCTGTAGGAACACAAAAGTAACGGTCTTTATCTGGCTGACAATCCATAACCCATCACAGCCGTGTTATAAATAGACTCTGGTTGAAAAGCATCACACTCCTATTCACAAACTATGTCAGGAGGGAATGAATGAAATCGCAGTAGAAACGGAGCGTCCTTGTATGCGATGGGCGCAGAATGACAGCAGCAAAGAAGACGTGACGGCGGGAGGGCGATCAGAGGGAGATAATGAGGCGTTGCTGGTAAACTCGACGCTATTGTGCAAAAACAAGAGCGCCGCGGAAGGCTCTTCATTCTTCATTTATTTATCTTGGGCTTTTTCCTTATGCAAGGGCGAAAGGTTGGGGAATAGTACATAGCGGTTGCGTAAGCTGTCAGTGCAGAACAGCGACACTTCTTCACCCCCCCCCCCCCGCATACCTGTTTCCTGGCTCTCTGGCTCATCCGCGGATGGTTCAGACACTCCCATTGCCTGGCACTTTTTCCCATGAGCTTTTGATTTCATGTGTTTGGTAAGGTTCCCTGCGAAGGGAACATGAAAATCACATTAAAACCTCCGCCAATTTCCACCGGGCAAGGAAAACGAGGACATTTTTCGACAACAGAGATAAAATGCAAGCAGTTGATGGATTTCATTTAACAGACAGAATAGTGGACAAACAAGACAGAACTGAAATATCTCTGTCACCGTCCCCTAACCTTTGGTTTTGAAGGCAAAGTTGCAGTGTTTGCAAATGTACGGACGGACATCAGTGTGTGTTCGGATGTGCTTCTTCAGCATGCTGGGCTTCTTACAGCGGATGCCGCACTCCCCGCATATGTACTTTCCTCTGCCACGCCCTCGAACGTAAATATATTCTTCGTTAGACTTAAACCTGACAGACAGACGGGATGGGCATGCGTTATTGATACAGAAAAAAGAAACAACATAAAGTCATAAATTCACAAAAGTAATGTTGCTTGAATCTTTATACAAATCGCTCATCTCGCTGCCTGGATCCTCAACGGATGAAAAATATATTCAGACTTTCAAAACAGTCATCGTGGCAATCGAACGGGCTCGACTTTGACAATCATTAATAGTCGTCCAATTTGACGCTAAAGTTCACCAATTTGAAACCAAGCAGACAGAGAGCATCGAGTCTTCATCAGTGCAGGAAATCAATAATCACAAATCAAACAAAAAAAATATCAACACAAGGAGTCGACCTCGCCAGACCACATTAGGTGCACCTGCACAATTGATTTGAGATGACAATAAATATCAGACAGGTCCTGCTCTGCTGATCTAAACACCATCAAAAGCACTGACTTACATTTACAACTTATTTATTTCCATCAGTCTTTCGTCTTCATTTCATAGCTGGTGTCGTGGCTGCTCAGCTTCCACAAGTTGGTGTGTTTGTTTTTTTCCCCCCGTCCAATCAGATTTCAGCTTCTGTGTTGCCATGTGAATAAAGTCTGCCCAGGGCAACCAGAATCACAAGTGGTCACGAAGGACACACACGCTACCGAAATTGCTGTTATTTATTTATTTTTAACCAATCGGCACCAATAAGATCGTAAAGGCTGAGCGTGATGTCACATTTTCCATCCTCTGATTATTTGTTCACGGCTGGGCAAGTGGGATTCATTAGAAAGAAGAAAAAAAAAGGTAGACAATATTAAAAACAACTCGCTAGCTTTAAGTATATTCCATTACGTTTTCAAAAGAGGATCACTTTTAAAAGAATGGTTGATTGAGTATGATGCATTTGATTCATTTTTATGAAGTTTTGGAGTTCTGTTATTGACGAATAATAATTGTGAACTGCGCTACTGAGATGTAGAAGTTTGGACTTGCAGTTGATATATGTGAAAGATAAAGATTCTCTTTTTTTTTTTAAGGATAAATGTATTCTTCCTCAAATACAGTCATGTTTTTTTTTAGTTTGTACTGCACAATAAGTGCTCCTAATATTTCAATTACCTTAATGAGATATATGACAGGGGCAACATACTAGACCTGGCAAACTACTATAGTCTTTGGAATGTCATTGAATGGTGCAGGTGTACTTAATGCTGTGGCCGGCGGGGGTCTATTCCACGAAATACTGTAAAGGAAAAAAAAACCAAAACCCCAAATACATCAAAGTAAAAACACACACATTTAAAAAGCAATTAACAAGACCTCGGGTTGAGGGTTAAAAGAGTAAATAAGACTGGTTTACGGGACATCTGCAGGAACAGCTGCTGGAGCTGATCACAGTGCTGTTTGTTGCCCCCATAAAACTTTATGCTAATGAGGGACAACAAAAACGTGCTCGTGGCTACGATGGGAGGATGAAAGCGGAAGTGGAGCACTGCTACAAACATTCAGCCAAATTCACATGTATGCACACACACACACACACACACACACACACACACACACACACACACACACACACACACATACACACACACACACACACAAGAGTTCTTGGAGAAACAAGTCCGTCTTTATAGAGGTGGATTGGTGATACCCACCAAATCTCGCAGCTCTCAGTCTCATGCTGCTCCCTCCGCTACACCCTTAGCGCACACACGCACAACCTCACACACACACACAGACCCACCCAGATACATTATTAGGTATTTGTCTGCTCGGGTGGCCCTGCTGACCGCTAAAGGGAGGGAAGGGAAACCTACTTACGGCCCTCAACCTAAAATAGACACTATGCACCAATCAAGCAACACATTTGGGTCTACGCTATATAAAAAGTCTCCAGATGTTTACCAAAAGGTATTTTGTGGTCATCTGAATGAATTGTCGTCTTGTAAAAATGCTCACACACACACACGCACGCACATACACACGCACTCAAAATCCATTCTGATACTGTAAATACCCAATGTGTGCTGACTGTGTTTAATGAAAGGACATGAACCAGATTTGCAAGATGTCGGGCTGTCAATGCTTTCTATTGTATACCAGCGGCAGCAACAGCAAATTCTATTTAAAAAACAAAACAAAACAAAAAAAAACACCAGGGTAATCTCAACACTGCTTTAGTGATTCAGGGGCGGGTTACTGTTTACTGACATGTATTTTCTAACCACAGCTAAAAATATCCTACGATATTTCCAGAAAAAGAAGGCAGAAGCTGCACGACCACCAGGCTAGTTTTGTGCGGAGAGCATCACACCCAAATGGCAAATATGTTAGAATCACTCTACTCCTTTATATTGTAATCACCGTTTGCTCCAAAGAGCAGTTTAAATGATAAATCCCATCAGCACATCGCATCAACACAAAAAGAAGAGACTGTCGATGTGGATACAATTTGGCAGTGATTACAACTTTGACCATGGGAATGAATTTGCGCGCTACCACACAATCAAAATGGAAATTGTTCATTTCTGTTCTCAAAGACAGACCTCGGAACCAACTTTGAGTTTAGTGAGGGAGCCATTCACAATTTAAAATATTCTCAAAAGGAAAGAGCGGAAGAAATGTGGACAGTGAAAACAGGTACGATAAATACTAGTGATTTGTCCGTTTTACATTTTTTGTCATCATCAACTAAACAAAACTATTGGAAAGATTATCTATATTCCACAATCCAACAAAACAAAGTTAGTCAACACTTCCCAAATCTAAATCTTGACACGAATCACATTACTGATAAACGCAAACACATTTTTGCTCTTTAACACTAAACTTGGCCATGAAATTGTCATCCCAAAACATCACCAAAAGGAGTGGATCCTGAATTTGAATGTCATTGATGTAAACATTTATAACATATAAATAAGCGAAAGGAACAGAACGTAATTGGGGAAGAGTATTCATCTCGTGTTTCACTACTAGCAAAGTAGAAATACAATACAATACATCCTGATTTATATATCATTTTTACACTTCAATGACAGCTAATGGATAGTAATGGTCAACTGGATACATTTGTGGATGAACTATATGGAGAATTAACACTCATTTAATTCATAAATTGTATTCTTGACATATTATTTAGAAAGTAATAGAGGCTCATGAGCTCCTATTTCAAATATATTTTGTGTAGAAGACACTGGTCAACATTAAATTTTAATCACAGATGGCTTTTTGTGTCCTGGAACATATTTTTGAAGCTGATTTGAAAATTGCCTTTACTTTTTTTAAAGGTTTTTGAGATATTTATATTTTTTGGTTTTGGATTTGACCTAAAAAGATACGCAAAATACGGACACGACCATGTGTTTTTATCTATACGGTAGCTATGATGTTTCAAGAAAAAAAAAATCCACCTATTGCTGAACCTAACCTTTATCAATCCATCCATCCATTTTCTGATCCGCTTATCCTCAGGAGGGTCATGGGGGGAGGGGTGCTGGAGCCTATCCCAGATGTCTTCGGGCAGTAGGCGGGGGACACCCTGAACCAGTTGCCAGCCAATCACAGGGCACATAGAGACGAACAACCATCCGCGCTCACACTCACACCTAGGGACAATATAGAGTGTTCAATCAGCCTGCCATGCATGTTTTTGGAATGTGAGAGGAAACCGGAGTACCCGGAGAAAACCCACGCAGGCCCGGGGAGAACATGCAAAGTCCACACAGGGAGGCCGGATCTGGAATTGAACCCGGTACCTCTACACTGTGAGATCGACGCGCTAACCACTGGACCAGTGGGCCGCCCCTACCTAACCTTTAATTAATAAATATTACAAAATATATCATTATTATTATGATGACGACAAACTGAAATGCACGGCTACAGCTTCACCTCCACACGAGCTGATGTCATGTTATCTTGCTTAGACAGCTAACTAGTAGCAGACTGCTGGTGGCAGTCAAGTAGCGCATTCCATTTTGTTTCTATTTCTTTACGACAAGATTAATCACCAATCAACTTGTACCGTTCTAGTTTTCTCATGAGTTGACCCTTTCCATCTGTTCTTCCTCTTCCTTTTGAATCGTGTCTATTTCTGGAGTTGCTTTGGTGTAAAGAGATCTACCGTACACCTCCTGGGTAAACCTTTGAGCTCAAACCAGAGCAAACCCTGCAAAAGACAGGCTCGACTGGAAAAAGATCACTGTTGCATTTATGGAAACGACACACACGGTTTGTGAACACAGTACAGTGAGCTGAGTAAACATTTGCAGGTTTGAAGAAAAGCACACACACACACACACACACATACTCAACCCCAACATGACAATTGTGTGTATTATATAACTGGTGAATTCAGGCATTCATGAGTTTGTCGAAGAGAAAGCAGCATGCGCATGCACAAACATGCTGTTATCTTTCCAAATGAACCCCTCTGAAGCTCAGACTTGTGCCAGCAGAGAGCGGGGAAAACTTGGCAGCAGCTACAATTGCATCTATTCCCAGTCCCTATCCTTCCCTGTGCACCACTTTTGTTAGCAGACTTTTAGATTTGCTTGTGACAGTGAATGCATGACCGCAACGGTTGAATGAGAAGCAATGGCTCTTACCCGCCTTCAAAGATGCGAACACGAGATGTTTCGCAGTGTTTTGAGGTGGAAGGTGCCTCCTCTTCCCTCGTCTCTTTATTCTCTTCCTTTTCATGCTGGTGGTCTGTTACATCCGTGGAGGAGGAACAGGCTGGGATCGGATGTACCTACATTCAAGACACGGTGGAAAAAGAGACAAAGTACATTGATAAATATTTTTGTGGCATTATATCCGCAGTATCTGAAGGTTACCTCCCGGGTCCATTAGATTCTCTGTGCTCTCTAAAACTAAACTGAAGCTAAATAGGCAATGGCAGCAACTTTTTACACATGCTTTGGACTAATAGTTGGGGCTGCACAAAAGTGGTAAGCCAGTGCGCATGAACATTGGAAACAAAATTTGCGTTCCAGTTCAAGTCTGTCATCGAGCTTTTGAACACTTATAGGTCAGACCGGTCTCAAGTGAGCCACCATAGTGATAGCTTCCGAGAGCCAACTTTATATAAAAGCTTCGTGAGGCATTGTTATCAATGTACACGAGTACTTGTTTCGCTTTTATGTAGAAGTTGATCTTCACAACACATTGCTTAGGAGCCTTTAAACAGCCATTGTGGCGGCTGACTCGACAAGACTGACAAGACTCGATTGGATCCTTGCAAACAGCTACAATCGCCATGAGATGATTGCCGAATGTGTGCAGGAGGGCCACCACAGCGAGACGGTGTGTCAAAATACAGCCCGTGGTGCAAAAAGAGTGGACATTGGACCGCTGCCCGAGAGAACTGTACTTAAGTATGCAAGCTGATCACAGAGTCCCATACTGCAAGTCAGAAGTGGGAAATTCAGTTTTTTGAACATGCCATGCAAGTCAATTGTGTTAAATATGAATTTTATATCTTGAAATAAAACAGTAAATTATACTGACTGAATATGTTGCTGGAATTAGCAAATGAAAACCGAAAAACTAAACACAAAAAAGTTTAATCTGTTGTAGTATAATGACTAACGATAAAGCTAAATCTTTAAGTTCATCCACGAGGTGGCTGGGTCGGAAAAAAAAATGAACACCAAAAAAAACCCTGGTGCTCATTTGTGTACCATGCCGACATTTTTGTGCACACCCTGCTCATAGTTCAAATGGCTGCCAGAACTCGTTCAAACCCCATCATCATTTGTTGCCATCATACAGTAACTAGTTACTAGTTTTTTATTAGGTTTAGTTTTTTGGTAGTTTTTTTTACCTCTGACATTCGTGGAGCGCTGCTACTTGCGGGGGGATTTTTAATTTTGGCTGGGTTCGGAGCCGTGGCAATGGTGTACGTCTCTGAGCTATACTTCTGTTTGGAGCACAGCAGAGACAAGGCCGCCTTAGTGCTGACACCTGGCAAATTTGGGTTATGTCCGCTAACACTCCAGGAAGAGTAAACTGAGGTGCGAGGGTCCCTCTGTGTAGTTGGGTTGGGTTTGACATAGTTCAGGTAGCACCAGTTGACAGAGGTTGTTGTGTAGAGGCTCGGGTATGAACGGGTGTTTGCTCTCTCAATCCCCATCTCCTTAACTTGAGGCTCCTCTTCCTTTTGACTTCTCACAAGTGACTCTTCCACTTTTTCCTCCTTGTTAATTTCCCTTTGCCTTGGATTCACCTCCCCCTCTTCTTTTACGGCGGTTACCGCAAGCGTCTCCGTTTTCTTGTCAACCTTTTCCAGTTGTTCCCCACCAGTTTTACTTTCTTCCTCCGTTTGTACCTTGTTGTCTGCATCTTCCACCTCTACTTCAGGCTTGTGTTGCTCTCCCTCTGCTTCCTCCTTAACTCTTTTCTGGTGACGTTGAGCCTCAGTGCTGAGATCAAGACTGGCTGCAGGTGAGAGCATCCGTTTACTCCCTCCGGCTCCAAGTGGACCGTATTCCTCGACAGAAGGTGACTGCAGTTCCCCAGGAAGGTTAATCTTAATGTCTGGTGTTGGGACCTTCAAATAAGACCTCTGTAACTTGCGCCTTTCCACTTTGCCCAGGATTGTCATGGTTGTGCAAAAAATGGGGTCCTGTGGACAAGCAGAGGTCAGAATCTGGGACAGGGTGGTGTACATGGCACGTGTATAGGTAGGTATGTGGGTTTGGAGGCGGACTGGTACCACAAGAGACGCCGCTGGGGTAAGCTGTGCCACACACGTTGCAATGTGGGGGCGTGGGTAGGGGTAAGAGGTGCTTCCCTCTGTGGAAGGAGGAGATATAACCTGTGTGGAATGTAATGGTGTGGGAGGCAAGTACACAGACTGACTCACACTGAAAGGAAACTGGACAGGAACTAAAGCAGGAAGTTGGTGGAGTGGTATACCCATTTGTTCAGCCATGTGGATCTGCATTGGGTGTACCTGTAGAGGTTGAACATTTTGTGAATGTAAAAAGGTTCTGTTCATGAACTGGGACGCCGTGGTGACTGGGAGTATCTGGGATAGAGGTCCTACATGTAATGTCTGTTGGATGCATTCTTGCGGAGGAAGAATATCTCGAGGGAGGATCTGTGGCTGTAACAACTGCAAGACATTCCCTGTGTCCTCCTGGCTGAAGTGGGAGCTCGAATAGAAAAGAGGATGGTTTGAGTGGGAAGGCCCGGGCTTTGGACTCTCTGCTCTGGATAACTGACCCGTGCTGGCCCCCTCCTCTTGCTCAGGTTCCCCTAACGTTGCGTGCTTCACAAGAAGACACTTCCGTCGTTCTTTCCAGGAGGATGCTGACTGCTGCGAGGACAAGGATCCCAAGTCAAAAGATTTGCTTCTGGTATCTGAGACCTGCTCTGATTTTTGAGGGGCCTGCTCTGACGCTGAACGCCTCATCTCCTTGTGGCTTTGGTTGTGTTGTTGAGAAGTACATGGCACAGTCAACATTTGGGTGCTTTGGCTACTGGTGCCCCAGACTGTAGGCTCGGACCGTGTTGCATCTTCGAAAGAAGCAGAAAGACTTGAAGTGTGGGACATGCTGCTCTCCTGACTGGGGCTGCGAGGCAGTGACACAGACTCAAAGCTAGACTCCCCGGAGGATTGCGCTGCCTCAGCTAAGCGGAGTCTTTTCTTCTTTGGGGGCAATTTCTCTGCAGGGAGCTGGGCTAGAGTCTGGCTACGCTGTGGCCACTGAAACTCCTCCACTCTGTCTGCCACCTAGGAAAGATGAACAGTTGAGGCAAAGGGTATAAATTGCACAAGATATACAACGTTTTAGTTGTGATAAATCATTATACCTTCGATGACGACGCAGTCACTGGTGGTGACATGGATGGCATGTCAGCATCAGGCTCCACTGTAACAAGAATCTCTGGCACTTGGATGTTGGACTGGCGGATGAGGCGAGATGCAGAAGGGGATGGTTTTGGTTGGGGTTGTTGTGTTTGGTGACCCTCTTGAGCGTCTGAGCCCTCACTTTTCATTGAGGATGTCTCCTGCTTTTCAAAGGAGCTTGTGTGCTGGATTACAGACACACCCTTCCGATCTCGATGTTGCTGTTGTCCCGACTCCGTCTGTATAGTACCACCTATATCTACCATGAACAGAGACATGACAAATGCATCTTTAAATTATGTGTGAATTAACGATAAACTGCTTTTGATGGATGAGGCTTTTGCATTTCATTCCATGACAAGTACTATAACATACATGAACATGAATGATTGGACAAGTGTATTAAAAAAAGCAACTGAAATGTTACTGTTGGTAAAGTATATTCTACAATATATAATGAGAATTTAGCTGCAATTAGTAGAAAAAAGACACGTATTTTGCCACTAGGGGTATTTTATATCGCACACTGAACTTGTGCAGTCCAAAATAGTGTTTTGCTTTTCATATATTTGACTACTTCTTGAGAGAACACCATTTCTTGGTTTCTGTGGTATCAAGAGAGAATCATTATGAGGATGCAAAGTGTTATTGCTTCCACAGAATAACGTTTTATTTTTGATGCACTACAATAGCAATATGAGAGCGAACCTGAGAGTGCTTGGCTGGGTCCTGGTGGACCTGCCGCTGGAATGATGCTTGCAGAACTCCCTGACACGGTCCCAGACCCAGAACTTGGAAGATCCTCTTCTATACTCTCCTCTTTCCGCCTTTTCCTCACAGCCATCGCCAGTGCTCTGAACTTATAGTGCATCATCATCTGAGGGCGATCCTCTCTGCAGGTTTTACTTGCATCACCGCTCTCCAGTTCCAGTGTTTGTTGCCCTGTGCACATACCTTTGTGGGCCTTGTAGCTGTCACCATGCTGGAAGCATGCTCCACATACTTTGCATTCTAATGGGTTCAATGTACTTTGTGGTGCTTGTTGCTCTGGATGGCTACCTGTGTCAGTACCAGTGGCTGAAGAAGAGAAGTTGGGGGGAATCTCCTCCAGCATAAGTTCAGATCCCAAAGGAACCTCAATGGCAGGTTGTCGCCTTAACATGCGGTGAGCATGACCAATATTAATCTCTGTTGTCATGGCCTGCTGCTCATCAAATGAATGGCAGAGGCGGTAGCCTCTTTTGGATCTTATTCCAGATGCAGAAGACTCTAATTGGCTGCTTGTAGATGGCATTGAGCGGCTTCTGAGAAGGGGAACTGTTGACAAGGCCGGGGTGACTGGTGGTTCTGTCTCTGGATTTTGAAGGTGCCTTAAGCCGCTGGGACCAGGGGCTTCTCCCTTGGGATCAAACACGTAAGGGTCTTTGGGGGCATTCAATTTGGGTGACTCCAGGCTACTTTTCCTTGACAGAGAAGAGCGCCTGGGCTTTACGCTATCAATCTCACTTGTGTCCACCACTGCTTCATTGATGGTTATAAGCTTTGTAATGTGTTCTATTACTTGGGTTTTAGGTACAGCAAAGGGAACACTCTTTTCCTCTGTTCCAGACAGTGAGGAAAGGGGAGACTGAGAATGCTGTGGATGTGGACTACGCTGCTGCCCTCCCAACCTTCCATATTTCCCGAGAATGATTTCTGCGTATGTTTTGGCACTGGCGCTGGGAGGGCTAACATGGGACAGGTCAGTGCTGCCTGATCCAGAAAAGTAACCTGACTCTGTGCTGCCTTTACTGCCAGGGCCAAGAGAAGATGATGAGGTTGAGATGGATGAAGGAGGATCATCAGGTGAAGCCATTGGCCCACGTTTTCTTTCACTAAGCCTCAGTGCAAGCCTTTGTTTGACCGCTTGAGTATCTTCAGGCCTCTGGCTCGCCTCTGATCCTCCTGGTAGCTCCTTACCACCTTTCTTCTGTCGGGCCAAAATCTCCTTAGAAGATTTTTTGTGGTGGCCTGTCTCATCTTCAGACTCGGTGCTTTCTGCCTCTGTATGCTCCTCGACATCTTCTCCAATACCACTGCAGTCTGGCCCACTCAAACTGGGCTCATCTCGACTGGATGCAAGACCTGCCTTAATTCGGTGGGCATGGGACTTTCGGTGCTTGTATAGGTTACTCTTGGTCTTGAAAGAAAAGCCACAGGGGGCACAAGGATAAGGTCTTTCTCCTGTGTGGGACCGAATGTGTTTCTGCAGAACACTTGGCTTGGCACATGGACGACCGCAGTAAGTGCACACATATTTCCCTGGTTTTGGGGGTTTCTTCTCTCCTTTCCTGGGAGAGCTAACCCCTTCTTTTGTCTCTTGGCTTGACTGTAAAGAGAGCTTTTGGCCATGTTCAACCTGGGTGGAGGATGGCGTGTGATGAGATGAAGTCGATGCGGAACCTGGAGAGAAAAAGCTGCCTCCTGAAGGACCTGGGTTTTCCGTGTGCTGCCATGCTACTGCTTGCTGTTGTAACCGAAGAAGATCAGCACGTTTGGGTTGGCGGTTTTGCAGTCGACCCAAAGCTCTGTGTACTGGACGAGGATTAGATGGCTGTTGGGGCTGTGGACAAGACTTAAAAGAGGATTCTGCTGTTACATGGTGCTGCTCTTGTCTTCCAGAGCGATCCCCATCACCCGGATGGCTGGGCTCAGCCTCCATAGAGTGAGGAGGAAGCCTCACAGACACACACGCAAGGGCTCTTGGAGCCTCATGGGGCTAACCACATGGCAGCAGTGAGGTCAGAGACAAGGCGTTGTGGACGGTGATGGCAAATCACACCAAAGCGCCTCGATCAGCGTGGGCCTGAAGGTATTCAAGAGGGCCAAGAGAGGCATTGTTAGAATGTGCCCTGGAGCAGCACTGATGTAAGTAAACATAGATCATCTCTTGGTATACAGCAACTCCTCTTCTGTCCAGTTTCTGCCATCTTAACAGCCCATTCAATATCTTAACTTCATCTCCTTTGCTGGTCCCTGATAGTGTAGGTGGATGAACCTCTGAACAGTCCTACAGAAAAACAAAACAAAAAAATAAACAAGTATGAGTTTGTAAAATACACTCTAAGTCTCTCTAAATGTTGCAAATAAGTTTGGAAAAGGGAGATCACAATTATTGACTCCTCAAAGTTACAGTAAACTATTGAAAATGAGTTGGAACAGTGTCGGTTCATGCATGTCCCCATTTGTATCAGTTTGTATGTATGTATTGTACCTCTATTTATTTAAAAAGAAAATAATTCCATCTGGGAACTTGATTAACTAACCAATGAGTAGCACAGCCAGAGCAGCCCAGGTCATTACACGAAACATCCACAGCAAAGGTAACAAATAGAGGAGACCACCGTTTTAGGGCACATAATCAAAACAAATGCAGATTTCATTTGTCTGATTTGGCCACAGGATTGAAATATATAAGTGGAGGGGGGTGTTTTCATTTGGATCAATAAACTGAGCAACTACGGTTGAGCCAAAGTGTACTTTGAAGACCTTTTCTGCATAACACATATGCAAGACACGGCTTAACAGCCAGAACTTCTGTGGAATAAAATAAGGCTGTGGACTTGATGGACAGATTGGCGTACAAGGATTTTTTTAAAAACAAATACTGTATGTTATCATGTCAACCATTTACCATCTACCATTCAAGGTCTGGTGATATTATTTGTTACTTCAGCCAAAGCAAATGAATCCTCAACTCTTTGGCATGACACATTCTAGGTAGTCGATAGGAATATTTTTCCTTGCTTTAGCAACAGATGTCCATGGGTGGCAGTGCACGTGCTCCCTAGTCTTTATAAGCACATGTCGGAAATTAGGACACATGGGAGTAGAATGTTTTTACCACACTCATACTCTCAGACACGACACTCGTTTACTGACTGAATCACCCCAAGAGGACAATAGAAGGGTGAAAGGTCATTCGGACGAATGTCTAGATGTGTACGTCATAGATGAGCGTACGCAACAGAAGGTCGAAGGAGGGACAGCACAAAAAGAGTAGCGCATCTTTTCCTAGAATAACAGTAGTTATTCAAGGACTAGGCGATCATAGTCTAAATGTGATGATCATTCATATATCTGTTGATGCAGAAATTTAAACAGGATGATGAGTTACGTTTTTTTTAAGGTTTGGGAGAGCTTCTATTATTCATGGAATCTGGTCTGCCTGCTCTGAGTGGGGGGGAAACACACTGAGGGCTTTGCCAGAGAGATGAGGGGAAGGAATGCCTGAGTGGAGCCTCCGCATGATGCCAAAACATACACTTCTGCGCGTGCGCGCACGCGCACACACACACACACACACACACACACGCGCACACACGTAGCCTGCCTACAGTAAGTAAAACCCCCACAAGACCATGTTCTATGTCCAGACTGCAGTCTCTATATTGACTGTGACAGTCAATCAGTTGTAGTGTCCTGTGGTGACCCCTGATAGGCGTTTAATCCGGGGAAGTGTACTTTATCATATTTGTATAACAGGAATCACCCATTATCAATGGTGCCTCCTCCTTCTGTGACAGGCTCCAAGTGAGCCTTTGGATCATTTCAACACTCCAAAACTGCATTGCTGAACAGATCTTGTTTCTAGGATTTCAAAAATAGTTAGATAGTTCTCACCGCTGCCTCACATTTGCCTGCGGTACACTGGCACCGCGGTGTGTGTTCTTTGCACCTGCCATACAGAAACTGGTTTTCAATACGCAAATTCAGCCATCGCGGTTCGTTCATTACCTAAATTGTGTTAAATTTGTTATTTACATATACTCCTGCAGAAGGCAGAAAGTTGATGCTGCAAAATTGTATCAAATGATGTTCCGATTCACTTTTGGAGAGAATCCTCCTACTGACATTTAAGACTTTATAAAAATGTATGCTCGACAACCCCAAACGTTTTTTCAATAAATAGACAATTCATACTTTGTGCCAAATCAAATATACTGTCGGTGTTACGTTCCTGTTCAAAAACTGAAATAGTTATATTACCCGCCCCCCCTGTAGCAATTCAGTCTACGGAGCGATTGTTGCCTTCCCCCCTCAACCATTTGCCGAGGAAAAATGTTTAAGCCGCCATTTACTATTTAAGCTCTGTTTAAAATAATGGTTTAAAATTCACCGAGTAGATTTCGATTTGCAGGGGTTTGTCAATCAACTCATTGATTGTATCAAATTGATTGTTGATGAATCACGCCTTGAAGCAAGGTGGACTACTTGGCTGCAACCAGAAGAGGCGATATGGATCGGTTCATCATTTCGCATTCGCGATCTCAAGAACCACAACATGACATACGCAATGGAAGTTGCGCCCCAGCGATGTGAAGTCACTGCTACGGTAAAAACTCTTTTGGAAAGTTTATTCTTTCTCAAGACAACTGTGGTATCCAAACAAGGATTCATGACACCCAGTGTTTCTCTCTCATCACAGTCAAATGCTTGCCTCTTATGATTGACAGTTGGTCCCTCTGAGGGAAGGAGAGTGAATAAGTGAGCAATTTACAGTATGTGAGATTCTCATATTCAGGGGAGCCCTGGCACACTGAAGTGCTCGTTTGTGATGCCTGCGCTCGCAAGACACGCACGTGCACACACATGAACACACTTCCGCGTGCCTACATCGAGTCCCGCTAATCTACTTCCAGAGCTGCGTATTCAATAAAAGAAAACACTTAGCTCAGTACATGTTCATTTCTTCATCAATACCCACATGTATTCACACAGCTGGTAATGATGGATACCAATATGGGCTCAACAATAAATTGCGTTGCGCCCTGAGGACAGATAAACTCTCTTAAGTGCTTTTTAAAAAGCTGTTGTTACCCCCCCTTCACCTCTCGAAATGCACACGCATATTCTCTCTCTCTCTCTCTCACACACACACACACACACACACACACACACACACACACGCTCCTCTTTCTCCTTGTTCTCTCTTACTGGTGGTAGTCTGGTGCTGGTTCCCATGGAAACAAACCTACTCTGAGCAACGGCAGATGGAGAGGGAGCTGGAGGTCTAAATTTATCTCCCAGCATCCTCTCCGACTACAAACACACAGTGGCAGCAGGAAGTGAGAGATGCTTGCCCTCGGCATGGACTGACAAGCTGGCATGACCTTTGACATCCACCACTTCTTGGGAAGTGGAGAGCTGGTTAATTTCAATGATGAAGAGGACGTATTCACGTAGTAGTCTTCGGACAAATGCAAAATGGGATGTGAGAATGTCATCCCATGAAGCTTTCAATCAAAGTCCCACATGCTTCCCAGTAACTCACGAAAAGCACGGTCGGGTTGAAGAGAACATCGAAAAGACGAAAGAAAATGTCAGACGTAAGCAGAGAAACTCTTACTCGCTGGGGGATGCCACTTAAGTCAGCGGGTCTCGGCGGACACCAGCTGAGGAAACAAAACATACCGGAGCCCTCAGTCACTCTCTACCCACTCGGCGCAAGACGATTTGGGATCACAGAACCTTGCTAGGAGGATTTCCCAAGGCTTTGATAATACGAGCGTAAGTTCACATTGATAACATTTTTGTAATATTCCTGACAACAGACAAAATGCTACTTTGGTGAAGTTATGAAATGACAAAATCTGAAATATTATGAGAAAATTATCAATATATGTATAAGTTCGATTTTTAAAAAAGTTTTCTTCATTTTAGGAATAGATTTTCTTTTCACAATTGGAACATAAGAACAGTAATGCCCGTCAATGCTAGATAATCAGCGGAGATGAGAGACAGAGGGACACCAAAGAGGCGCTTACCAAGAATTTTTGTATTTTGAGTGAAAATGACTCAATGTTTACCTGCAGCCAACAGAATATTAACCTCAACCTACACAATGAATCTGACTCATTCATCTGTGCATCATAAACATTTCATAACAAGAAGAGGAAAAAAGTAAAACACGCTTTCACCCAGGCCAATAATACCACATTGCGGTAGTTCTCTTCAATTGCTTAGCGCAGTGTTCCCCAACCTTTATAGGCCAAGTCACCTATTTGCAAATCAAGGTATATTGGCAAAACAAAAGTTGCTTCTTAAACTAACATTCAAACACATTTACAGCCAAGAGATAATTAAAAGCAAAGGAAAGAAATAAAAAGTAGCTTTCTGAAATTACTTAAGGACCGGAGAGTGAACTTGATTTGAAAAATGCCAAAAATACCTTAATCAAAGTAATGAGGGGGGTGAGGGTAGGTTGGGGATACATAGCTCAATTATTTACCCTCATCTAATGGATGAGCAATTCATTGTTCTGCACGTCAATATACATCACTGGCATAGACAGATGAACAGAGATACATTATCTGTAAATATATAACAGTCAGGCCAATTAAATAATATTTGATAATTTCCTGCCACACACCTGATGATTGATCACTAAGCTGCTGCAGGACACTGATTGTTTCCTAAGTTTGAGAAAGTGAGCAGGAGACTTTTCTGCAACTGGTAACAAAATAGCAACATGTTCAATTTTGGTGGAGGTTGTTCCCCTCCGGTCCTGTCGGTGAAAGAAATGCACATTCCGTATGAGTTTGCTCACTGCCATATAAATAAAGGGGGTGGGGGGTGGGGTGGTGGATGGGAACGACCGCTATGATAAATGAACAAAAATAAGGAAAAATTTAACACGCGTGTTAAAATTTTATGGGTTCTTCCTTGGTCAATGTCACACCCCTCTGCTAAATTTGATCAAATTTGGTTAAGTAGTTTTCGTGTAATCTACACACACACACACACACACATTCACACGCACACACACAAACATTGCCTTCAGGAGAGGCAATGCACTTTCGAAATTAGTCAACGAACTTATCTGACAGGTAGTGACGAAGCAAAAAAAAAATAAAAAATTAAACAAACAAAAAACAGTCAAGCGAGTCTCAGCACTCTGAGGTAGACAAAGATGGATTTAAATGAGACAGAGCAAAAAGGGAGGGTGTCTCGAAGACAGACAGAGAGAGAGAGACAGAGTTGAGATTACCTGACAGAGCAGTCTGGTCTTCCCCCTCAGAGACGCTTCACAGGCTCTGTGAGACAAGCATGGAGAGCCAGAAAGTGAGAGCGGATATGACTGCTTGAGTGGGTGTGTTGCCGAGAGAGGCAGAGAGGGTGGGGGTGAGGTAAAAACAGAGTGATGGAGGGGAGGGGGGGGGGGGGGCACACACCAAATGAATGTTTCCACTGTACTGTATAAACGTTAGGAGAGGAGGTGGAAAGGCGTGGTAGGAAATCGAAAGCAATTGATATTCTTCCAGTCGAGTTCAGTCAACGAGAAAACCTGCTCTTAATCGTCACTATCGCTTCAAAACACATTTTTGGGGTGGCATACCAGAAAAGTGAAACAAAAAGCCACACGTCGCCACCTGATAAGATGAATGTCTTTCTTGAACTGGCACAAACGTTCATTGGCCAAAGCACAGATTTCAAAACGCGGTACAGTGACCCCTCGCTTTTTCGCGGTTCGTTTATCGCGGCTTCGGTGCATCGCAGATTTTTTCAAACATATTCATAAAAAAAAAGTCCGCAAAAAGTCCACACCATTAACCGCGATAAACGATGGAATTCCTGTACTTCTACCAAGCAACGTGGTTCTGTTGAGTTCCTTATGGGACGCCTCTGTTAATATTTCCATTGTAAATGGTTCCGAAATATGCCACCTGGTTTGTTGACATACAATCGGGTACGCAGGTGGAGAATAGGGCTTGACTCAATCAGTACGTTTGAACGCACTTAAGACAACCGAACTTTATTCCATTGAATCCAAGCTGATAAAAATGCAAGTAAACACCTTTATCGGACATTGTTCGACTTCGTAAAAGATGGATTAACACACTCTGACTACCTTTGGGAACAGAATTCCAATTCCATGTATACAGCTGACTGTCTCTGTGGTTGAACAGAAGAGAAGCAGGAGATGAGTGCGCCGCAAAAAATTCTAACCAAGATGAAATATTTGAAGGCAGTTATGTAAGTTTGATAGTATCTGTGTGTTTTTGAGCGTTGCCTTTAAGAGGCGGGGCCTTGTGGTGTGGTATGTGATGTCGGTTGAATGGAGGTTGGCCAGATGTTTATGTCTATGCAGAGTCTGCTTGTGGTTTTACGTGTTTTACCGACTGCGATTGTGGTTCTCCATTCCCACATGCAGGGGCAGTGCAGATTTTGGCGATAGGGCAGGAATTTCTGCGATAGTAGATGCGTTCCACAAAAAATCCGCAATGGCGCTGTAATTGGATTCAAGTGGGAAAAGTTTATTTAGTAACCGGCGAGTTTGACACAGTTGTGTACATGCTGATGTCACACACCCGACATAGCAGACACAGCCATCATTGTTCCACCGACACAAAAGTCAGATCAGGGTTTCCTCTTTTGAGCTGTGTGTTGGAAACGTGGCAACATTGTGGGGCATCTCCTTGCTGTATGTCTTCTTATCGGAGAGGTCGTTGAGGAAAAAGTCTGCGCGAGCAATAAACTTTGTGCCTACATGTGTAATTTACGTATATCTGCCAGTTCCTGCCGGAGCAGTGCATCCGTAAATGAATTCCAGGGTGTCATCCATTCAAGCGAGCCCCCGCATTACGCAGCAGCGAGGCTGGGCCTATCAACTGTGCAACAACACGAGAGAAAGCGAGAGGGAGAGACGCGGACAGAGAAGGCGAGAATTGAGAATGAACGAGGCTCCTGCTGTTCCATAGAGCGTTGCCTCACTGGCAGAGTACAGGAAGTGTGACTCACAGGCTCTAAAATAAACACGCTCACAGAGCGACGAGCCGCCACATAGAACGGGGCTTATCAGAAAAGGAGGCGGGGGGGGGGGGGGGGGGGAACACAGAGGCGCACTACACAGGCCAGCAACACATGGTCGCCTGGTGGGATGACGGGATGCGTCACATGGAGGAGTTGCTTCATGACAGTTCTTTTGCCCGCTTACTTCCTCAAAATATGTATCCCCCGATGTAGGGCCAAAAAATTAATAAAATTCAAATTGACATGGTGGTGTAGTGGAACGAAATTTTCAAATTGCAAAGGTTGTAATTTGGGTGAAAAAAAGGCTTTATTTTATACATTAGGGTTGCATGAAATTGGAAAAACATGCAATATGGTTTAATATTGCAATATCTATCGTAATGGCATGCCACCATGAAATGAAGTTTTTCTATATGAAACTTACTGCTCGTCTTTGGGGTACGCATATTGCACATGCCAATATGGATGACAATATTTTTTCGATATATTGGGCAGTCTTCATATATATGTATGTTTTATTTTATTTTTAGTGTTTCAGTTTCTACATAAACTCAATGCTAAAGAAGTGCAGTCCATGTCCAATTTAAAGATCTTTTTTTTTTTTTTCATGAAACATGAAAAGTTCAATAAATAAAGTCACAGATTTGTCGGCATAGTTGTCATAATCTGATTTATGATTTACCGTATGTTTACGCCACACTCATTTGGTAGAATTTTGTGAAGTCGGCCGAAGTGAATGCTTACTGCAAGTAAAAGTGTTTAGTCATTTCACAACTCTAATTGAAGTCCATCCATCCATCTATTTTCTAATCTGGTTATCCTCACCAGGGTCGCGGGAGTGCTGGAGCCTATCCCAGCCTTCATTGGGCAGTTGGCAGGGGACACCCTGAACCGGTTGCCAGCCAATCGCAGGGCACGCATAGACAAACAACCCTTTACGCTCACAATCTCACCTAAGGACAATTTAGAGTGCTCCATTAGCCTGCCATGCATGTTTTTGGAACGTGGGAGGAAACTGGAACACCCGGAGAAAAGCCACCCAGGCACGGGGCGAGCATGCAAACTCCACACAGGAAGGCCTGCGCTGGAATCGAACACTGCACCTCTGCACTGTGAGGCCTTCATGCTAACCAGTCGCCCTAATTGAAGTCTTTCATATGAATTCATGGTCCGCTTGCCTTTATTTCAGCATAAGCCTAACCTATAATAATTGCAAATGGTCTTTCACTTGTATAGCACTTTTCCACACTTTATTAAGCAGCGGCAGCTAAACGCCCCAGCGTTCACTCAACCCGGAAGTCAGAAAGAAACCACAAGGGAAGGGGGGAGAAAAAAAAAACAGAACTCCCCATTTAGCTACTAATGACCCAGCATCACGAGCAACTTGAGGTTCACTACCTTGATCAATGACACGTCAACAATGGCCGAGTATTGAACCCCCAACTTCTGAGTTGGGAGACTCTCTCTTTCCCACTGAGCCATGCCGTCCCAAAGCAATAATACCAAAACATTTATGTCTAATATATATATTGTCATTGAATTATATCCTTATCATGAAGTTACAATTCAGGCGATGCTATTTTCTCTTTTTGATCGTCTCCCTTTTTGATTTGACCCTTTGGTTCCTCTCATTTGTTCCGAGTCGATTCAATAGGAGCGTTGTTTCGGCCCTCATGCCGCCCTGATGCGATACGTTGCTGGACGAGGCTTCGTATTGTATTGGAGTCAATGTGCTCATTGTCATCCTTTGCAGCACCGCACCTTCAATACAGTACCTCCCAGTGAGGGACCTTCACCCATCTGTCATCACATTGCCCTTTTGTACCAGATCAAACTTGTTTTCATTGTGGACCATATCAAAGTCATGATTACCGATAGTAATAGGGGAGCTACATGAATCTATAATAGGTGTAAGTGTAGTGGTACATTAGAAATAAATAAATTTAAAAATCCCGGTACGGTATGTTAAGGTTTTGGTTTCGGTTCACATTCAGTAGATCAAAGGAACAAAACGCAAAATGTAGTAGTACATTGTATTTCTTTTAATCGGTTCCAGACCAGCGCAAAAAAAAGGTTTTGTGCTATAAAGAAAAACAGCATTGTATTGTCGAAAAGAATAATAAAAAAAAAAGAGAATGCAAATGAACTGGAGTTATTTAGGCCTAATTACTGTGGCTACTGTCATATTTGTGTGGTGGATGTATGCCCTTAGCTTGCGTGGCATAGTGAGTGAGCGAGACTTGACTGGTTAGTAAGCATCTGGGCTCGGGTTTTCACCCACCGCAGCTCCAGAAAGATTTAATGATGATCAAAAGGAAATATCAACAATTTTCTTTTTAGAGTAAGTGCAACTTGAATAATTTGTCCTCTTTTTAAGAAATAAAGGACGAGGACAGGTGCAATCGCCCAATAATATTACATCATTTCCCCTCTGTTTAATTTTTTTTTTTTAAGGACTAACTCGACAAAAACACCAAAATAAAACATTTAACAACTTCTCCTGGCCACATAGAATGAAGGGCCAGATCTGAATTTGACAATGCAAAGTTTCTCGGCATGCAATATTCTGCATGGTGAAAGAGGGCTATAAAAAACAAATTCACGATTTTTACACTAAGCAACTACGACAACATAGCGCCTACGAGGAATCATTTAATGCTGCTTGGTGCAATCGCAAGGTGCCGTTTCACGCATTTGTAGGCAGTCACACAGAACGGCATATTTTGAGACGTTTGTGCCATAAATTGCAGACACTGACAACAAAATGTGCAAATATGGGGAGGACTCAAAGAGGGGTGCCTCTGTTCGGTTCTGAGGTCGGATTATTTCAGATGTGCGGTATTCCAGTAAATTGATGTCCTGTGTCCATATGCATGTGGGGTTGTGACAGAAACAAGATCTATTTCAAGAGGGGGCCCACCGAGTGTACAAAAGCCACTGTGGCCAGCTTTTACTCAAACTCCATGAATTTGGGAAAAAAAAACAGGAAGCAGCAGCCATTTCTATCTCAAGCATCCTGAGTGGGCTCCTGACGTCAACTTCTTTCAATATATTGACTTCTTTCTTGCACCATTGCGCAAGCACTTTATTCTTTTTCATTTTGGCTTTACTGCAACTGTAAGGAACTGTGAAATAATAACAGTGAGAGAGATGCAAAGTGGGCGGCACGGCGGTCTACTGGTCAGCACATAGGGTTCAATTCCGGCACTGGCCTTCCTGTGTGGCGTTTGCATGTTCTCCCGTGCCTGCGTGGGTTTTCTCCAGGTACTCTGGTTTCCTCCCACATTCCAAAAACATACATGGGCACTCCCTAGGTATGAGTGTGAGCGCGGATGGTTGTTTGTCTATGTGTGTCCTGCGATTGGCTAGCAACCAGTTGAGGGTGTACGCCGCCAACTGCCCAAAGACAGCTAGGATAGGCTCCAGCACACCGTGACCCTTGTGAGGAGAAGCCGATTAGAAAATGAATGGATGGATGAAAGATGCAAAGTTAAATGCAATTTATCGAGCATCCATCATGGAAGAGAGCTTTTCCTTTTTGAAGTGTACTTCATTGCAATTTATTCACGTTTGGTTCCTTGCTTTCTTTCATCCAAATCCCCCCCCCCCCCCCCAAACAAGTGAACTGACATCCCAAAACAATTTGTGTTCCGAGAATGGCATCCCTAGAAACGACGTACTGCACCAGAATGAAGTGAGCTGGAATGCTCGGTGGGGTTGAGAGAAGAGGCCTTACACATGCAACCAAGCTGCCAGCTAATGGAGTGGAGCCGGGTCCTCTTTTGTTAATGCAGATCAATTTGTGTCCTCAGCAGCTGTGATATCTGATGTAGCAAAACACAGAGAGTAACCATCCTCTGGTTCACTTGACATTTATTTATTTTTTTTAAACTAATGCTCTGAAAAAACCCCACAGCATTTCTGAACTTGCAAACCTAATACAAGGAAACCACGTGGTCCTTTATGACAGTCCTTAGTTGGTCCATCCAGACAATTCATGCAACGGGCATCTTGCAAATGAAGATGAAAGCCGAAATTAGACCGATTGAATTGAGCGATTGCCATAAGCTGTCCTGCCTGCACCCACAAGTCTCATAAATGGATGTCAATGTCAAGCTTTAAAGAGCAACGTCACCCACATGGTTCGCTGTGGCCGACAGTGGGCTGTTTTCAATTCATTCGTTGGGTCACGGTGGGCCTCGATGGTGGTGATAATGATGGTCTGCCTTCACACAACATAGGAAAGGAAATAAAATTAACTCCCCTGACACCTATTAGTTCAAACTAGATACCGTCCGTCTCAGACGCCAAACTTTCAAACGTTTGGGTTCATGCAGATTACCTGTGACGGGAGTTGTCCATTGGTTTGTTTATGTTTCGGTGTTTATGTGTGCGTGAAAACAATCAAATAAATTTGGTTTACGTGAACTGTTTCATTGTTTCTCTTTTTACTGTGGAAGATGCATTTCCACAGAAGACACTCAAGAACTGTTCTACTCTTGTTTGTTCATCAACTGGCAAACAGTTTGTAATGTGCATTCCTGCCACCATTTTCCGTGCTTCTATATTTTACTAACTGCAGAATAGTCTTACCTAATACTTGGCCATCATCAGTTGGTGATGTTACCTGCACTATTTTTTGACATTGTACGGTCGACTGTGAGAAAAATGTAGGCAAAATGGAGAGCGTTATTTTTCTGCTAGCAACAGAGGTGCTGTGCTGATTCAGTTGCAACGACTTTGTTGTCCAATGGAAAGGACGACAATGACTCAGCTATTCAAGGCTGAGTTACAGCAATGGAGGCTTACCCAATGGCAACTCCTGTGGGCACAATTGTTTTGCTCAAAGAAACGCTGCAATTAAAGGAAGCATTCACCAAGAGATTCTTCCATCCCATGAAATAGAATATACTAAATAAATGTTTTGGAGCTTTTAGCCATGTTAAAATGTGAAATCTTCACCAAGAACACCACCGAAGCGATGTTTTAATCGGTCCAACCATCTCGGAGCATTCTTGCTAATTCCACCACGCCAGCCCCTCCCAATCCAAGAAAATGACCGGGTCCTCAAATTTCTACATCACAAAGTGAGGAGCCAGCCCCGACAACCGCCCTTGCAACTTTTTAGTAAATGGTCATTTTGGAATAAACACATTTAATAAAACTAAACAAAAACAACACATTTTAAATTTATGAAGGGCTAAACTAAATAAATATATTATTTTGTTTAACATCACTTGCGGGCGGCCCGGTAGTCCAGTGGTTAGCACGGCGGCTTTGCTGAGGTACCGGGTTCAAGCTCCGGCCTCCCTTTAGTTTGCATGTTCTCCCCGGGGCCTGCGTGGGTTTTCTCCGGGTACTCCGGTTTCCTCCCACATTCCAAAAACATGCAGCAGGCTATTGGTCACTCTAAAATTGTCCCTAGGTGTGAGTGTGGGTGTGGATGGTTGTTCGTCTCTGTGTGCCCTGCGATTGGCTGGCAACTGATTCAGGGTGTCCCCCGCCTACTGCCCGGAGACGGCTGGGATAGGCTCCAGCACCCCCCGCGACCCTAGTGAGGATCAAGCGGTTCGGAAAATGGATGGATGGAACATCACTTGCCCTGAAGTCATCACGATGCTCCGAATCTCTGATTTTTGCTGTACTTTCTTGCTCCCAACATGACTCGGTGTCATCAGTCCACCGCAAGATTTTAAGATGCGATAGCCTGTTATTTAGGCATCTTAATAAAGCTGCGGTGATCTGGCAGTCAAGTCTGAATTGATTGCTCCCTCCCTCCCGCAGGTGGTGGCCAATCAGGCTGATCAGCTGCACCTGTGCAAACCGTGACTGCAAATGCCTGAGCTGCCCACTGCAGTTTGTCCAGTCCGTCGTCGATGAAGGGTCACAGAAACCCCTTCAGGCTCAAACTGTGAAATTCACTCAAGTCTGCTCTGTTTCTTCCAGACCTGGAAACCCAGACAGGTGGAGATTACTACCTCACCTGCCGCACACCAAAGACATTCCTGCTCATCTGTAACTTCCCTCTGCCAGCCTGCCTGATCTGCTGATGCTACTTCACCTTGCCGATTGCAACAATAAAAGAAGCTTCCTGCCATTTGGGTCCAAAAACCGTGTCTGAGCTCAACAGAAGTCTTAACCATGCGTTTGCCCCGCCCACATTTTAAATGTAAATATCGCAGACGGTCAGGTTCATTTAAGCCAGAATCATTAATCACATCAAAATCATGAATTCACCATCCATCCATGTATTTTCAACGCAAATATATACTAGCTAACTTTGGGCCAAAGACTAAGCCAAGGAAAGTTCCAAGAGAGAGAATCATTCACAACAACACAAAGTGGGGGCTGGACCCACGCCGCCTGTATGACAGTCAATCAAATGAACTATTACCCCAATCCATCACCTTAAAAGAATCACATTTTGTTAGATGCTAATCCTTAAACATTACACTAGCTGCTAGGCATTGTCGTTTGGTCTTGGCAGAGGTATGCGTTCAACTAAGTACCACTCAAGTTCAACAACGAAAACAACCAATTTGAAATAAATGACTTTTCCTTTGTGCTACTTCCTCTTTTGCACAGCTGTGCCAGGGTACAGGAGGAAACACGTGCACTGCCATGGCACTTTGCTTGACCCGCCACCTTGCCTTATCTAGACATCTTAGTAAGGCACAACCATGTTAACTGGACCTGTCAAGTCAGGGTTGCTGGTGCTTTTAGCTTCGCCCACACAAACACAGACGCAGGAAAGCGTCCACAGGTGGAGGCTAGACCGAGCTAGGTTCAAACAGTGGACCAGGCCACAGAATGTATCAACATTACCCACTCTACACCTCCCTCACCCTGGCCGGACAAGGAGGGGCTCCCTTCTGATTTCCTCAAGGCCAAGCTTGCCCGAGTAATGACTTACCCTCTGTGACAAACCACTCCATTCAGCCGACATGTCAGTTTACAGTTTACTCTCACGTCGCCTACGTGTGCCCCCGCTGGCCTTTCTGCTCAATGCCACGCTGCACCAGACACTCACAGGACAGTGCACGGTCAACCCCTCTTCAACTTCCATACAGCACATACAGTATACCGACGCTGTGGGCAAATCTCCTCGGAGCGTGCGTGCTCATAAAATGCGGAGGTGGGTGTGAATATTTGAGAGTTGGAAAGCATTCTTGAAAATAACAGGATGGGTGAAAATACTGCATGGGATGAGCAAAACTGGGAAAGATGCATGAGGGAGTACTGAAGATGGCCGACCAGTTATTAGAGTTCAGAAACGTAGTTAACACATCAGAATGAGGTGCGTCTCAAAACAGCTCTTGGTAAACACGCGTTTGTGTTCGTGTTGCTAAATGTTCATTCAAGAGAAACCAACATTAGAATACAAGTTCCTTACTGTATAAAAAGATCTTTCATGTCAACCGAGTTAGCGACAAACGATGACTCAAAATGACTAAAATGTAACTTCTCATGCACACGATTGAGCAAAAAAAAATATTGTATCTATTCAATGGGCTAGAGTATCTCTTTTTCCTGACTATAAAATGATCTTCCAACTTCCCCATTGCAAGGCTGCTAAAAGCAGGTGAACTTCTAAAGTCAAACATAATGCGTTCCTTTGTTGCAGTTCTATCTCAGATTTGTTTGGAAAAATATGTCTTTTGAGAAATTGAAAGAATTGGTTTCGTGGTCAAAATGACGGCGTCATAAAAGCTTTTAAAAAAAATTTGTGTTATAATATTCATTCATTCATTTTCCGAACCGCTTGATCCTCACTAGGGTCGCGGGTTATAATATTTCAATGTTCAATAAAATAGACTATTTTTAAAAGCGTAACGCAAAGGTGATTCGCATTACAGATGAGCCACACAGTTCTCATTGTCAAAAATCGTTTTACAGGGAAGCAAGCTAACCACTGTGTTGCGTAAAAGTAAACACAGTTCTCACCGCTTGTCTAGGGTCGCGGGGGGTGCTGGAGCCTATCCCAGCTGTCTTCGGGCATAGGCGGGGGACACCCTTTAGCCAGCCAATCGCAGGGCACAGGAGACAAACAACCAACCAGCTCACACTCACACCCAGGGCAATTTAGAGTGACCAAAGCCTGCCACATGTTTTTGGAATGTGAACATGCAAACTCCACACAGGGAGGCCGGAGCGTAAACCTCCGCAGTAAACAACCGACTACTGGGCCGCCCCAGCAGGCAACAGTCAAAGTTTTAATGTACAATAGGTGGGTGAAATGTGAGCATTATTTAATAAATGTTTCACTAATCAATAATAATAATAATAATAATACATTTTATTTTAATGACCTGTTGGTAAATCAATCAGACTTATTGTTTTGAATTAATGGAAACTAATTCAAATACTGTATAAACTATTTTTCTTGACTTCTGATTTCAAAATTGTTATTGATCAATTTATTGTGTACTCATAATAGTGTGAGGCGACTGTATCACAACAGCCCTCTGAGGGAAACCAAAACTACAACATGGCCAGTGACAAAAATTTATTTGACTCCTGAGATTGCATTCCTCAATACCTCACCCACTCAGATTCACGATAAATCCGTTGAAGGCTGGATGAGAACCAACACGTAAAAGCATCCTGACATTAACAACAGAATACCAAACAAATGACACTGTCAAAACAAGGTGGAGCGCTGGATTGAGATCATGATCGCTATCTGCTGCTTGGTAACAAGGGTAAACAAAACAAACAAGTTCTGTTGTCGGGACAATGATTTATTTTTTTTAATTAATATTGTAAAATAGTCACATATATATTTAATTTCAAACTTGATCAACTCTATTGCCAATCAACTGGCCCCCTTTTGGGTTACTGGACATATAGATTGGAAAAACGTCACGGGCTCTGCCCATTGGTGTGCGCTCAAGACGATTCGCCGCTTAATGAAGCGGCACTAAGTGGAAACACTTTCCTGCCACAATCCTATTGTGCATAAACACGAATGACACAATCATCTGACATTTTTGGAACCTCCCGGGGCGGTTATCAAGCCATAAGGCCCCGAGGGCCACATGACCCCAGTTAGGGGAATTAGCGGTGCATTCCTGCAGCTGTCCTTTCAACATACAACCACAGAGAGGAGAAATCCGACTCTTCTCCTGACCGGCTACCGCTCCACTCTGCGGGCACACTTTCTCTGAACAGCAGCAGCATCATCATCCCAGTGTCATCTGATCATTTCTCAGCAAAGATCTCCTTGAAATAGGGATGGCCTTGAAAGTAGCAAAGTGCAGGAATGCAGCGAGAAGACATGTGAGTGTGGGGACACTAGAGAATGTGGAGAAAGTGCACTGATGTCGTGTAGGTGGCGAGGGCCATTGATTTCCTGTTACATCTTGCGTGACTATGTATGCCTTGTATCTGTGAAATGCTCCATCTCTAGTTTTACTGTTAAGGACAAACACACAAATGCGCACACACACATTCACACATTGATTGCATCTGAGCAATTGGTTATTTGATATTCCGGCAGTCGTATTGTTCATTCTAGAAAGCAATTTGCTTCCACACACATCCAAAGACGAGGTAAATTGACCTCCTTGCAGCAGAGAACCCAAATAATCAACAGCAGACAAAAGCAAGCCCTTATTTAACACTACCCGGTCATTTCCAATGACTTAATCTGACTACATCTCTGTCAGGTCAAGAGACAAATTGTTATTGAGGCCACTCTACTCACTACATACAGTACGTTGACATGTCACCGTGCGCGCCTACCAAAATGTGCGACCCCCAATTTTAGGCATTAATCTAAAAATAAATAAATAAAATAGTAATATTAATTCCAAACTTGCTTTATTAGATCATTGTAGCTATTTTGTGTTCAGAAATAATAGTGTTAAGTTCTTTACGGGTAAGTAGGAAATAAAAAACAAGAGAATACTACGGTGGCGGCAGGGTAGTCCAGTGGTTAGCACGTCGGCTTCACATTGCAGAGGTACCGGGTTCGATTCCAGCTCCGGCCTCCCTGTGTGGAGTTTGCATGTTCTCCCCGGGCCTGCGTGGGTTTTCTCCGGGTACTCCGGTTTCCTCCCACATTCCAAAAATATGCATGGCAGGCTGATTGGACATTCTAAATTGTCCCAAGGTGTGAGTGTGGGCGTGCATGGTTGTTCGTCTCTGTGTGCCCTGCGATTGGCCGGCAACCAGTTCGGGGTGTCCCCCGCCTACTGCCCGAAGACAGCTGGGATAGGCTCCAGCACCCCCCGCGACCCTAGTGAGGATAAAGCGGTTCGGATGATGAATGAATGAATGAATGAAAATACAACGGTGTGATTTTGTTTGATTGATGAGCAATCGAATCTACAAAAGCCTGCGACAGCATTACTGAACATAATGTTAGGTGTGCAGGTAATGGTTCAGTTTTAATCCCATGAGTTCTGGCTTGGAGTGTAAAACGCTTGACACATCTCCAAGCGGCATGTGAACGATGCAACTTTAGAGAGAGATCGCTTCTCTTTGCAACACAGCGTATGGCTGATACGACATTGATCTACTGTACTTGTATGTTCAACTCAAAGTGGGATCCATTTCTATGTACTGTAAATGTTGTCTCTCGGAATAATTACTAGCGGGTGTCGCACAGGGGATCACTCAAGACTATTGACTGGCAGCGTTGCGCGAATAGAGTGCAGTAGCTATTGGATCATCAAAAATACGGAGTACTAAGTAAGTACTGTCTGTTGACCATTCACAATATTAATTTGGTTCCTACTAGCTTACACCAAGTCACAGAGCGCACTTAGATACAATAAAGTGGTGTCACTGGAAGTCAAGCTGTTTTTAATTTGCCCAATTTTCTTGACATTGACATTTTTTGATTGCCCTGGGCCACAAAAAACAGTAACGGCAGCAATTCTGTCTTGTATTGTTAGGGTGAAATTTAATTATACGGTTGTTCGTGTATGTGCGCACTGTGGTTAGCTGGCAACCAGTTCAGGGTGTACCCCGCCTGCTGACCGAAGACAGCTGGGATAGGCCGCAGCACGCCCGCGAGCCTCGCGCGGATAAAGCGGACAAAACACACCTAGGGACAATTTAGAGTGTTCCATTAACCTGCCATGCATGTTTTGGGAATTTGGGAGGAAACCGGGGCACCCGGAGAAAACCCATGGACAGAACATTCAAACTCCACACAGGAAGGCTGCATCTGTGCACTGTGAGACGTGCTAACCAGTGGACTACCGCACCGCTCTCTCATACACACACACACACACACACACACACACACACACACACACACACATATATGGGAAATAACCCCCAAAAAGTGACCACGATACAGTTAAGGGCAGGCTTGCAAATACATGCACATCAGAGTCCTGCCAAGACTCACAGAGAACACTATCTGGATGTTACATTCACGTACTAAGAGTCTTACGCATATATTAAAATGTGGGGTCTTACACTGATACCCATCTGAAACACAAACAGTTCAATATACAGGCGAAGCAAATAAACCCACTTCTTCCTGCCAGCAGTTTTAACTTTGCTCATTGTGGTCTGGCAAATATCAGTGGGTTGCCATTAAAGCCTTTTGCTGTTTATGGAAAGAGACGTCCTCGTACGTGTCAATAAAGTCTAAATCTAAAACAAACAGTGCAAGCAAAAATATTTCCTGTAAGTCCATTACCTTAATGTAAATTGAAATGTGGCCACGCAAAATGGAAGAGCAGTGAGAGTATGTTTAAATGAGCAACTAAAAACCAAAATAATTTCATGTACAGAGACAAAAAGATCCCCCTTCTTATGGACCGACAATATGGATGCAAGGCCAGTAGTTGGGTTTGTCGCTTGTCCTGCTGGGGTATTGAACACATTTCGTTGGTATGTCTTTTTGTCCAATTCCATATTTTGTTTCCCCCCCCCCCCCAAAAAAAATCAATAAAAACTGTTATACAGCAAAATATTTCATAAAAATAAACTCGACAAAACCATAATTGCATGTTGTAAGGTTATGTTTTAATGTTTTCAAATGTTAAAGTAATCTTGTCTGGAATGTCTTTGTCCAAGCAAATGAACATATAATGAGGTGTTTATAAGATCATGCAACGTGCTTGCGCAAAGCACATGATGCAATTAAAGTTTTGCATTACTATTTTGACAATTAATTTTTATAAATTTTAAAAAATAAATCACAATTTCGCTGCTCATTTTTGACCGACTTATGTCAGACCAGCTTAAGCAAAACATTGACTGTAAATCACCTGCTCAAAATATTAAGGTTAATATGAAGTTTTAACAGTACAACAAGAGACTCTTATGAGCTTCAAAATGTGTATTGGTACCATAAACATATACTTTGCTGGAGTTTTTTTTGGGGTTTGTTTTGATTTGTTTTGTTTTTTTCAAACTCGAAAAGCCTTGTGGTCCACCATTGTTGTTTTGGGTTCCTCACTCATACGTGCCAACGCAAAACACTTTGCAAACAGCACATGCATTTTCAGTACTTGCATGGAAATAACTGCCATTTTTAAAACATCCACTTTGACTTTTTCCAACCTCAGTCTCTTTTTCAGTTAAAAAAAAAATTACATCAGTGGACATTTAAAAGTATAGTTTTTATGCGTGAAGACGAATATGTTTTCGAAAAAGGAGAACCTTGGGTGTTATAAATCCATATCTCTTCATCAAATATTTTTTATTTTATTTTGCTGTTCTATTTTTATTTTCACAAATCTTGGGATTTACTGGGCTAATCTGGGACTGGCGGAATTGTATATTGGTCTGACAATAAAATTCCTAGAATCCTCAAAAAAACAATTTTAAATATACAGTCAAACATCGGTTTTCGTACGTAATCCGTTCCAGAAGACTGTTCGGAAACCGAATTGTTCGGAAACGGAAACCATTTTTCCCATTGAAATCAATGTAAAATGTTTTAATCCGTTCCAAGTCAAGAAAACAACTTTTTTAAACCACTTATTTTTACAATTTCACACCATAAACTGTACAAATGTAATGGGAGATTACCAATTTTAACATTAACACAGTAACATAAAAATTTAAGGAACATCTCTCTCTCTATCTGTGCGCCTCTCCCAGCTGTCAGCAGGCAGTAGGCGGGGCATTTCGGCATCCCGAACTCCTTCGCCAACACAGACACACGCACACCTGACTCATATTTTGCGATTAAATCTTTCTTAAATTCTATGGTTTTGCGCCCTATTTTCCTCTTTTCTTCACCAGGTTCACCACTTCCACTTGCTTTCTTTGGTGCCATGATTAGGGGCTGATACACGATGCAAGAATAACAGTCCAATATAACGTAGTTCTCACCAAACACGTCTGCTTTAAAAAAAAAAAAAATCTTAATCAAACAATACAAACTCGTCTGCTCACAAGCTGTTTCTGTACGATTATTGCATAATAATGAGACACCGGACACCAGAGTGTTCATTATGTGCGGCTGCATTGAAAAATGCCGGCCGTGAAAAAAAAGAAAGGAGGGCAGATTCACATACGCGTCATACTCTTGCTGCCCAAATAACATTGTGCATTCAGGGTACTTTCACAACTCAGTCCACTTAGAAGATATTCAAACTTCCTTGCTCCCAATTCACCAAGCCTGCTCCTTTTTTTATCTCGGTCCCGGAGGGTAAAGGAAGCTGGCTGGGTTGTATATACCTCTTGGTCACTTAAACGGCAATGATATTGTCCCATAATGTTTTTATTTCACCACACTGTGTGTATGTCTTTTTTTTTTTTTTTACTTTAACTTTATTTGGCTGAGTGTCTGCTTGTTCTGCACATGCATGTGACATAGTAAGTGTCGCTGACACGCCAAAGCCAAATATCCATTTCATCTTATCATGGCGAAATAGGTGAAGGAGCAACATTTTTGCTTCAAACACGTCACCCGGTATACTTGATCACGCAAACTACGTAAGCGCATCGCCAGAAACGCTGGGCAAGCATTTGGTCCGACTGTAGCATAAGAAAAACCTCATTGAATAATTGCTCAATATTTCCTACAGGACAGCACCGAAAACCTAACCAAACACAGTGAAGTCATTTGTAGGTATGCGCAGCCAAAACTGACTGACAGTCAAAGTGGGAATACTTAAAAGATGACTCGTGTTGGATACATAAATAGCCACCCTCCTACTTGAATTCCAATGTTCCTTCTGAGGAGAGGCACATATGTGAATAGTCATAAAGGCATGTTTGACAGCACCATCTCGTCTCTGGAGATGACAGTGCAGAAAGCAATGCAACACGACGCACGCTGTGAAAAAAAACACACACACAGAGGATAATCTGATCACACTGCTGTTACACAGAAAAGCAATAAAGTGTGAATTACAAAGGTTGGCGGGAGGGAACATTAGCTTGAGATATTTTCAGCATAGAAAAGTGCAGCTCCTAAAAAAAAATGTGGCTGCACTTGTGAAACAAACAGAACAAAATGTTCAGGAAGAACCTGCCCTCTTGTCTCATAAATTCCCCACACAGAATGGCACCAACAGCTGTCATAATTCCGTTCTGTATAGTCTCCAGTAGGTGGCAGAGGTGTTCCGGTCTTTACTGCTGCGCATTTGTTACTCATTTGAACACGGACTATTTAAGGACATCCGGGTCGACAGCTAGCTGTCGGATAATTCGCCTTGCTCATGCCATTTGTTCAAGTGCAGTTTTCTAGATGCTCTCATATTGCTAGGTACTCTCGTTCTCCGTTCTCGATTCTCCGCTTTTCTGTAAGTAGTTTGCTTGTGTTCATTATTACTCTCAGTTTTGGTATTTTCGCAATTGGGTCATCTAGTCCTTTGTTGACAAGCTATTTCATTTCTTCTGAAAGCACTTTTGGTTTGTCTCGTTTTCTCCTGGTGTGCCTACCAGTGTCATTTTTGTCTAAACTTTAAATGTTGGCAGGTGGGTAGAAGAGGTGGTTGTTGTCCTTATGTAGAGCTGCGTCTAGACCACATAATAGTGATTGGTAACCCCATATCTGCTAGTAAGGTTGCCCAGGAGGAGCAGATAAAGGATGAAGAAGGTGGAGCCCAGCACCCAACCCTGAGGGACACCACAGATGATGACACTGTAGGTCTGTGATTTTGCTTTGGGCAACGTGTTCAGTTCTGACAGTCAGCAAAAGATCTAAGCACTGGACCAACAGCTCTCCTTGAATTTCTCCTCACTCTGTACGGACTCCTCAAACCACTTTAGAATTTTAACGGCAAACGGGGCAACTTTCTCACATGCTTACAAAGAAGATTGATGTGGAAACCTATTAAAACCCCCAACCCACCTCTTCCAACTCAGTAGCTTTTACTTGTAGGCCTGTTTCTCTTCATCTCCCTCTTCTGTGTAATTTAGGCACTCCTGCAGTAATGGACACTTACTCAGTGGCAGTCAGTGGAAAAGCAGCTCTGCTGCTTCAGATGGTGTATTCTCAAAGAATGCCCATTAGCTACACAGATAGCACCTAGTTAGGAGACTGTAAGGCTGAGACAAAATCCAAGAGACACAAGGGAGCTGAACCCTCCAATGCCGGCCACACGCTAACAGTCAGGACTATCCTAATTTCCCTGTGGATGCTTTTGTCCGAGTCAAATTCATCCAAAGATAAAACCAGGATGCCTTTATTTCTCATCTATGGCAAACGGCCAGGGCAAATGTTTCCTCGGAGGACAACCATGGCACAAGCACAACTGATGAATATTCAAATTCTGCGGTGACCTAGCTGGGGTTGCTCCTTCTTGTTGCTGACAGTGCAAAACTCTGGGACTACCTGGGTGCAAACAACAGGACTGCTGACTGCTGGTTGTTGAGGACGGCAAGCTTACATCAGTGAAAACACCTTAAATTGAAGCACATCTTCCTTTCCTTATTTGACTTCTTCCCAGAAATGTAAAAACCCACTTGTAAAATGTAATTCAATGTTTTTACATGACATCCTATAGAAGTCAAAGGTCCATTATTTTACCTGAGCAGGCAGTGAATGAGTTTTTAATATAGTAATCTTTGTTACACAAGAATCCTGCTTATGTGCCGATGAAAAGACATTCCAACATAGATCATACAATTTCCAAATGCTTCTCTAGTCCAGAATCAAAGCTGAGCTGGATCCGCTACCATCTGACTTTGGGCGAAAAGCAGGGCACATGCTGGACTGGGCGCAAGCCATTCAAAGGGCATATGTTGACAAACAAGCATTTCATACATTAGAAATAAGGGCAATTTGAAGTCTCTTCTGCCTTTGAAGGCAGACATGGTAGCCACATGCTTACCACGCTTGAATACAGATTTTAAAGTTGAAATTGCTTAAGCGTCAGTGACTACAGGTTCTGTCTTGATAAATGAACAAATAGTTCAGTGACGTTTCTTAAATTCTAAGAACAGACTGTTTAGCCAATTAGAATTATTTGCACTCTTCCCTTGGATGCCTCCAAACAGTAAAATCCATTCCAACCCCATTGCTTCAAGACAAAGCAATTAAACAATATAACTTCATCAATACTAATATTTGATCGATAAAGCTCCAGATTAAAAAAAAATAAAACATCATAACCAAAGCTAATTTAAAACATATCACCCATGTTTAAAGAAAGTTTGTGTAGAAAATATACACAGACAGAAAGATATATTGGAGTTATTGGAGTTAGCCTAAAATATTTGCCCACTCTCTCCAGCCACCCACTCACCTACAATCTCTCCCACCTCATCCATCCTCGCTCTCCTAATGGTGATGAAAACTGACTTGGATGTCCCACAGCCAAGGATAAACACATAGTCCTATGACGGGCACCACATGCTTTTTTTGCCCCCCCCCCCCCCCCCATCATCTGTTTATTTTCTCAATTACACAATGGGTGAGTCTGTGTCAGCAACTCTGGGGTTTCGCTCCGGCAAGAGAGAGGAGGAGGAGGAGGATTGCTAGGGGAGGGAGGGGGGGGGGGCAATATTGTATCTTCACGCCACTGATAAACGCTTCTGTAATCAGCGTGGTAGATGGAACGACGGATGGCTAACTTGCTGACTACTCATGCTCAGGACCTGCACCTGATTCATCTTCCGAGGTTATTCCGCCAGAAGAGTGTGACCAATGTGACAGAGGATTGCTCACTGATGTTACAATTATTCACCGCTGCGTGCTGTTGTGGAATTTTACCATCTAGTGACACAGAGGTAAAGCCCTTTGTTTGGCTGTTGACCAAGTAATTAGTAGCCTTTGCAAGACAACAAATCTGGAATCCACACAAATCCATTTTGAAACCGCATCAAGCACAAAAAAAATTCCCCTCAGGATCCTTTCAAGTAGTTATGGGCATGAGTGATATCATGCAAAATTGAAAGTAAAACTGAGAACTGAAACATACAGTCATAACACAACTATCTAAATAGAATGAAAAGTATCACAAGTTGATATTTCATGATTTTTTTAATTTCTTGAGTGGTTTCTTTTGGGCATCCCTTCGCCAGCAGAGGAATGTATAATACATGTCTACCCAAATAAAGACATAAACGGTCACAACTGCTCAGTGATATTAGTTAGTAGTCAACATTGCTACACCATTTGTGTTTAAATATACATTGCTTTAAGGGCTATAACACCGCAACATCGATGCTAGTTTTGTTAGCCAATCGGCGTTTTGGATTGGGTGCTAGCATTAAGCTAGCGGCTCCTCTCCAGACACATTTTGGGTGTCAAGTTAAATACACAATTTCTATTTCTCTTTGCATTATGTTGAGTTTTTCAGGAAACCTTAAGTGGGTGTGGGAATAAACAACTTGAAGTAAACACTTAGCCCCATTTTTGAAGAACTGTTCACCATCTGACAAACCTTTGGTTGTTGTGAAGTTCAATGCCACCATTCAGCAGTCGTAACTGACATTTTGTATTCCAATTCAAGACACAAAACTAATCTCAGCAACGGGTCATATCTCAACAGATCCGTAAGTCAAGTCATTCATAAGTCGCGTTACTCCTGTACATTTACAATTGTGATCAAGCCAATAGGACAGCCATCATTTTCCAAATCAAAAGAATTACATGAGGGTATAAATTCATCAAAACACAGCAATATAATTGAAACAAAGACAGACGAAATGAGTTAAATTACAAACATTAGGCTGACTCCGGTCATTTGTCTGTTTAACCTGTTGCGACAGACTGTGCAGTACCTTTAAATGGACACTTGCACATGCTCACATTTGAAAAGCTCGAAGGATGACTATCACCAAAATAAGACCCTTTTTTTTGGGTGAAATACCAGTTTACATATTTCTTCTAACTAATAAAGAAAATCCAAATGCTACAGTGAACCCGTTACGCCGGTTGAATTTAATAAGCCACATGCATAGCTTCTGTGAGTGATCCGATGTGGTTTTTTAAACTTTAATCCCTTTTGTGGGTCTGTTAAAAAAAAAAGGGAGCTTCCATGTGGGGAGAACCACTGCTTTTTCATGGTGTAAACTCAGGGAAGTCAGATCAGTCTGGCAAAGCAAGACTAAGAATATGACAGGCCGCCTGATTTTACTGAAGCACAGAGGGAGCCTATGTTCTGTCTAGACCAAGCCAGGAAAGTTGTCTGAGGGCACACACGGGCAAATATTGACCTTCAATTACCTGAAAAAGCCGACCTCACTTTGGGGTAGCAATATGGATGCATCAGCAAAAACATCATATGCATTTAATGTATATAAACATGTCGGGCCATACCTGTGAAGTGTACATAAACAGACGTAGTACAGTAAACACGTCTCATGGTGTGAAGTGACATCAAATGGAAAAGAACACTATGTCTCATGAAAGGACTTACTGTATATCCGGGAAAATCAGCCCAGTTTCACAAGAATCACTAGACCACAAGAAAAAGGAAAAACATCTGAAAGAAATCTAATGGGGTTTGACCTTTGGTAGGGTGAAAAGTAAGCAATCTTCCCAAGTGACGGTCAACCACGCTTGTGCATAATTAACAGCTTCTAAAATGAGGCGTTCTTTAAATGACCTGAACTGACAAAGTAAGGCGAAGCTTGCCAACAAAAGACAACAAATACATGTAGGCCATCCACAATCACACCTCACATGCCAGACTCCTAATGAGTTTCAAAATGTCTTTTGCACATTTTATATCTGGATTATTTCATGTTACGTGAAATTACATGTATGACCCAAACACTGAGCGATGAACTTTCATTTCACAGCAACCCCGGGGACAGAGAGAGACTGAACACAAAGGAAGGGATTAGTTAATAATTCTTTTTGTGGAATTCATCGTTAATTGTCTTGAAGGAAATGAGGTGGCAAGCAGCACAGGAGCTGTTGATTAAGCATCAGCCATTTTTCTGTCTAAAGAAGGACAGCATGATGTCAGCTATGGGACCTTGAGTAACATCAAAGCAGACCTGAAAGCTGCAGCTAATCGAATATTTTTGTATTCGGATATCCTACTAAAAAATACATTCAAAGTGTTTGGATCGAATAAAAATATATCAGTTTGTTTTTGGTTAAAGAAAGTAAGAATCCATAACAGAAAAAAAAATGATTTCACTTCATGAATGACCAATTTATTATTTTTTTATTACTTTTTTTCCTTAAATTTAAACCGTGCAAAGCAGCAAACTTTATTTTCTTCTCTCAAAACAGTAAATAAGATTTTGGGCCCAAACTGCCATTTGAAAAGAAGTCATACCAATCTATATTGGGCAATTGCTAAGTGGCTAGCAGCTAGCTAAATCCATGCAGCCATATAAGACAATGTAATTAATTAAAAACATTTTGGCTTCCTTAATTAGCGGGTGAAAATTATTTCAGGATGACATGTTGATGTTGGCGGCATAAGTTTGTGTGAGCAATGTAAACTTGGCTCCACCTATCAAGCCTCCACCCGGAAAGATGAACAACTTCAAAATAAAAGCTTTCAAAGTCGCTGATGTCTGTGTATTAAGGTACTGTATATGGGACAATTTATTTTGAAATTGGTCTTCTTACCATGTTGCATGTACGCCAGTAACGATTGACTTGACTTATGTCGTCTTTCCGACAGTGCTCACCAATTAAGCGGGTACCCGAGCCAAAAAATATTTTTCCTTTTTTTTTTCTTTTACTCTAATTACTTGAGGACTCGTTACACCCCCAACGGGACTTTTTCAGGAGGCATTATTCTGTTCCATCTGATACTGGAGTGGAAACAGAAGTTCAGTGTCACATGCCATAAGTAATACAAATGTTAAAAATCATTTTTTACCATAGTTGAACAAGGAAATTCCCATCCCTCATGATATCAGGAAAGACTAAATAACTATTACAAGAATCCTGCTCTGACATCCCCAAGCTAAGCATCACTGCGCCTTAGTCACAAGCCGAGAGGGGAATTTTGGGTGATGTGAGCGAGATGTGCTCATCAAAAGCACAGCAGGCCTGGAAGGACTTTCCCAAAAGCCCCCTCTTAGATTCCCGCATACAATAAATCCCCCTGCAATCCCCAGGTCTTGTTCCTGCGGGGACGTCTTAAAGTATATGCTGAGACAAAGAAAGAGGTGAGTGCGGGTGCCGCATCTCCCACACTCCCACATTCACTCATCCATATGCATTATCAGCTGCAATTAGTATAAGTGTGGTTGCAAACCTGATGTAACAAAGCAGAGAAAACAGTGAGTATTTGAGATCCATCAAGCGAGTGGTGAAATGCAATCCCTGGGCTGCATCACTTATCAATACACACAGACATACCAGCGTGCATCTTCATTTCTCATCCCAGACTCTCCATGGAAGAATGTTTTACTACTCTGTTCACTTCAGAATTTCATCACTGTTAAGCTACAAAACATGGACTTAAACGCTGAAGCACAATTAATTAAGGGTTGAGCGAGAGCTGTGGTTTTCAAAATGTGACCCGCCGTGTTCAACGAAAGACATAATAGATTTATTAATGATCCATCCATCATCCATTTTCTAATCCGCTTATCCTCACGAGGGTTGCAGGTGTGCTGGAGCCTATCCCAGCTGTCATCAGGCAGTAGGCTGGGTATAACCTGAACTCTTTGCCAGCCAATCACAGGGCAAACACAGACGAACAACCTTTTGCGCTCATAATCACACCGAGGGACAATTTAGGATGCTCTATTAACCTGCCATTCATGTTTTTGGAATGCGGGAGGAAACCGGAGTACCCGGAGAAAACCCACACAGGCACGGGGAGAACATGCAAATTCCACACAGGAAGGCTGGAGCCAGAATCAAACCCTGAGGCAAACGTCCTCACCGTTTGACCAATGCGCTGCCTATATTAATCATTATTTATCCATCCATCCATCCATTTTCCGAGCCGCTTGATCCCCACTAGGGTCGCTGGAGCCTATCCCAGCTGTCTTCGGGCAGTTGGCGGGGGACACCCTGAATCAGTTGCCAGCGAACAACCATTCACGCCCACACTCACACCTAGGGACAATTTAGAGTGTCCAATCAGCCTGCCACTAATGTTTTTGGAATGTGGGAGGAAAGCGGAGCACCCGGAGAAAACCCACGCAGGCCCGGGGAGAATATGCGAACTCCACACAGGGAGGCCGGAGCTGGAATCGAACCCGGTACCTCTGCACTGTGAAGGCGACGCGCTAACCACTGGACTACCGGGCCGCCCTCATTATTTATGAATTATTATAATGAGAAACAACATGAAAGCCCCAAAAAATAATTGCTAGGATGAATTTACATAGCATGTTCAGATTGTAATATGATTTAAAAAAAAAAAACTCCCATTTCCACTTTTTGTATATGTATGTACTGGCCACGTGTCCAAATACGTTTGTCCACACAGTGCACTGTGTCTTCCATGATTACGGCCTCCCCATTTACAGCAATGACATTCTGACCAAGCCCTTCTCCTACATACCTGCGGTGTACAAGCACAAAAGCATACAATCACGCTGTTACACAACACTCGCCACTGTGGAAAATCAACACGCACAGAATAAGCCCACTGTTGATACACGGGGGAGATTATAACATCAACTGTATGGAGAAGAAGCCAGACACCATTGTGTGTTGGTGAAAATACCAAGACGCTCGGAGCCATAACATTACACTGTCTGATCAACTTATTTGGAGCAATGGACAAAAGTAAACCCTCAAGTTTGCAACAGCACAGATGCAGGTAATGATTAACCCTCATGAAGGGACGTTCTCAACGAGTCACTGCTGCCAGACCTCTTTCAGCGCAGCCCGCGCTGCCTATCTGCTTGTCCACACAAGATTACATAAGTCAGGCTGGCACATATGAGGAAGCCACACTAGCACACATACTGTATAGTCATGTCCCCATTTCAATTATGAGAGGTTGACATGAGGTCAGGACAAGCACATACTGACCCCAATCATGCAAATGTCGGACTTATGTATACTGTATGTGGGCCAAAGTGACAGAATTTGTTCGAAATGTGATTCAAATATGACAATAGCTCCGGGGGGGTCTAATTACTCAAAGAAACCCACAAGTACACATCGCATTACGGAACTTAAAACTGTGTTGATCTAAATTGAATGTGGAACTGGTTGACTGCTTCAAGTCAACATTTCCACAGCATAAACATCAAAAATGGTTATTATTATTATATAATAATAATTATTATATCATTATATATATATCATTATTTTATTTCAGGGCTGGGCAATTTTTGAAAAAAAAAAAGAAAAAAAAGAATCATGATTGGTTAGCGGATTTAATTATTCATTGATGTCAAAATGTATCACTTATTCCACTACCGAACCTCAACTTTCAACGAGGGTGTCAATGAACAGTTTCGAGCACGCTCGTGGATAGGCCATATGCTTGTTGGAAGCAACACGGTGCGTTCAGGGTGCATTCACGGCATAGGAACTTGCATGAACTCACTGCACCGCTCGGTACATTAATCATTTTCCTTCGATTATTTGTTTTTATGACTGCGAAAATCCAAAATCAAAAGCCCAATCGTATAACAATTGATTTCTGAGCCCGATACACTTAATAGGAATTGATGTAATCCATAGTTGAATGAGAAGTTAAACGCCCGTCCGTCCCTTGGACATACTGTACATGAAAAGAAAATGTTGATAGGTCACCAGGATTTTATGACCTAACCTATTTTTCTTGAAGCAAACCGCTATCACAGTTGTTGCGTGTTGTCCTAAAGAAAACAAAAATGTCTAGCATGCTCACACACGCAAGCACATACAGTGCTTTGAGTAATCTGTCAAGCAGGCCAGACCGTTACTGAACACTCATGCTCACTTTTTCTTCAGTATCACAGACACGACGCCATCTGTTTCACACCCGGGGGGGAGGGGATGACATTAACCCGTCTCCATGTCAAGAAAAAAAAATGCGCATTAGCTCCTGATCTCTCCATCAGCGGTTATCACAGCATGTTTTCTGTCGGAGAAGGGTAGGTCTGAATGGGGCAGAAACTCCACACGGCCTCTCTAGCGTTGGCATCGGGTGCACTTATATCAACACGTTGCCACCTGCAAGGCTGAGTCAGCGTGGTGGATGAGTGAGCGGATGCCAGGTGAAAGAAGGAATTGAGTGCACAGAGTGTTGCTGTGTTAATTGGCAGAAAAGTCCCCTTTTCCATCTTAAGTGTTGCGCCAGTGGGAGGCATGGGAAGAACACACGCAGGCTGGCCGCGCGCACACTGACTCAAGTCTCTCGTAATCTAAGTGCGGTGCGTTTTCACTTTCATTGTGTCTGAACAAATTCATTGGCCAAGTATGCTAGATACTTAATACGAGTACTTAATGTCATAAATGGGCAAAGTGGAGCACTTGTAAATCAGTCTTAGACATTACTGCTGGAAAATCTGAAAAGCATGCTTGACCCAAAGTTTTATTTATAAGTCCACATATATATATATATATATATATACGTGGACTTATAAAAAAAAATATATATATATGTACATATATATATGTATATATATTACATATATGTATATATACATATATATATATATAATATATATACATATATACACACACACATATATATATACACATATATACACACACACACACATATATACACATATACACACACATATATATATACATGTATATATATACATATACTGTATATAAACACACACACACACATACATATATATATATTTTACGTAGATTTTTACTCCAGGGTAAAAATAAAAAGCTATTTCCACACCAATGGCAATTTAAACAAATGTCTGGGCCACATGTAAAGCCACTTATAGGCTGAAGTGATATTTTTGCCCATTACAAGAAGGTTCTTCGACATGGTGGGAGAGTAGATGCACATGTATGTGTACACATGCTCAAAACTCTTGAACTGGTGAAAAATGTTATCACCAGTGCCACAAATGACCTAATGTATGTTTTTGTAGCTGAATTAAAGAGAACAACAAAAAAGGGATGGTTAACAGGACACACTGTGACGCTTTTTCATAAAGTACATTTTCAGCAAACTAAATGCTATGATGTTTCTTCAGTGGAGGGAAGTGACAAAGTACACGTGCCGTACTTTGTTTTTGTACGCAAGTAGATTCTTCTGACATCTGTACTTTATTTGAATGTTGTTTTTTTGGGACAACTTTTTACTCTCTACATTTAAAAACAAGATATGTGGAGCATCAACGCGGATAAAACAACAAATTCAGAGAAACAAGATATTCCCCACGCATGCTCATTTTACAGAATTGTTTGATTGTGGTCGGCTATAAGAATGATCCTTGGTGTATTGTGCCAGCCTAAAAACCACGGTACCTGTCTTTTTGAATTTCAAAACATTCCATCTGCTCTGAAAAAGCATATATGACTGAGGTGTATTTTTCAGTTGCTATCATTAGCTATTGTAGCATCCTTCTTTTTTTTATTTTAATTTTATTTTTTTTAATTCGGCACAATCAGTTCTTCTACTCTTTCAAGTAGGTGTCTATTTTAAAGTGTCTTTACCTGTAACGGTGACGCGCTGATAAGAGACGGAGGGAGCAAGCTATGCGAAGCTAAGTTAGCTTGCGCAGACACAAGTTTAGTGGAAGATACATTGTTCCAGTAAAGTAGTGATGGGACGCACATTGAAAAGGCCTTCGCTTGTTCAGTGCTAGTTTCCTGAAAAAGTATCACACCGTGAGTTGCGCTTTGTGAAAGGAATGAAAGAGGGGCACTCACACAAGCGTCATTTGTCAAATTAATATAAAGCTGAGTAGTGTACAAACTCCATAGAGTACATTCTCACTAGCAATGGTAGGATATATTACATTAGCTAATGATTCTCGTGTGGCCATTTTCTCTCACGCTACTCCCAAGCTACCACAGTTCCGCTTTGCAGTAATTACACATAACTTTATTTTCGTCCTATTTTAATTTAAAGCGATCACAAACCTTGGCCATCTTTTTTCTATCTCTGTATTGCTCACTGGCAACCATGGCACTGACTTAGAACATGCGTCTGCAAAAAAAATGTCCGTGAAGCAAACATGACCAGGACCAAACATGGTTCAGGGCAGCACAAATATGTTTATAAAATTATCACAGGCTAGCTAGACTCACTACTTGCTGCAGTATATCGGAATAGAAGATAGTTTTTTAAAAAGGGATACAAATGTAACAGTATTTATATTTCCATTATTTCCTAAAATCATTTGTTTTCCCAACTACTTGACAATCAAGTGAAGTCAACCAACATACAGGAAGGGACTGGGCTGTGATTTTCAGTCCTTAGGTCCTTACTTAACTACTGCAGCCACCAATTTGTGTGTGGGCAAAAGCCAAAGCTTGTCGAAAAATCTGTTTTTAAAAATATCCATGTTCCTGTGGACAATGTTGAAACCATAAATGGCGATAATGGTTCCAGCACCTCCTGGATGTTTTGAGGATCTACTGCATTATGATGTCAATTTTCTCCCCCCATAAAAAAAAAAAAAGGACACAGAGCAGCGCACTCCTTGGGCGCCTGCTGAGTTAGCGCCTTTCTTCAGCCGGCACCACAAGTGGTCTCCATCCAGACAAGAGCGACGCACCGTGAGCCTGCTGCTTTGTGCTGATTCAATAAGAAATAATTGCATATTGGCCTTTCTCCACTCATCCCCCTTCACCGCTGTGGCCTGATACTGTACTGTATTTCTGTGCAGTCATTTACAGAACAGAGCTGAGGAGGTACGCCGCAGCAGAGCCCCAAGGGCTGGATTTTACACAAAAATGCTTGGGACTGCATGTGTAGCTGCTTATAGACATGTGGAAAAAAATTCTTGGTTGTGCTTCCATTAAAGCAACCAAATGAAACAAGTGTGCCTATTGACTGGTATTGGTTCCTGGTATCGACAGCCTTTTGAGTAATCGATACCTTGAAATACCGATATCTGGCAGTACTGACCCATTCCATAACTACATAAAATATTCATCTACAAATTCATATAAAACTGAACAATATCATGTAATATAAAATAACAATAATAAAATGATGAATTAGCAAACCATACATAAAATCTTTATAAAATAATTAAAGCAAATTCGGCCCCAAGAAATGGTTTTATTCTATTTTGTTTCCATTGTGTGACAGCTGTATAGAGCATATAAAAAGTCATACCTGTTGAAATGCCAGATTTTTTTTTTATGTTAAAAAAAATTAGACCAATATGAACAATTACACAACCTGTACAACTGAACTGAAGTTGTAATTTTTTTGAGAGGCAAGGTAAAGATAAAACAACTGGAAAAATGTGATTGGACAAGTGTGCACACCCTCTTAGAACTGACCTGTGACTGTGAGCAGACGTGAGGTTTGGCCAGATGGATTGATCAAGTACAAGTTATTTCATCCATCCATCCATTTTCTGATACGCTTATTCTCACGAGGGTCACTGAGTGTGCTGGAGCCTATCCCAGCTGTCATCGGGCAGTAGGCGGGGTACACCCTGAACTGGTTGCCAGCCAATCGCAGCGCGCATATCGATGAACAACTATTCACACTCACAATCGCACCTATGGACAATTTGGAGTGTTCCATTATCTTGCCATGCATGTTTTTGTAATGTGGGAGGAAACTGGAGTACCCGGAGAAAACCCGCACAAGCACAGGGAGAACATGCACACTCTACACAGCAAGGCCGGCGCTGGAACCGAACCCTGCACCTCTGCACGGTGAGGCGAACGTGCTAATCAGTCTACCACCCAGCCACCTACAGGTTATTTATTTTGGAAAATAGGGCTAATGTTGGCCTAAGCACAACCAAAACAATACCAAAAAACATCTGCAATTTATCCAAAAAGTTACTTGACAGACTGTAACAGAATAAATTTAGCGCGTTACTACCCACTTCCGATAAAGAGTCAAGACACTCTGCACAAAGTAACACCAGATCATGACTAGGTCTCCTGCATGTTTCAGAGTCGGTCCAATGTTCTTATCTTTGCATGCTTCAATTTTGTATCTGCGAATATAGAGCTGATGTGACTTGCCAAAATGTTGCAGTTTGGATTTATCTGTCTAAATGACATTCTCCCTCAAGCATTGTGGATTGGCTATATGGATTTGAGCAAATTCTAGTCTCATTAGTTTGTCGTTATTTAAGATACGTTTCTGAAGAGCAACCTTGTCTTACACATGTAAATGTTTCTTGTAAATTCATCGATATATTCTTCGGATATAAAACTTATGTGACATTACTCTGATCTTGAACTAGACGATCTGCTCGCAACAGTGATGCATAAAACAAAAAGATCACATTTATATCCATATCGTCAATAACCTTGATTCACAGAAGTGTGAACTTTTATGCTAGGGTCAGTGAAACTGCAAAAATGAATTGTGAACTATTCAACAAATTAAAAAAAAACGAATTGGATAATGGATGTATTAGGTAGGGATTAAAATAAACTGGATTTTAGACCTTAATCTAATTTATGATCTGAATTTTGGATTTTATTCCCCCTCCTAGTAGGACAGTAAACTACAGATATTGGATAACGCTGTCCAGCATCAACAAAATACCAGCTTTAGCTATACAAAGCTAGCAATAGCACTAGCCAATGTTAGCCAGGGCTGCTACGTTTGTAGCTTCATTTATTCGTATGACGTTTTTTGGGGGGGAATGTACAATAAATTGACAATCAAAAAGATGTGATGAACATACCTGTCATGCATACATGTTGCTAATTGTGCATTGTTTCTGAAATCTCTCAGCTGCCTGAGATTCCTTCGCTCTGCTTTCTACGCTTATCCCCGGTTATTCCTAAATAATTTTAGCAATGCTCCTAGAGCCCAAGCTATCTGTCCAGCATGAGGCGATGAGGGTGTGCCGGTGACCTGCTCTAAACGTGCTCATGAGTTTACAGCAAATGATTGACACCTCATTTGTCACGCTTCCGGTCTGTGATAAGATGTTCTTTGTCGGGTGCGGCACTTTCTGCAAACCCCCCCCTTTAATTGTGAGAATTATTTGGGCAGTGATTCACAACCACTCTCTGACGAGAGATCCTCAGGTATGTTACAGGAAAATTATTATCAGGTGGTCCCAAAATGTTTATTCACTACAACAAATGTATGTTTTCATGTAACTAACCTGCGGTGTACTGTGACAGGCAGAATGTATCAATATTGTTGCTTTATTAGTTGTACTGCAGCAAACAATAAAGTTGACCTGCCCTGAGGAGACCCCATCAGTAATCCACCTGTTATCTGTACAGATGTTCCTCTCAAATAAGAGCTCATGTTTTAAGGCGAGCCCCTCACGTGGCTCACATCTCAGCCAAATCTATTAACATAATCCAGCGAGAATAAACCTGTAGCGCTGAGTAAAGCCTAGCTCACAATCATTTGGGAAGCTAAAGTATGATGTCATCCAGTAAAAATGTGCCATGTGTAGGTGTAGTCCACAACAAATAAATTCACTGATTTACATTTTAGAGATATCCTCTATGCATCCTGGTCAATTTGGGATTATTCAATTGCGAGGGGTGGGGGGGGTCCCCCAATATGGTGCAAACATAAGGGTGGAAGCAGTTTGGATCGCCTCACCAAAATTCTAAATCGACTGCTGTGGAGTACCCACCTTGCCTGTTCTCGTAAAAAGCACTATCATCATTTCATGTTTTCCATCGCGTTTCGCGTACAAGGCAACCAGCGAGCCAACTTCACGTCACTGCCCGCATGTGGAAGCGTCCACGTCATTCTGTCACTAACTTCACCCACCGTGACAACCCGCTGCCATAATCACAACAAAAGCCACACACAAACCGCGTTAGCTGGGTTTATATTTACCAGTTTGCTACTGTACCAGCGCTGCAGCCATTTATCTGGTGGCGAACGGGCCAGCGGTCCGCATTTCCTGGATTGTGATGCGCCGGATGGAGCCGCTCTCCGAGCCCGTGGGTCCTGGGGAGGGAGGGAGGGTAGAGGGGGGGTCAGGGGGCTTCCCGCCGCGGTGTCAGAGCGGACAGCCGGTCCACATTCAGCTGACCGCCACAACAAAACAACATCACGCAGAACACACTCCACGGCTCCTCACCACCCCGCACGGCAGGTCCGGTGGGCGCCGCCCCCTCTCAGTCTCCTCCAGTGGGCCGGCTTCACACCGCCCACCTCATGAATATGCATAAGCAGAACAGCGCAGCCACTGGCAAATGTATTGCGAAGCACTCCCCGATAAAAACTGTACTGGTGGTTTTCATTCTCTACTGCTGGAGCTGCTGGAAGGTTCATGTGAAGCGTATACGCATGAGTTCCCATCTATCTATCTATCTATCTATCTATCTATAATAAGAATTTTTTTTATCGTCGTCTTAAATGTAAATATACTGTACTGTACTGCAAACAATGATTTGATGTTGAAAAAAAAATGCCCCGTAACTTAAGTGCACATGTATAGTATCTCACCAGTTTGTTTGCTGGGGTTGTTTTTCAGGGGAGCGAAATCCTACACGTGGCTAAAACGTACCTTTCACAATCAATTCATTTTTAAAAATGGCGGGGATGAGCTGGGTTTTCTTCCCATCGATTAATACACATTCGTAATAACAAATTACTGTAATTTGACCTTTTTTTTTTAATTTCGGAGGTGTGTATTAAACTGGTAGCCCTTCGCATTAATCAGTACATAGTTTTCACTTTCAAAAGGGTTGGCAATCCCTGAATGTCATTCAAATTGTATGCATTGGATGCGTTTTACACAGCTCCTGCAGCAAACCCGAGGTGTTGTACATGCTACAAAAAAAACTAAGACCGACAAAAATGACCCACACTGTACGTACATTGTTTCCAGATGATATAAAGGGGGCGAGGAAGAGTTTTAAATGCGTTGTGTGCAGCTTTTCAAACATCTTTTGTATTTGAGTGGAGCCCCCCTGTCGGATTTTAGAGAACTGCATCTCGTAGTCGTTTACCTCAGACGACCCTTGAAATGCTTGAAAATGCAAACCTATTTTACACCAGTAGGCCACTGAATCTCGGTGTTTGTTGTCAAAATAGAATGACATTCCATAAAAAATAAAAATGTAAAAAAAATTGTACTCCAATAGTCCATACGAATACATTTCATTGATTTCTTTTGACTTATTGCAAGTCCCACCGTTCAATTGCCTCAAACTGAAGGTCTGTTTTGTTTTCATAACCACTTCAATAACCGAATTTAGCACCTTGTTCAATAATGGGTTAACCAAAACGCCATAAGTTGACAGTGTATTGAATGTTAATATTAAAACATCCACTTATTTTATGGTCAGCACCGCTTTTTCATCTGCTTTCTCTTTATTCCCGGTGTTGAGAAGAGCAGCATGGTAAGCAAGGATGGAAAAGTGTGAGGGTAGGGTAGTTTTTTTTTTTTTTTTTAAATAGGAGAGCAAAAAGGAAAGATGTGTGGGAGGAAGTGAGAGACAAGAGGAGGCGATGGGAGGCGTGCAGGAAGACGCAGCGGCATGAGCGTTCCCAACTGCATGCTACAATATGACTCTGACAGGCTTATGTAACCAGGCTGGCCTGGCATTTGGCTCACAGCAGACGCCGACTGCACTGACTTACATAACTGCATCAGCTGCACCTCTGAGCTGAGTAGGGGGGAGGCGGGAAGGGGGGGGGGGTCAATTGGTAGGGGATGGTAGCATGCATGCGTACTTGCGAGTCCCACAAGCACTTACAGTGTGCAGTCTGGGATTGCCAAATTAAAGTCAAATGACAAACTCAGAAGTTGAAAGAAAGTTCTTAGGTTACTCACTTGTCACTCAATGGAGGGAAAGCTGTCAGTGAGGGTTCACCTTCCATCAACCTTTGTTCGATTCTGCATTAATGTTTGACAAAAGCTTCCAGGGCACATGTAGGACATCATCTATGCAACCCTCCATGATTTTGGCCATATTGGCCAGTCAGTTTACCATTCTTAGATTCCATTCTAGCTTAATGTTTGATAAAAAATCTTCCAAGACACTTGCTGGGAGTCAGCTATTTTTCTGTCTGTCCGCCATTCACTTGACAATGAGCTTCCAATTTTCCACTGCATGACTACAGTGTATATTTGAAATGATCAGGTGGAATCAAACCATTCTTAGGCAAAAGGTGGGGGGAGGTTACTGTATTTTTGTTGGAAAATACTGTATTACATTTCTACTAAGGGGTGTATGGTTTTCTAGCTTGCTAAAAATGAAACAGTCAAAGATCTCTCAACTTTGGGAGGGGGTGCTTGTATTCACTTTCGAGGTGCTTCCGCACCACAAATGGTCTCGACACGCTTATGCATGTTGCTATAAAGTTTAAACATTGTGCAGCCCACTTTTATTGTCCAGATACAACCTCCTATGCACTTGTATAGCCATACCTATGTAACGGGTCGGGGATGCCCAACACTTTCTATGAAGTACTGTAGCACTATTTTAAAATCACAGCCAGAAGCAGAGCTGCCTGACATTTTCGTTGTAATGAGCGACGATTGAGGTCAGAGTAAACCCCATCATAAAGTGGATGTACGAGTAATAATCCCAGGATATGTAACCAAGCACGGTTGCAGTGCTACACTAAGTGGTTCATTATCAGGACATTGCGGCTTCTGATATCATGTTACAGTGGCAAATTGCATCAGATGATAACTGGGGAAACAAAGGTGGGATTTATGACAGCAGAGTCAACGGCCAAAGCAAATGACTTCAATCTTTCCTGGGAGAATGACTGCGGCTCACATTTGTAGATGTGTCGATAGCGGTGGAAATAAAAGTCTAATTTACGACGTTGAGCTAATTCGTCCTGGATGCTGCTGGCTCTCCTCACGGCCACTTATATTTTGAAGAGCGCAAAGAATGATTGAAGATCAAAAAACTCATACTGATTTGATTAAATAAAAAAGAGAAATGAAGAAATAAGCGAGTAGAGTTTTGTGACGTTCAAACGGCAGCTAGAATGTGACTTAAATGTTTTGTTTTTATCTGCTGGGGTGATTCCACTGGTTTGTTTACACCAATGTCCGTTTGTTTCCGTGACGACTGCAGAAGACTCAACAGAGGGTCTGACCCAGGGTTCCCGGAGCAGCGTACAATGCCAATGTGAATGAAGTGCACTGTTGAAAGGGGACAAGACAGGATTTCTAAGTCTGAAAAACACTGACTGTTCCTGCTTCGCAGCCAGCCACTGCAAGGTCACTGAGTGGCTGAAGAGTTCCAGCACAATGTGCAGACGAGCAACTATTTAACCTGAAAGTTGCAGTACAATGTACGTTTTTATACATTCATGATTGAAATGATCGTTTTTACAATTGCGGTTCCTACTCAGGAGTGCTTTGTGATGTCTATATTTACCATTGAATGTTTCTGCTCATTATTATGAGGTCGGTATGGTATGTACTGTGATCCCTCGCTATTTCGCGGTTCGTTTATCGCGGCTTCGGTGCATCACAGATTTTTTCAAACATTCTTTTTTTTTTTTTGAAGTCCGCAAACGGTCTGCAAGAAGCAGCGAAAGTCAGCAAAACAACAGTGAGTCACATAGAGCAACATATACAGTACATGTGGGGTGAGGGGAGGGGCTGAGAAGATGTAACCCTGTCTTATCACTTGGGTTACTCTTTGATCTTTAATCAGTGTCTAAGTGTTGTTTACGATGCTGCTAGCGTGTGCGTGTAGTGTGTGTGTGTGTGTGTGGGGGGGGGGGGAGACTTATAAGAACAAAAGCAGGTCTCTTCCATCCTTAATTGTCCATCCATCCATTTTCCGAACCGCTCTATCCTCACTAGGGTCGCGGGGGGTGCTGGAGCCTATCCCAGCAGTCTTCGGGCAGTAGGCGGGGGACACCCTGAATCAGTTGCCAGCCAATCGCAGGGCACACAGAGACGAACACCCATCCACGCCCACACTCACACCTAGGGACAATTTAGAGTGTCCAATCAGCCTGCCATGCATGTTTTTGGAATGTGGGAGGTAACCGGAGCGCCCGGAGAAAACCCACGCAGGCCCGGGGAGAACATGCAAACTCCACACAGGGAGGCCGGAGCTGGAATCGAACCCGGTACCGCCGCACTGTGAAGCCGACGTGCTAACCACTGGCCTACCGGGCCGCCTTAATTGTCCAAACAACCTTAATTGACTAATCATAAACCATCTTCCTGCGCTGGATCGCTGGCCTGTGTGTGTGTGTGTGTGTGTTAGTGCGCTCTGCTCAAGCGCAAAGGCCCACGTGGGGCAATTTTTTTTTTTTTTTATATACTGTATTTATGTTAATTGGTCACTACTTCGAGGATTTTCGTTTATCGCGGGTGGTTTTGGTCCCCATTAACCGCGATAAATGAGGGATTACTGTATTCAATTTTAAATGACATTGTACTTAATATGCATTTCATTTGGTAGATCATCCAATGAGATCCAGCTGTGTGAAAATGTCGAATCTAATATTTTGACTCATGGAGCCAAATATTTGAAAATGGTTCACGATGTGTTTGCTAAATTCCACACCGCTGCAATAAACACCCACAATAATAAAGTGAAGATCTTGTGATTCAACTATTTGTTGCTGCTACATTATTTTTTACATAACTGTATGCTGCCAGTTACATACGTTACACGGTGACAGCGCCACTATTCAGGACATATGTGGATTAGGTAGAGCGGCGGGTGGTGCTGCTGAGAAGTCAACCTGCAGAACAGTGTGTCATGTGCAACTCCAGACATTGCCAAGTGCACTGGGCCACGAGTATGGCAGCCAGAACCAACAGGAACCTTCCTCACAGCCAGACAAGAAGGAAATAACACCATGGAGGCTGAAAGCACTGCCTTACAGTACTTGACTGTAGTTAGCAAGGGAAGCCAAGCGTTGAACCCACTCATTGTTGAGATGATGGGGAAATGTGGTCAGAAAGTACATTAAAAAAAAGTCTGCCCACCAAATATACATTTACAGATCTGAACATGAGAGCCATACTGAGCATCACCCAGAAGATGCAAGTCAAATGTAAGGCCCGATGCAGCCCAAACTTTGTACTACATGACCTCAACGTAAATCTAAAAGCAAATACATTTGCATCACCTCGACTGCATAGATAAGATTTTCGGTACAATCAATTGGGCCCACGGGTGAATCACTGGTAGAGAAGAACCGGATCTAAACAAAAGCTACGCCACAAGTGAAATGAGTGCACCGCCAACGAGTCAAAGTGTTTAATTTGTAATAAAAACCAACTTCCATCCAATATATAAGCTTTTGTGTTATCATATGCGATAGCTGACATCCCACCATGTGTGCAGCAAAATAAGCATGCATCAGCATTCATAATTCATGAAATGAGAAGGCACTGAACATTTGGAAATTTTCAGTTTTACCCCAAAAAAAAAAAATCACAAAATAAAAACACCGGCAATTAGGCTTTGATAATGTGCTTAAGTCAGGTGATGATTGTAAAACTGTACAATACTTGATATAAAATTATTTTTTTTCCCCCAAACACAAAATTGCTTTGAGTAGGCCAAAAAAAAACAACAAAAAACTTTCACATAGACTAAACCATTTTGGGGGGGTGGGGGGGTTGTTATTCCATTCATAGTGAAATGTAGCAATCAACAACATAATAACTACCGGTAATTACTTTAAAACCAGCAGGAACACAGATCACAGCAAAGACAGGTTTTCAAACTGGTTGGACTGTTTTGCACACTGCAGCGTGTATTCTGAATTCTTGGGAAATGATGACATACGCGTGAACAGAGAGAGCCCCGGTGCACATCACGTGAGGACGGCATGCTGCCAAAGATCAATACGTTTCTCTGCTTGCTGCTATGCAGGTACAGATGGTTGAGCACGGCTCGAACAAGGCCAGAAACAGTCAGACACGGAGAAGGTGTTGCATCAGGGATATTTGACCTTGACCAGACCAGAAAGACCCGAGATTAAAATGGTTTGTTAGTTCTCTGGCGGCTCGCAATCATGTGCCTGTGTGTACAGTTGAGTTGCAAAAGGGAACCCTCATCAGATTCGTAGGGTGTGCCATTTTATTCTTATCTCACTTTTGCACTCCTCTCACTGGGGCTCGAAAAGAGGTTTCCCCACTAGTTTGCCCCTAGCACTGAAATTAGTCCTTGAAATCATCAAAAGGGAGGGGGGATCCTGACGTGGTGAACAGGAAGTCTGGTGTTTCTGGTCTTCAGCATGATTATCTAAAAATGAAACTGCGGTATTGCGAAAGTGCCTCATCTCTAAGCCTGCGTGATAGTCTGGTAACTAAAATTCAGCATAAAGAGAACAGCCCACATGCCATTTTCAGGTGGCAAGAAGAAGCCTATCAAGGTGAGTCATGGGAAATTAAAATAACTTCTTGGGGCTCAAGCTCCCAATTACCTGGCCCATTAATATCTGCAGTTGATTATCACATGAAGTCATCAAACAAGTAGGATGGCAAAGGCAAAAACAACATTTGATTGCATTTCCTGTATTATTTCCACTCCATTTGTGGTGTTCTGCCCCTTTCAAATCACTAAAGCCAGCCTTGAAAATGAAACCAACGGAAAAGAAAAGACCGTCTGCTCAGTTGAAATCTCTGTTGGGGAAGATGAGAGGGGCGACGAGGGTCCACAGATACAGGCTGAGACCCAGCCAGCTGGAACACACCTTCACCCACAAGGCCGGCATGCTGGTCTGCATGGCTTGGGTGGTGGTGTCAGGTCTGTGAGAGACAAATGCATCGTTCAGTGGGAAACAAGTTCTTCAATATTCCCCCATAAATATACGAGCAGCATAATGTCAGAGGTGGTCTTTATTTGAAATTGAAATGCCTTTGCAATGGAAGCTTCTTGTGCGCCCTCTTGTGGACAGCATTTTAGGGACAGTTAAACTCGCCTAAGTGCAATATCAAATCTATTTTGCGGTTTTCTGAACAATAGACAATTTTCAATCTCAAAATCAACAGAATAAAGGACAGTAATATTGTAACAATGTGCTTCTCTTGGTTCTAAGATGTAATGTCACCTTCTCGCAATTTACATACAGTGCGAGTGGTTTTTCCTGCTTTTCAAATAACGTTACAGTGTTTCATGATCATAGTTTGTTTTATATTTAAAGTGTAAACAAAACTCTCAGTATAGGCTATTCTAAACATTCTTGGGGGTGGGGGGCAACAATTACATTGGTCAACAGCAAATTTGAAATCAGAGATGGCTTTGTATGTCCCTCAGCATACTTTTGATGTTGATGTTAAAAATTGCCTTTGTTCTAGCTCATCAGGTTTTTCAGATATTTTCATTTTTTTGTTTTTGCGATGGACCTAAAAAAGCTTGCACAAACACGGATTTCAGCATGCGTGGTAATTCATAGGTCTGACATTTCAGAATAGGCTCCACCACGCCCGCGACCCTTATGAGGATAAGCGGAGTAGAAAATGGATGGATGGATGGATACTAGTTTACATGTTGGTCTTGTCATACTACTATGAACATTTTATGTTCTGAGAAACAACAAGGCCAGGATTGGAACCAGCGCAATGAATATTTTTTTTTTTTTTAAATCTAGGAAACTCTGCTTGCATCGCTGATTAAAATATGCAGTTGAGCAGTGTTATTCTTTTTTTTTTTTTACAGTCTCGCTAGGGCTCCTTATCCCCCCCCACGACTGGCCATCTGTTGGCGAGTGCGACTTACAGGTACCAGTTGGTGAGAGTCATCATGATGTACAGCGACGCCAGAGCCAGTTGGAAGTGGAAGGCCGAGTAGCTGTAAGTCACCCCGTCCTCCTCATTGTCCACAGCCCTGCGGACGCCGTCCTCTCCCACACTCACTCCAGTCTCGGCGCCACCCTCCTCCGTTTGCAGCAGCTTGTTGACCTGAGTGTTGCTGGATGAACGAATGCTGGGAAACAAGGAAGAGTAAGCGGGATCACATATGACAAAATGTCCCAAAACGCAATACGCGGAGACACCAGACTCACCTGGCGTAGAGGGTGCAGAAGAGAAAGATGAGCAAGCCAACAATGCTTTGAGCATCCCACCACTGCAAGTGGCCTGGCGTGTGCTCAGAAGTTGTGGGGGTGCTGACATTCGACACTATGTTCAATAGGCTGGGGTTACACTTGCGATCTATGACATCAGACCACACACAAACACAAATAGAGACAATGGATCAGAGGATTGTGACTACTTTAAAAAATTGCAGATCTCGTTCTCTCTCTATTTTCACACACGCACGACAATACTTATTTATTTATATAGCGCTGCAGCTGTAACTAAGCGCTTTACAGAACTTTTAACATGGGCTTTACAGTCAGCTCTAGTTCATGTGGCGATATTAAAGCAGAAGTGAAGCCAAAAAAATGCTATTTGCAATAATATGTACCGGTACAATATGCGCCCACTCGTCTAAACACTGCGCTCTGATTAATATTGTTTTCATGGAATCAAATATAGCTGAATACACTTCATTTTTTCAGCCAACCAAGGAGCCTGACTTTTTATGCAACACTGCCACCTACTGCCTACCAACTGAAATGATTGACTGTGCCCACGAACATACCGTGACCAAAACCGGAAAAACAGATAAGCTGTGACATTCGCAAGAAGCTCATGGGCCCTTTGATGTCAATTTCAGACGGCACGCAGGTTCTAGTGTAACATCAAATGTCCATCTCCTTGGTTGGCTGTAAACGGACGGATTAGTCTTCTTAATTCTTACTCCACAAAAGCAATATGCATCACAACCATGTTTAGACTAGTGGGGGCAAAGAACATACAAATGCAATGTAAAAAAAAAAAAAAAAACTGAATTTTTGCTTTAACTATTTGCTGTGGCATACCATTAAATAAGACATGTCGGTCTGAACATATTTAAATGGCACAAAAGGAAAAGTGTACAGTTACAAATTCCATACTTGGTTTGAAAAGCAAAGACACTTAAAAGCAGGGGTGTAGTGGGCGTGGTACGCGGGGGTACGCCGTCCAACCACTTCTCCCGACGCCACATTCAATTTTTATTTCGGTTTTAGCCTTGCACTGTCTGCGGGTTATTGAAATGTTTGTTGATCATTGTTCTAATGAGAGTTATGCTGAATAATGTTGGCCTGTGATTATTTTGGAGTAGTAAAACATTCAATTTAACGTTAGTTCAACTGGTGTTGTAGCCTATGATTGATGTTCTGTATGTATATATAGAACATCCCAGAATCGCGTACACCCACTTAAAAAATCCCCACTACACCACTGCTTAAAAGCAATGATTCTAGTCACCACAGTTCAAAAACATGCATGGCAGATTGAACACTCTTAAATTGTCCCTAGGTGTGATTGTGGGCATGAATGGTTTGGCTTTGTGTGCCCTGCGATTGGCTGTCGACCAGTTCAGGGTATATCCTGCCTACTGCCCGAAGACAACTGGGATAGGCTCCAGCACGCCAGCGATCCTTGTGAGGAGAAGTACTTCAGATAATGATGGATGATATTTCATTTTTAGTCCTCCGTTCCTTAATATTGAGCTTTGAAATGCACTTTGAATGTGAATTGGAAGTACAGTCAAACCTTGGTTTTCGTCTATAATCCGTGCAGAAGGCTGTTCGAAAACCGAAATTGTTCGAAAACCGAAACCACGCTCTTTTTAAAATAAAAATGTTTACTGAACACGTCTGCTCACCATGGAAAGCAACACGAGGAAGCGTCACTTCCTCGTGTAAGGAAGGCGAGACGAGTCAAATGGTGCATTCAAGTGCGCTCAGTTTGTTCGAGAACCGAAATTTGTTTGTCATCCGAGGCATAAAAAATTCAACATTTTTGGTCGAAAACCGAATTGGTTGAGAACCAAGACATTCGAAAACCAAGGTTTGACTGTATTTTGTTATTGTTCTTTTCTTTTTGAAAAATGGGAATGGACTCACTGATTATCCCCACCTTAAAATTTTCCATCACAGCCTGTGAATCACTTCGGATTTTTTAACATTTATTTACTGGGGCGGGGGTCAGGGCAGGATGACTATGGTTGAATATCAGAAATAACCAGGAATCCACTGAACTGGATTTATCACTATGGGAACTGTTGCAATAATACTGATCACGAATGACTCGACATACACTGTTAATCAGACACCACGAGACTCACTTGGATTGTTGGTCAGTGCGGACCAAGTGACGTACATGGTGTAGACAGAGATGAGAGAAGCCTGTAGCAGGCCAGAGTAAGGTTGGGCTTCCTGCAAGCATCACAGCATTCATACATTAAGACCGTACTTCACGATGTGCAATACCGGGACATTTTAAAAGCCACATTCATTGAATTCTACGGAACACCCGTTTTCCTTGAAGCTGTGTACACCAAGGAAAGCGAGTTGCCGCTTCAAATAGTCTGGTATTAACGGTGATGTCAAATGTAAACATAGCTTTTTGCTTTTTATGTGTTTCTGATTTAAAAAATGGGACTGATTTTTTTAAGTTGTGCTTTTAGAGATAACCACTTAGCTAGACACAATCAAAATACAACGAAAAAAACCCCATGAGGATATGTTGAAAACTAATTACCTGAACTTTGGGCAAGATGGAAACAATAGAGACGATGATACAGAAGATAAGGTTGAGGCTGATGACAATCTTGTGCTCTTTGCAGTCATCCGGTTGCGTGTAGTAAACATAGAACAGTACAACAGCGGTGAAAGCCAGAGCGTAATTCAGGAAGGTGAAAGACAGCAGGCCTGGGAATCACATGAAGATGCGGGCCAATGAATGTTTATGAAACATTTACAGCGCTTGAGTCATGTTATGGATGACATCAGAAATGAAAATGCTATACCTGCATACCAGCACTTGTTGTCATTATTTTCGGCATTTTCTACCCACGCTTTGTTCCAGGAGTGGGCAAAGTCGATGAGGAGAATGAGTTGAATGATAATGAATAAGAGTGAACCCACTAGTCCAAAATAGTACCACACTGTGAAGCAAAAAATGAAAGAGACACAGCTGTGACAAATACAACCGAAATGAATACAAAATAAAAACATCAGCCTCTCAAAAGTATGTTGTTACGAAATAAATTAATTTTGTTCGCACCAGTATTGAAGAGCGGATCAGCGATGAAAAAGGCTCCCACTGTAATCCCAACTAGGATCAAAAATTTAAAGAACCAGAAACTGAAAAGAAAAGAGTTAAAAACATGCATTCAGAACAGCAGCTAGGATTAAAGTCAATGATGCAAATGCACATCGTGATCATCTATTTTAAACATCAACATCTTCGAAAAAACATGACATGCACACTTGATTCATGAAATACCAAGAACAACATAAGGTGTTCATCAGATTCAAAACATTCCAATGCCAGTTTTGTCATTTGCTACATTTTTTCATTGGGAGTGGCAGAGGGGAGTGTGATGTTCTTCGCCTGAAACCGAAAAGCACTTTAAGAGTGGTAATGAACCACACCGCTAACAGACGGCAGTTGTGCAACATTTTAGATTTGAAATCACTCCTTTTTAACCAACTGTTGATATAGTGGAGGAAAGGTGACTTTTCTGTCATGGCAGCACTTGACAGACTTTCACTCGAACAATCTGAAGCAAACACTTGAATACAGAACATGTATGTATATCATTCACAGAGTATGATAGCTAGCATTAGCATGTATGCGCGTGTCATAATGGGATCAAAGTATAACGACAATCTTGGGAATATGACAAGGATGACGACGTGGTTGAAGTGAACGGCCACTAATGGCTGACGTGCCTTCCTGGTCAGTAGAATACAATGCTTGTGTATTACTCAATAGATTATTATATCGCAATCAAGAGCCATTTCTATATGTTGGTTTTACTGCTTCACAGAATGAAACCACTGTTCAGATGTTAGCGGTGTCACAAAAGCAAAAATATTAGCATTAAAGTCACTGTTCTGCTTAGGGCAATAATCAATATGTATCGCAATAGTCAGATGACTGAAAATAACAATGAATGCTTTTGATAAATTGTTCAGTAGAAAAAAAAAATGTAAAACAGGAATCAAACCATGACCCGACATTTTACACGCATGTTGTGGGCAGAGACCACAGCGTGGCATGAGATTTGTGCCACAATTACAAAATTTTGAGCACAAATGCGTGTTTTTGAGCACAACCAAGTGCTCGTCTGTCAGCTTCTCTGAGACGAGTGGTCAACTGTCATGCATGCACTCCAAGAGAATTAGCTCCCTCCACTTCTATTGTATTGACAACATTGAATGAAGGTTAATGGAACTATCCACGATTCTGCTTTGGGGTCGCATATTCCGCAAATAAGCATTTAGAGTACCTTCCAATTTACACACACACGAAAGCACTTTTTGGATTAATTTGTTGGAAAATAAAAATTACTACCAGATATTTTAATATTTTTTTCGCTTAGAAGTTCTGCTTTATTGAACTTGATATTGAATTTTAAATACATAAAAAACTGATATGAAATACTTGAATTGTGAAACATTTTTCATCCATATTGCCCAGTCAAGCAAATGATGTTAATAAAGGTGTTCAGTTTATACTTATATTAATTAATTTCCCTGTTCATAGTTGCATTGAACTCTTGTTAAAGGTTAAATATTAATGTTAAAATGACCTAAATTAAATTATTGTCAGACCAATATGAAATATTTATATCATAATACATTTTTCAGCCATATCGCCCAGCCCAAAGTTCTGCTTGATATTTGTTTACATAAAAAGCTTTGATTTTTCTCTGTATTATGTGAGAAGCGACCTAATTTCGCAAAATACTGCTGATAACTAAAAAAATGGAGAATCTAATTTTTTTCGTGGTGAAAGAGCTTCTTATTTTTGATTCCCTAATTTGGTTGATTCAATGTAGAAATAATCATAGAACACAATATTCTATTGGTCTTTAAAAAATTAATGAATAACTCGAAATGCTGTTAAATGGCTGGCACTCTTGAAATGTGGATGTCTGGAAATGTCTGTTAAAGCCATGTGACATGAGTGGAATACAGCTGCAGCCTTTACCCGTTTTGAAAACGTGCACGGGGGTCTTTGCTGGTCCTGACGCGAATCATGATGATGAAGAAGAGAAAGAAGAAGCAGGTCATGGCAAAGCAAATGCGATACACGGATTTGTACCCCACGATGACATCACAGTCAAACTTGTTTTCAAGGCCAAATACAGTGCTTCCACCCTGGCAAAATCCTGGGATCTGAAAAATCCAAAAATCAAATCAACACGCTCAATTTCAATGCACAAAATATCCAAATATGGTCAGGAGTATAAATTGAAAGTCAAGAATGATGGCGATGCAACAACATCTCTCACTTTGCGCAGCTGAGTTTCCATTCCGGGAAGGATCATTATAGCTGACACCAAGGTCCCTAGCAGCAAAAAGAAGCTGAAAACCAGTCGTGTGACGGTGGAGTTATTGGAGGAGGGACAGCAGCTACACAGCAGACATGGTGCTGAGCCACACAAACAAGAAGCCTGCAAGATTGGAGAAGACACCAAGTGGAAGCACTTTTAGTTTTAACTTGACACTTCAGTTCAATCGTCAGGCAGTAATGCTTAAGTAGAAACAATTGTATTAGAATTGAGACACAGGAATGTGCTGATAATTTATGAAAAAAACAAACTCATTTGACTGACAAGATTAATGTAATGAGAAATTTGACTATAACAAAGATGTCATTTTACAACCACTTAGATCGCCACCTGTTGGCCATTGGTTAGATGGGCGTTTTACAAACATTTCTCAATCATTATCGCCGTTCGAGAAAACGGTGGCATTTTTAAACCGTAAACGTGACAAAGGTCTGGAGCTCAAATCTTAAATAAAAAGCTGGGCGACACAGATATCATACACGGCTACAAATGAAACCACCTGAATCTTACATATCATCTACAGTCGACGACATAGCTAGCTTGTTAAGCTAACTTCTTGGAAAACATGAAGTCCGATTTTTTTACAAATATAAAAGTAAACAAGTAACACACGTTAATGAGCCTGGGAGACGCGTACACATGATTCTATAACTCGGTGCTCATAGCAGCGACTTGAATGTTAGTCGTTATTCGGTGGCGTCGTTGACTGTGTTGTTGTGAAGCCTCGATTGAGTTCAGACTAAAACATTCAAGGAAGTCGACATCATTGATCCGAAATACTCACGCAGCTGGCTAAAGAACACAGTGCCAAACAGGCTCCCATGATGACATCAAAATGTTGAGATTAGTTGTATCCTCTCGCCGCTTTGTGTACAGCTGGCTGTCTGAAGACCAAACTGGGTGAATGTCGTTTTTGTTCCTGGAGAATGGCAGACAAGTGATCAGCTAAATGTTGCCCTCTACTGGCGTTAAGATTGAATGACTGGCATCTAATCAAGCTCTTCCATAAACCAGCACCGGTTCTAGCAGGGCCACAGTTGTGAAAGTGCGATTAAATAAAGATGTATTGTATTTCACAAACAAATCACAAAAAAACATCTGGATGTTTAACAAATAACAGAAAGATTCAGAAAAGAATAAAATATAATATCATACTCACCAGAGATGATGAATGTAAATGTATTTGTGTGTGCGGATCACAACAGACCTGTTAATATCTAGTCAAACTTGGTTTGGCTTGCTCTGATGGAAAATTGTCTGAGGAATAGGAAATCTGACAGTCCCATGGTTCATAAATATAAAGTTATAGTTTAGCACTACTGATTCTGATGGTCATGCGGATAATTTATTTGACATGGCAGCACATAGAGACTGAAATCTAATTGAACAAAAAAAAAAACCTAATATATACATGTATGTAGCGGAAGCGGTGTAACCAAGAGAAGCTCTTCAAAGTAAGACAATCTGTTTAATATAGGACATTAATATAATTTCATGAAAGAAATATAAGAATTTAGGTTGTAAATCAAAGTTTAATGACAAGGATTTTGCACTGTCAGCTTTCATCACCTGTTGTCAGTAGTCAAATGTGTTTGTGGACTATGTACACTAACGAATCAAATAATTAGTTGCTATTGATAGGGAGGCTTAATCAATTAAGTACTGTGCACCCAATTAAGACCTTTACCATCACCTTTTTACATAGTTTTGTTCCAAAAGGTGATGTAAAAGAGCTGAAGGGTTTAATTTGGTGTATAAAAGTTTAGAAGTGAGTTTTTCCTGTGACGTCGCTATAGCCAACGTTGTTATTTAGTGTAACGTCACAGCTCCATCTGATTGGTGGATTTGGACCAATCAACGTCAAGAGCTGCGAAGGGGGTCATATATCCAATTTTGTGCGGGAGGCTGCTCACTTGGCGGTTGGAACACAGACAAAACCTTGAAAGCATCTCTTTCGAGCACCTCAAACACGGGAATAGGTGAGAACGATGCTCTACGTGACCACTTAAATAGGCTTTCAGATCACTCGTGGATTGTGTAGAGACGCGCCAAGAGTATACTCGCAACAATTGCGACTTTTAAAACGAAGTCAACTTCAGGTAATTGAACGGACTCGTTGGCATGGCTGCTGGGCACGCGACATGGCGACAATGGAACGTTACACCTGGAGCAAAACGCCATTTTTCATTTGATCGTCTTACTGGATATCGCTCTTACTTTTAGTAGTTTTAACACTCAAATGTTCGTTTTTTGGAAACTAGTTTTGCTTAAATCTGCTGCTGGCCTCGGATGTTTTGTATTTGCAACAAGCACCCGTTGTTTATCTCAAACCAGCCAGCAAGTTGGTGTATTGGTGAACGAGAGAGCCACGTATCGACTTGTTCCAACATATATTACAGTTGTAATTTGAGTGGTTTCCCTCACATTGCATTTCCACGTTTCTGTTTGTCGTTATATTAACAACTTAAATTGGGCTGTAGGTATGTAGAGCTTGGGTTCAGTAGACCACAATTTAACTTCTTTCAACACGACGTCTTTGTTGTTTGAGGGGAAAAACTCATTACTGTTGTTTGAGCAGAAAATTATATATGACCTGCTTTAATTTCTGTTTATTCTTTCCACTAGTGGTTCCATACAGGCAACGTCTCAACTGAAATGGCACACATTGCAGGTGAGTGCAATATAATGCATTATACTGCGCTGTCATGTGTTGTTTTTTTTTTTTTAGGGGGGGGGGGTTACACTTCACAAATGTTTACTTTTGAATACCCCATCTAAGTTGTACAAAATGAATTTGTATATGTGCAACAACATGAATGACATTTCCCAAGGAGTCACCTGTGTATTGCCACCGTAGCTCAAGCAGTCAACTTTAGCACATCTGGTTTTGCAGACATCCAAGTTAAGGAGCTGAACAAGCGTGCGTCGGGTCACGCGTTTGAGCTCATCCTGAGACCCACCTCTCCTGATGCAAAAGTGCAATTTCCACTGTCCCCTGTGAAAAAGAAGGAAACCTCGCTGGATGAGATTCTGAAGAAGTTGGAGGCCGCTGATGAGAGACGCAAGGTATCTACCACATGATTGGCTAGAAAACCTGAATGGACATTTGACTATTTATTTGATCAACTGTGGAGGAAATTACCAATTAATTTGAATAATTTAACAGCTGACTTGTTCCTCTAAATTTCTCTGAGGTCCAACAACTTTTTCCTGTATATCGCTGCCTTACGGCCAAAACCTCCTATGTTACAATTTGATAATTTTCTTTTTTCCACAAATCTAAGCTGTTGGGTTACTCCACGTGTGTGGTTGTTATTTTTATAAATTTGTTAATTTAAAGTGTTGAAAATGGCTTGCTCTCATTGATGGTGCAATGTTTGTTTTAACATTCCAATTTTATGCCTCCTGAGAAATTATGATTTTGGAGGTAGGAGCTTTCCGCCCAACGACAGCAATATGCAAGTTGGATACCACAAACAACATACCTCTGGCTCACTGGTTATTATTGATGAATTTCAGTATCGCAACATGATTACAGTACTCTATACAGTGTATAGAGTATACACAAATTATATCATGTGGTTGGAAATACAGATGAAGTACAGGAATACGGAGATGCTAAACTTGCCAGCTGCATGCTTACTTAGCCAGCGTGGGTAAACTATTCTGTCAGTGTGAAGGGGTTCAATACAATTTGGCAATCTCATTTCACCATGTTTTGCTGCTTCACTTACTGTGTCCTATTAATCATTTTCTTCCTTAGGCTACAAACTATTTGACACAAGTAGTGCACTCCAGTTTGCTTCAATTACAACACAACGCAATTAAAACAAAAAATGTGAATCTGAGAAGATCCTGTTTCCTGAGCTAGACACTCATTAAAATCCTTCCTGAGGCTTATTAGCCAACAAGTGAATATTTCTAAGTACTCTTTGCGTAATTGGCAAGAATATTAATATTTCTAGTTTAGCATTCCAATCACGTTTATACATTCTTGGTGCTGGCAAGTGTCACTCCGTGTAGTGGTAATGCACTTTACAAAGTTATCGATTAAAAGACAAGTCTTTTGGTTGGGTACAAAAAAATAAAAGTGCTATGTGAGGGTTGTCCAGGTTATGCAGTTCAAATGCGAACACAGGCCAGAACAAATCCACCTGCCTTGCCTTTGACAGACTCAATAGTACAGTATCTTCAATCTTGCCCCTTTTTCTCAGAACCACGAGGCTGAATTACTAAAGAACCTGGCGGAGAAAAGAGAGCATGAGAAGCAAGTGATCCAGAGGGCCATAGATGAATGCTGCAACTTCAGCAAGAATACACTGGAAAAGCTCACTCAAAAAATGGTGGCTGCACAAGAGAGACACCGGGTATCTTCACATCACAAATGGTCAATCAACCAAATACTGGACAAGTTAGTCAAAATTGCATTTTTCTTTTTTTTTTTTTCCGTCCAGATCCACGAGGCTGAAGTGCTGAAATCCCTTGCAGAGAAAAGGGAGCGTGAGAAGGAGGTGCTCCAGAGAGCCATGGATGAAGGCTGCAACTTCAGCAAGACCACTCGGGAGAAACTCACTCAGAAGATGCTTGCTGCAGAAGAGCGACACAAGGTACATTCAGAAATATCATGAATTGACTGAAATAACAAATCTCCAACAACCACGGTGAAATGCAGATTTTTGTCTTTGTTAGACCCACGAGGCTGAAGTGCTGAAGCAATTGGCCGAGAAACGAGAGCGTGAGAGAGAAGTCCTCCAGAGGGCCTTGGATGATTGTTGCAACTTTAGCAAGACAACTCAGGAGAAGCTTCACCAGAAGATGGAGGCAAACAAAGACAAACGCGATGCGCGATTGGCTGCTCTGGATAAGAAACTCAGGGATAAGGTATGTGCTGATGATCTTTTAAGTTTTAAATAAAATGAGACACAAAAACGAAATAACTATTTTTTGTTTTTTTTAAAAGGACAAGAAGATCGATGAACTGAGGAAGACAAGGGAATGAATGAAGATGGAAAGAGAATGTATTCATTCAAGGAAAAGTTTCGAGTTACATTTATTGCAATAGTTGCAGTTTAAGATTTAGTGCCTCTTTTTACGCAACTAGTTCCTGTTGGCAGCTGATTACACTGTTTCTGGTGTTAACAATGTTTTTCCACTGGCGACCATTCCAATTGGTATACTGGTCCATATTCAGCACTTCTCATAAATGTTATATTTAAAATTGCAGGTACTGTTCATTTCTTTCTTGAGACCTTGTTTGCAATCCTGTACTATTACGAATAAACTTCAGATGATTTGATAATATGTTGTACATATTTTTGAGCGCTGAGCTATTTTTCCTGTTGATTTTATGGTTTCATACCGCTGACACCTAGTGACAGAATCCAATAGGCATGGGTGAGGATTTACCTACGATCAAATCTTGCTTACCCCAGGTATGAAAATAGCCCCTGGCTGGCTCGCCGTTTTCAAAGGGTTAAAACTTCCCGTTTGCCTACACCACAGTATGTGAAAATTGGTAGAGGACAAAGGTTCTGTGAACCAGCAACAAAAGAGATGCCCAGGTTCTGACTTGCCTTGTTTCTTGACTGCCAGTCCCCAACTTAAATCAGGTACATTTTCTATTAAACAACCTTTGGCAGAAATCTTTGAAAAATCAATCCGGTCATACCCTTTTCACACAGCAACTCTTCTATATAAATGATTTGTTGTATTTGTGAAGACCAGGGTATATTTAGCTGATTGCAGGGACTCAGGATTCTATATGGCAGATGGGATGGAGTGGGAATAACTGTCAATTTATTGAAATCCACGAGGGACGTTTTAAAAAAGAAAATAGTGTAAAGTGAGATTAGAGATATTTAATAAACTAAGATGGCAAAGTTGAAAATAAGTAGATAACAGTTAAAAGTAAAATAAATGACAAAAACTGTGTGTATTTTGTATATATATATGTTTTTTTTATTCTACATACATGCAGTTAAAAATCATGTCTAAAGGAGTTATAAATCCTCAAAATGTAAAAAAAAAATATAAGTGCAAACATTTCTAAAGAACAAAATTATCCTTTGGAGTGGAATAGATAATTGCGCAGTTCGTCTACTTCCTCAAAACGAATTCATATTTAGAAGTCCTGCGTAAGAATAAAATAGCTACAATGAATGGCTCCCTTCTATGAAACCAGCATTTTCCCCTCCCTGTCGCTAATGCTCAAGTCCAATGGATAACAAATGATCTCTACCGCTCTCTGAGTCTCAGAGAGCAAAAAATGAAAAGCTATTATCATGGAATTCAATTCATTTAACCTTCTATCTTTCATTAAGCCATGAGACTTGGTGCACCCATGACATCATATTCATAAGTGCTCATTTCCACCCCACAGTTCTTTCCTCTTGCATCAGGTCACTGCTCAACATGTTACGACCGTTAAAAATATTGCATTGGAACATATTAGTTTTGACCAGTATTTTCACTACTTTTGACTGGTTTTCTTTTGTATTGTATTGACCGTGATCATATTTTTACCTAAAAAACCCCCAAAGATTTCAAACATTGATTATGTTGTTTCTGGGATGAAGGAAGATGAATGAGAGTGGAGGCAGAGTCATTGGGCCAAAAAAAGATCACATTGAATGATGATATTTTTGTGATTCTAAGTAACAAAGCTGACATTTCTCCATTGTAAGACAAATAAAGGGTTTCTTATCTTAAAAATACTCCCTGGTTTCATCCAAACAGTAACATGGTACCTTTATTGTAATGTTCTTTCACAGTGAGCATAGTGACAGTTATATGATTTCGTGTAACTATAGAGTAGCTCAGTACTCAGTGTGCATTCCTCAGGTTGCTTGGCAAACAGTGATGGAATGGCCTAGTTTTGTCGAGACATGATCATGCGCGGAGCTCTAGTGGTGCTTGTTTTTGTTTTTGTTTTTGAATCCGTTCATTCGGGATTGCAGAAAGCACATCAACTTTGCTCTTCTCATACCCCAGGAAAGAGGTCACAAACTGTTAAGCGTGGTGAACTCGTAGGCAACTTGCAGATGCTCTACTCACCTTGTCCAGCATGACCAATCCATCTTGTTTGGCAGGGCTCAGTGAAAAATCTCTCAAAGACCTAACAGTTGACCTCCAACCTGTCAAACAAAACACTGTTGAGTACTTAAATCATGACATGTGCTCACAGGTTTAAGGTGTGTCGACTTGTCATTTGGTATTCTCAGGGCAACGGTAACTGGCTGTTTCGTCTATTATCTGTCTCAAATGCATGTTTCGTCAATGGTTAATGGGGAATTTACCGCTCACATCATATCAGTCAATTTTTCCACAAGGTGTCTTTGTGACTTTCCCATTATGCCCCCAAAAAGTGAAAAATGTCCATTTCATATTCATTAAAATCAATGTTATTCTGTCAGAAAAGAATATTGGTCATGCTCCCACACTTTTTAAAAAAATATTTAAATTGACTGCAAGGAGAACAATGTACTGTATATGCAAACAACAAAATACAATATATGAGCTTGTTGACATGGTGGACATTTTTAGCTAATGTAAGCATTTAAATGAGTAAAATGACTATGTTAGCAACCGAAATGTACTGTTGAACAAATATTTCACTTTTCTGAATGTTGACTGGTTAGCACATCCGGGTTATATGATATAGTCCCCAGCGGGTGACAGTGGTGTTGCGGTCCTTCCTGCTGCGTACCTGTTCCTCATTTGATCATGGACTATTTAAGGACATCACGGACGACAGCTGACCGTCGGATAATTCACCTTGCTCATGCAATTTGTACAAGTGCAGTTTTCTAAGCGATCGATATTGCTCCGTATTCTCATACTCCATTTTCCGTAAGTAGTTTGCCTGTGTTTATCATTATTCTCGGTTTTGGTATTTTGGTGACTGGGTAATTTGACCTTTGGTGACAAGCTATTTTCTTATATATATATCACACATACATATATAGATATACATAAATACATATATATATATACACACATACATATAGTATATATATACACACACATTATATATATATATACATATACACATATATATACATATATGATGAGCTAAACATGCCGATGAAAAGGACACCGCCATATACACACTACCAGAAACTATATACATATATATATATACATACTATACACACATACATATAGATATACATAAATACATATATATACACATATATATACACACACACATAATATACATACTTATATATATATACACACACATATATATATATACATATATATATATACATATATCCCCTTGCTGATGAGCTAAACATGTTTTTCTGCCGATTTGAAAAGGACACCGCCATTTTGCACATACACCCACCTCTACCAGAAACTACTCTATCTACCCCCCCACCCTCATTCTCTCCCCAACAGATCCACGAACAGGACGTGAGATGGCTCTTCAAGCAGCAGAAGATCAAGAAAGCTGCGGGGCCCGACAAAGTGTCCCCCTCCTGCCTGAAAGTCTGCGCTGACCAGCTGGCTCCGGTCTTCACACAAATCTTCAACAGATCCCTGGAGCTGTGTGAGGTCCCATCCTACTTCAAACAGTCTACCATCATCCCAGTTCCCAAGAAATCGGCAACATCGGAACTGAACGACTATAGGCCTGTCGCTCTGACGTCTGTGGTCATGAAGTCCTTTGAACGCCTTGTGCTGAACCACCTAAAGAACGTCACCGGACCCCTGCTGGACCCTCTTCAGTTTGCCTACCGGGCAAACAGGTCTGTGGAGGACGCAGTCAACATAGGTCTGCACTACATCCTCGAGCACCTCGACAGCACAGGGACCTACGCAAGGATCCTGTTTGTGGACTTCAGTTCTGCGTTCAACACCATCATCCCGGAACTCCTCACCCCCAAACTTCTCCAGCTCGGTGTGTCCCCTACGATCTGCCAGTGGATCCTCAGCTTCCTGACGGGACGGACACAACAGGTGAGACTGGGAAGAACATCATCATCAACACGCACCACTAGCACTGGAGCCCCTCAGGGATGCGTCCTCTCTCCACTGCTCTTCTCCCTCTACACAAACGATTGCACCTCAACAAGCCCAGCTGTCAAACTCATAAAGTTCGCAGACGACACCACGGTCATCGGTCTCATCAAAGACGGCGACGAGTCTGCGTACCGACAACAAGTGGAGCAGCTGGAGCTCTGGTGCAACCGGCACAACCTAGGGCTGAACACGCTCAAGACTGTAGAGATGATCGTGGACTTCAGGAAACATCCTTCACCACAGCTGCCCCTCACACTATCCAACTGCCCTGTGTCAACCGTCGAGACCTTCAAGTTCCTGGGAATCACAGTCTCCCAGGACATGAAGTGGAAGGTCAACATCAACTCCAACCTGAAAAGGGCCCAGCAGAGGATGTACTTCCTGAGGCTGCTGAGGAAGCATGGCCTGCCACAGGACGTGCTACGTCAGTTCTACACGGCAGTCATTGAATCAATCCTGTGTTCTTCCATCACGGTTTGGTTTGGGGCCGCCACAAAAAAGGACAAAATCCGACTTCAACGGACAGTTAGGGCGGCGGAAAAAATCATTGGCACCGCCCTACCCACACTTGAGGACTTGCACACTTCAAGAATCAAAACAAGGGCACGGAAAATCCTACTGGATCCACCACACCCTGCCCACCACCTTTTCCAGCTACTCCCCTCAGGCAGGCGCTACCGATCCACGCGCACCAAATCCAGCAGACACTTACACAGCTTCTTCCCTCTAGCCATTAACTCCATAAACAGTCACTGATTTATACTCCACCGCACCAGACACTTTAAAGCGTTCAAGGACATCTGCATAATTGCACACTTCTTGTAAACAAATACTGCTACTGGTCACTTTAAAATGGTTCAATGATTTTCTGCACCAACTGTTATAGTATTGTATTCTACCACTGAACATTTTAGCTCTGCTTAATTGCACTTTGTCTCACAGTTGTCATTGGGTGGTACTACCGCACTACGGTTCACTACATTACGAAATGTCCTTTCATACTTATTTGTCATGTCCTTGTTTATGATGATACTAATGCAGCGTGTTATACCGGAGTCAAATTCCTTGTGTGTTCTACATACTTGGCCAATAAAGATGATTCTGATATACACATATACATATACTGTATACACACACACACACACAGGGTCAAATACAAAAGTGTAAATGTTTATTCTGTGACGATCCAAATTTATAATATTTTGGACTATATTAACTTGTACGAGGCAACGCATATGGGCATACAACCTGAATATAACCCACAATCGTTTTGTTCTCATGTTTTGATGATTAGGATATCAATATCCATGTTCACATAACATTTGGTGATAATCGGTCACAGTTTTTGAACATTAACGTGACACTGTTATCAAGCTTTTGATTTGCAATGCTGGTTCAACTTCACTGTTTGACAGTCATTCTAGTGTCTTTGCATGAAATAACTTGATTGCCATCATTGATCACTGAAATATTACCAGGCTCCATTTCACTTGCCCCGTTGAATACAGTCACGCTGCATGCACTATTTACGTGGTTAAGTCACCGTGTCACAAGTCACCCTAAATTCTTAGAAACAATATCTCCACAATGTTAACAGACAAAACACTTTCCGTGACTTGAGCGAAGACACAATGCTTATCTCTGACTGGGACAAACAATAGAGACCTTGTTGTTCATGAATGCCTAACACAAGAATGACAGATTGATTTGATGACAAAACAAGATCTTTGTGGCATCCAATGTCAAGATCTTTTTAGTTTCGCTACTTTTCAAATTTGAAGTCTTATTAAAACCTCATTTGAAAACTTTAGTGGGCCACATTGCCGTTACAGTTTCCCTGAGCGGGCCATTATGAATTTTGTGAAACCGTAACAATGTTTGATCACCTCCACATATTACATATGGAGTGCACAACAAATTGGTGGATAACTAGTTTTGAAATCAGAAGTCAAGAATAATGGTTAGTTCAACCATTGTTTATGTTAACGTAATAAGTACGTAATGAGATAATGCTTGCAATATCTCGATGTAATGATTGATTCCATTTTAAATTTTAGTTCAGACTTTAGCAAGCATCATGCAAAAGTTGACATGCTTGATTTGCTCTCGCGGGCTACACAAAATGATATGGCAGGCCAGATCTGGCCCCCGGGCCTTGAGTTTGACACCTGTGGACTCGGAAGTTTTAAGGGGACTTTGACAACTGTGGAGTCAAAATCCTTGGTTTTTAATGGTTTTGGGAAGACTAAAGAAACCTCCCCCCCCCCCCCCCCCCCCCCCGACTATTACCCACAATGCCAATCCGAATAACTAATAACTATAGCACAGAAATCTGTGTAGTCCGTTTAGTTCCCTCCAGCATTTTATTTGATATTCTAAAATATTTTTTATACTTTTTTCTTAGCTGTCTCTAGTCACCAGCCAATTGCAAATTAACATGTTCAATTAATCTAAGAAGCACGTTTTTAAATGCAAGATGAAGCCAGAGTATCAACAGAAAACCCATATTAACATGCAGAGAAGATGTAACTACACATGGAAGTCTGGAACCTCAGAACTATGAGGCAACTACTCGGGTCATCATAAAACCATTGAAGTCAAAGTTAATTATGGTCTTTTAACATTACATTAGGTGAGAAACTTAATGACTTCTCGTATGATAAAAATGTGTCATCCAAGTGCAACAAATCATGACTGTGGTGAAATGTCCCTATGGGGCGGTGGGTTGATTACCCGGACAACAGCTCTTCATTGGCTGAAATGAAGCATACCGCGAAAAGAAACCAAGCCGGGTCTTCTGATTGGTTGTAAGAGCCGCCTGTCACAAGACCTTGACATCCTCTTGGAGTCTGCGCCCTACCGTCAAGCACTGTTACAGCCACGGCCATCCTCCATCCGTGTAATTCGTCGCACAATGTTTTTAATAATTTATCAGGCTGCCTGTCCTTCGTCGCTGGCAAATTCTAAGACTTTGGATTGATTCCACCATCTACAGGTATGTGGGTCGCTTTCGTTAGGTCAGATGATAAAAGGAAGATCTCCGCTTCGAGCAGAAAACCCCGCAAGTGAAGGGTTATCTCAGTAATTCCACGCTAAACGCCCTATTGTCGTTGTGTGATGCGCACGGGGAGTGGAATAAGACCTCCCAGCTGTGATAAAGTGTCAATCGCCCCCCTAAAAAAAAAAAAAAAAAAAAGGATTTGGAATTCACAGGCGTCTATCAGGTGCACGATTTTTCGGATCGAATGAGTGCAACAGGGCCGCCTCGTTGTACAGCGCAACACTGATGTTTTCATAATTCTTGATTATGATCCACCACGTTTCCTTTAGAAATCAAAGGCGTGCACGTACACAACCTTTGTTAGGAGAAAAGGGTGTGGACGTCGGATGCATATTGTTACGTAATCTTCTCCCATTCACTACTACACGCCCCCCCCCCCCCCCCCCCCCCCCCCCGCACACACACACACACACACCCACACGTACATACACGGGAAATTCACTAGAGTTGTCTAACCGGTCTGCTTTTCGTAAACAGTTCTTGATTTAATGATATCCCAATTTGCTAACTGTATCATAAAAATGAGTTTTCATCAGTTCCACATTCTTTAACAGTACTAAATTTAAAGTCACTATTAGATTTACGGTGGGTTTTCAGTCTGTGTATTTTAAAAATATGATAATGACGTGTGCATACACGTGTGACGTGTATATATATATATATATATATATATATATATATATATATATATATATATACATACATATATACACGTCAATAACATTAAGTGTAGTAGTATAGTTACAATCTTAATACCATCTGAAGAGGAAGTTTGGTTAATTGAATGTCTCAGTGCCCCGAGCTCTGGGACACAAGAGATGCCATATAGTGAAATTCTTAAAAAGACACTGCTGCCTGCTCAGCCTGAAATGAGTGGTCTTGGTGAAGCTGTAGCTCGCGAACAAGCTTCAGCTCACCGAGTTCCCATGGAGCCATTAGTAACGGATGCGCTCAGTCAGGGCTGTCATTTGCAACAAGGAAAGATACACGTTGTCAAGCTGCGATCCTATTTCTCATCTAAATCAATGGCAAAAATGTATGTATGTATGTATTTTTTTTTAAACTTCCTGGTGCTACTATTTCAGCGCGCTCAAAAACGGGAACGCTCAGAACCTGGGGGCCATTGTCGTTCCGTGCTGTGGTGCAAGCCTTTCACACTTAGTGCAGTTTGAAAAGTGCTATATTCTGGCACTGGAAAAGAGTTTGAGAATCGATAACACTCTTGAGCTTGGGGGGGGAATCACACCGAGCCAAGTAGGGTGAGGGTGGTTGCCCTGGCATCTTCTTATTCGCTTTGAAGGGTCAGATGCCCTGGACATCATGATCAGGTGCGCATTGACATGGTGAAGCATCCTTGACTTTTCATGCTGAAATTCACCTTGCACATTGAAAGAAAACAAATGCCACAGGATCTCTCTGAAGACGTGCTTCGTTGAACATCTGGCACTGTGGGAAGAACTGGCAGTGAAAGAATGCCATCAATAGGACTTTGGACTTTGACTTCCTTGCTCTCTTTGGCCTTTTCAATGTTAGCCTATTTAGTCCACTGAAGGCTGCGCACTTGAAGTTTATTTTGACTCATCACCAGTCATGACACTCCCTAACAAGTCTGGCCTCATTGGTATCAGCATAGCTCCCTCTGCTCATTGCTTGACAACCTGATGCAAAGGATATTGATAAAACCAAGTGCAAAAACATTCGATAATCCAGCGTTATTACATTGAAGGGGGAAACTCAGATTTCGTATGAAATACATCAGTCCTGGAACTTTTTGGACACACCTTGCACAGGTCTGACTCACATTCGTAGCCCCGATGATGTTTGACAGAATAGCTTGGAAAAATCAAGGAAGATGTTTTGTGGACAGATGAAAGCAAACTAGGGACACCATTTCTATCGCAACTAATTAAAAAAAAAAAAAAAAAACACTACCTAGAGTTAAGCATAGTTGAGAATAAATATACTGTATTATCTTGAATGTATTAAGACTTGAATGTATTAAAACCGGTTTTCAGAGCATCAACTGACTTGTGCAAGAGGCTTCAGGGTTGCTTAAAGAAATGCTCAGAGGTAGTTGCCTTTGCCAAAGGATGTGCAGCAAAATGTTGAGCAACAGTTCAGTGTTGCTGTCCAAGGCCGCGCTTTCCATTTCTTCTTTGATACAACTACAGTAAAAATCATTAGAAAATATTTTATTCCTGAAAAAAATCCACCCATTCATCGATCCATGCATTCATTCTCTGTATATTCACAATATTCCGTTTATGCAAATGTGGTACATTTCTTTTCATTTCAAAAAGGGCATTGTATAACTCGTTCAAAACATTCAAAGATACCAATAATTTTCTTTCAAAACGATTTGGGCTTCTCGTCATTTCCATCATAAAGAAAAAACAAAAAGACATGAATGCCTGCTTGCCTGTCTGACCTCCACTGAAAGCTTCCTTGACGCTTCTGTTCTCTGTCAAGCCTGTCAACACGATCTACTCCTCCGCTACAACGGCGCGCCAAACAAACTCATCGTATTTTTTAGCTTCATGAGTTTATTGTTCAGTGTCCTTGGGTCCCTTGAATGCACAAAATACATCACAGCTATTATTATTGGGTCTTGTTGGAACACAATGCTGTTGTGTGTTTGTGTGTGTGTGTACCACTCTAAGATAATGATCTTAAAAGCGCTTCTCTCGTCAAGTTTACACACAAGTGAGAGAGGTTATTCCTGGAAAAGTATTTTCCTCCACCTAAATATATGTAGAATTAGGACAGATTGTTGTTGAAGTCTACACAGCTGGTTTTCTTTTGGGAACAAGAACCCTTAAAAAAAAAAAAGTAAGATCTAGCCTAGGTGCTATTCCACATTAAATGTACCATATTTTCCGCACTAAAAGGCGCACTGGATTATGAGGTGCACCTTCAATGAATGGCCTATTTTGTAATTTTTTTCAGATATTGCACGCGCCGGACTATAAGGCGCAATCTACAATGCATCCACTAGATGGAGTTACAGGGACGTCTGTCCGTCTCCGTGCTTTCTCTTCTTCTGTTTGACTCGAGAGGCGTTCATGACCGACTCCCAAAAACATAAATTAACGATTATTTCAATGAAACTACGAAAATTGAAAATACAGTCATGCATCAAAACAGAAAATCACAAAATAAATTCTATAGCCCCCCCGACATTTCCTTGAGCGTAGCTGCAACAGAACGATCAGATGTCAGTAAATTGGAGGAGACTGGACTGTCTCAGAAGTGTTTGTTATTTATTCCTTTGTTGTGTACTGTATTCACAAACAAGGAAATCACAAAATAAATTCTGTCGTGAGGCTATAGAATTTATTTTGTGATTTCCTCGCTTGATTTTCTGTTTTGATGCATTATTTTCGATTATCGTAGTTTCATTGAAGGAATCGTTTATTTACGTTTTTCCGAGGCGGTCATGAACGCCTCTCGAGTCGAAGGAAGAAGAGAAGGCACGGAGACGTAACTGTATTTTGTTGAGACTTTGAAAAACATTAATAAAGTGTGTTTTAAAAAAAACAACACCACAGCTCTCCTTTTTTCGGAGCTGCAACAAAAACCTATTTAATAAAGCAGCGACACAGTTCACTGAACCAGCATCTAGTTATAACATTGTAAGCATGTCTCCAGCAAGGAGCCATCTTGGGGATGACATATTACCGTAATGACCATATACAAGGCGCACCGGATTTTAAGGCGCGCCGTGAGCTTTTAAGAAAATGGAAGACTTTTTGGTGGGCCTTATAGTGCGGAAAATACGGTAGCTTAACTTCATTGAAGGTACCTTTAGTTGGGTGGATCCCGAAAAGAAAAAAAAATACAGTCAAACCTCGGTTTTCGAACGTCTCTGTTCTCGAGCAAATCGGTTTTCCACCAAAAGTTTCGAGTTTTTTATGCCTCGGATGACGACCAAATTTCGGTTCTCGAACAAACTGAGCGCACTTGAATGAGTCACTTGACTCCTCTTGCCTTCTTTACACGAGGAAGTGACGCTACCTCGTACAGTGTTCCATTGTGAACAGACGTGTTCAATAAAGATTTTTTTTTTTTTGGTTTCGGTTTTCAAACAAATTGGTTTTCAAACAGCCTTCTGGAACGGATTATGGTCGAAAACCGAGGTATGACTGTCCATTTTAAAACATTTTCATTGCACGATTGGGGTATAAATGAAAACTGAATTCTGAAATCTTTGGCTAATAATGCCTCTGTCCAGTGTGCACTAAACAAATATATAAAATATAGTTCTAGTAAAAATGAAATGGATGTGCAGTTATGTCGACGTAATATGATATATATGATGATACATTTCTGATCTTCAAGTCATGAAGATCTTCTGAGAGAAATCCCATAACCCACAGTAAATTTACCGCTGCCCCCTTTCTTCCGTCCCCACTTGTAGTTTGCCATGGCGACGGTGGTGATGGAACAGATCGGCCGCCTGTTTATCAACGCCCAGCAGCTGCGTCAGATCCCTCAGCTGCTGGAGTCGGCCTTTCCCACACTGCCTTGCACCGTCAAGGTGTGCGACGTTCCCTGGGTGTTCCAAGAACGTCACATCCTCACTGGCTACAGGCAGCCGGACCATAGCTGGCGCTACTACTTCCTCACCCTCTTCCAAAGGCACAACGAGACCATTAACGTCTGGACACACCTGCTGGCCGCCCTGGTCATCTTGGTGAAGTGGCAGGAGATCTCACAGACGATTGATTTTTTGCGAGACCCTCACGCTCAGCCCCTCTTCATCATCCTCCTCACCGCCTTCACCTACCTCTCCTTTAGCGCACTCGCTCATCTCCTATCTGCCAAATCTGAGCTGTCTCACTACACCTTCTACTTCCTCGACTACGTGGGGGTGGCCGTCTACCAGTACGGCAGCGCCTTGACGCATTACTACTACGCCATCGAGGAGGCGTGGCATGCCAGAGTGCAAGGGTTCTTTTTACCCGCCGCTGCTTTCTTGGCCTGGCTCACATGCTTTGGCTGCTGCTACGGCAAATACGTCAGTCCCACGCTACCCAAGATGACTCACAAGCTTTTCCAAGTGGTGCCCTCGGCCTTGGCTTACTGTTTGGACATCAGTCCCGTGGTTCACCGCATCTACACGTGCTACCAGGAAGGCTGTTCTGACCTGGTTGTGGTCTACCACCTCTACCAAGTGCTCTTTTTCCTCATCGGCGCCTACTTTTTTTCCTGCCCTCACCCGGAGAGCTGGTTCCCAGGGAAGTGTGACTTCATCGGGCAGGGCCACCAGATCTTTCACGTGTTTGTCATGTTCAGCACCCTGGTGCAGATCGAAGCTCTGCGGATAGACTTCGGCGAGCGGCGGCCGCTCTACGAGCGACTCCACGGCGATCTGGCTCACGACGCCGTCGCGCTCTTTATCTTCACCACCTGCTGCAGCGCGCTCACTGCTTTTTACGTTCGCAAACGTGTACACGCTTCTCTCCATGAAAAATATGCGTAGGTGCAATTTTGCATTTCAAGTTGCTCGACAGCAGGGGTGTCAAACTCATTTTTGTCACGGGCCACGTGGTTTAGCACTTGGAATCCATCAACGTGTCTGAGCCTTCATGTTTTCATATGTACACAACCGAATCCATTAAAAAAAAAAAAGTTAAACCATTTTTTCAATTTATTTTGGAAAAGTGGATTGGAACAAAAAAAATGCTCAATGTTATTAAAAGTGAAAATAAGCAACTGCAAGAAACATGAAATTATTTTGTCAGCCGTATCTGGCCTGAGTTTGATACCTGAGCTGTACAGTGACCAACAATTTTATTCTCATTTATTATGTTGTAACAGCGACTTTTTTCTTGTTTAATCTGCCAAACTACAGTGAACATTTTACAGCTCGTTTATTAGTTCGCAAGTTGAATCCCACAGATGCACATGTTATATATTTGAAATGTTCTTTTTGATCATGCACATTTTTGGTGAGCTTGCAACAGTTCTTGATATGATGTCTCAACATGCTTTTTTTCCTCTAAGAGTCAATCTAATTCAAGAGACTGATTAAAGGAACCTGGTTGTTGCTTACGGAATTCCTATGGCCCCTGTAATATAAACAATTGGACGTAAGATAAATGTTTGTTGTCAAGGGCCGTGCATTTTAAGTTAATGCAGTTTTCTTTTTCCTCCACACAAAAAATGATATTTTTTTCTGGAGTTGTACAGCCAAACAGTCTTACGTACCGTGATAGTGTATAACACATCTAGTTAATGCTTGTTTTATGTTATCCTATTTCATTGTGTCTTTCTTTTCATAGTTCCTAGTACATCCGGCCAAACAAAAGGAAGAATATAGTTGAGGAAAGTTGAACACTGATTTTAGAAACAAAATATTGTTCCTCTTAAAAGCTACATTTGAAGGAATGTTTGGGGTGTGAGAGTTATGTTCTGTTTTTGTTCCAACCATCCTGATATTTATACTCCTCAAGGTCTGAAAGTTCAGCTTTTGCCTTTTCACATTCCATGGATTTCAGGCTTGTATATGCACTAAGCAATACAGTACACACACACACAAAGTGTACTTTGCTCTATTTCGTCGATTGATTGCACAAATTAAAATGATCTGGATGCAGATACATTTTTTAAATAAATGTATAGTCTATTTCAAAAATCTGTCTGATCCATATGATTTGATGTCGTGCAATCACTGACGAAATGAAAATTAAGTACATTTAAAAACTTTTTTTCCCAGTGTACTTTTGATCACATATTCGCTTTGTATTATGAAATTGTACAGTATGTGCCTCTTGCATGTCTCTCTATACAATGCTGATGTTATGGTGTGACAACTTTCCCTGCACTCAAAGCATTTTGGGTTACTACTGAAAATCTCTCATTTATCATTTTGCTCTGCGCCAAATAGCCCTCAACGATGAATGCGCATTTTTTTTCTCCAGAAGGAATACGCCGCATTTTTCTCTTGCTGCTTGCTTTCAAATGTTTCATGTTTAACTGTCTTCACGCTTAACGGATTTTGGAAAGATCATTATGTATACAATATTTTTTACTCTTGGTGCAGTGTTGCTCTGAAGCACCCGATTGTTTTGGCTTTTGCTGCAGATATGGTTCACTAGTAGTATTTTAGCTTGCAAAATGTAAAATGTCATCTCAAAAAATTAGTTTGATCCATTGCAGCATTCTCTCCTCTTGATAGTGTTTTATGAATGTGTTTTTACAACACTGATGACACAACTGAAAGATAATTTCAGAGTCAATTTAAATGATGTCTTCACAGTAGCGCAAATGGTGGGTTTAACTGACAATCAGTTGACTCATCATGCTCTGCCCGAATCAACACTGTACATATTGTGGTTGACCACATTGGCTATGTTTACATGCATGATGTTTTTATACGGTTACTGTGGCTATTCTATTCTTGGTGTAGACAGTCTAACACAGTGAGTATCCTGGAAGGGTTGGGGGGTTATAAAACCAGATATTTTGTTTTTGATTCATCCAAGTCAAACATGGGGAAATATATATATTATATATATATATATCACCGCGACCCTTGTGAGGATAAGCGGATCGGAAAATGGCTGGAGATTATATATATATTGTCTGCACCAATAATTTATTTAAAAATATTCTTTCCACAAATGACGAAATTACATAGAAAGTCAAATTTGTTTTGGGACCAGTGTTTTGAGTAATGAACAAGATGTGTGAGCAGCGGTTTTGCCGCAATTGACACGTCACCTGCACCTATTATCTAAATTGCATGTTTTGAAAAATAAGAACCGGAACATGGGCAGTACACTGTGTCAAAGCGAATGTGTTAACAAAGCCTCTAATGATGCCATCCAGGTTTGCCTTCATTATAGAAAGCAGGGTGAGAGGGGCCGGAAGGTCTCTTGACTGGACTGACTGTACTAATGTTGAAAAGAAGTAAAGTGTTGCATTAACTGAAACCTTCCCAGATTGTTGTCTCTTCTTATTTTAGCTTTAAAAATTAAGAAGCTCACCAAAACAAAGGTGAACGTAACAATAACAACACATGGGAAACTCAAGACTACTACTGTGAAGGGAGATCATTTAGAAAATGAAAAAAGAAACATTTAAAGCGGAGAGGTGATTGGCTGAAAGACGAGGTTCAAAACGTCACGACGTAAATATGGAAAGAAAGTAGCATAGTACTGCACATACTCAGTAATCACCGAGGGAAAATATCTTTGGCATATTTTATCAGGTAAGAACCTCAGTCAAACTGCATACTGAATTGCCATTTTGTTTACTGCGTCAACTGTATGGGTGTGAGTTTGGACAACGGTAGGTTATTATCTCACTTCTATCAGGTTCTTTACGACAAGAAGAAGCAAGCACATTTGAAGGAAGAACTATAGACGAGACTTTCCAAAGGCCTGCGTTTGGTTGTGAATATATTGCGGCCACTCGCTTCCTCACCACCAGAGGGCAGCCTTGTCATTTGTTAAACCGTGAAGACGAGGAAACGTGATGAGAAAAAAATCTTAAATGTCTTTCTTTTCTCCCCCCCCCCCCCCCTCCAAAATTTCGCTTGGAGGTAATTGTTTCTCGTCGTAATTATTGATTTTGAAAAAAACAACAACAATTCAGCCAATAATTCCCCCAGGGAAAAATAATCCGTTCTTGAAATGAAATATGACATGCAGCATTATGAGGTTCAACACAATAGGAAAGATGATATAATCATCTTGACAAACAAGAGCAAATAAAAAAATAACACGCAGAAACGATTAGTAACATCTCGGGGGCAATGAAAACAAATGTTGATCCTACCTTAAAAAACACCATCAATCTACCCGATTATTACCTTACTTCACTCCTGGGTTAGGCATCTTGGTTACGTTGACAAGTTACATGTTGAGAAATAACATCAAATTGAATGAGTCTTACATCTGTCTGCAAAAGGAACAAGTGCAGCATTCAGCTGTTTTCTTGCTGGTGAGACATTTTTTTTTTTTGTGCTGCATTGTTCTTTGTGTTCTGATGTGTATGTACGTGTGGGCTTACAATACACCATTCCTCTTAAAGTATTTATATGGAGGAGCTTCTATACGATATACAGCATATGCCTATATTTGAAGCCGTTACATATGATTTAATGTAAGCTAGGGTAAAGCTGTTGGAAATGTCTGCTGAGGACCAAATCCATATACGGCCCCCCTTGACCGTTCCTAAGTGCCAAATCATATGCGATGTTAATTTGAACATCTCTAAACTGCATTTTCTCACGATTAGGACCCACTGTAATTTAAGGCTCAGGAGATGGGTCCTTAATGTATCCCCATCGAATTGCGATTAGTTTACAATATTTCACACTCAGACAGTCCTAAGTCTAATGGCAGAGATAGTGATAATTGCCTTACAGCCCGTTTCCTGTCCTCTATCAATTGCTTCCACTAGACTCCATCAATTTTCTTCTGTCTGCTTCCGCAATGGCTCCACTCAGACTTCCTCTCTCGTTCCGACGGGCAAAGCTGTTATTCCTCTTGTGTTCTGCAACCTAATTGCGTTGCACAATGTCTTTTCCGCAAAAAATATTGGTTGGTCTGGTCTCCGATCCAGGGTTAGCTCGACTTGAAGTGGTCTCCACGCTGAAATGTTATATAACCCCCTTGCTTCTCCATCAGCAATTAACATAAGCCTGAACTCACAAAAGAAATTGAATAGCATTGTTTTGACGACTCTCTTTAATTTACAAGACAACAACGTCATGCGGGAGAGCATGATCATTTGGTCATTTGAAAAGCTAATGGTTTATAAGCCGTTATGTTTGGTGTTGAGGGTTATGGTTGGTTAAGGTGGATTTTGTAAAGATGAGGGGTTAATGCTTCAGGTCCATGTTTGTGGTGTTCAGTTGAATTCTAAACAAGACGATGTCTGTGTGTTTACAGCTTTACAAACCAAAATCCTTCCTATACTGTACTGTAGCATATTTCCTTACTGTCTAAATGTACAAAAAGAGTACTGTACCTCCTTTTCATCTTTGCCCCTGTGCTACTTGCTTCACCAATTAGCCCGCCCGCCACTCGGGTCCATTTATCATGAGTTAGGAGTGGAGACACTGAAGGAAGGCGGAGGTGAGGAGGGAGCACCTTGACCCTATCGCAATGTGTCTCTCTTGACAAAACCTGGAGCCTCTCAAGGATAATGAATTCCCTCTTCCTGTCCTTTAACCTCTTTTTCGAGAACAGGGTTGGATAACCACAAAGAGAGAAACTTTCACAAGTACGTCCTTTGTGTTATTATCGGAGCAGGCTTGGAGTAAAAGCATGTTTATTTATTGTCAATTTCCAGCTTCTTTCATCTTACACAGCTGGTGAAAGTAAAACCTCTCCTTTCTCATGACCACCTTGAGACAGTAATTCACGCTTTCGTCACATCCCGGCTCGATTACCGCAATGCATTTTACTTTGGAGTCAGCCAATCCTCCATTAAGCGTCTCCAGCTGGTCCAGAATGCTGCTGCTCGCCTCTTGACTGGTACTCCTAAGAGGGAGCACATAACTCCTACTCTGGCATCCCTTCACTGGCTCCCTAGACATTTTAGTTCTTTTTAAGAGCCTATTATTTGTCTTCAAATCTTTAAATGACCTCGTGCCACCTTACCTCTCTGAGCTCCTCCGCCCCTACACACCTGCCTGGCACCTCAGGTCTGCGGACCAGACATTATTAGAAGTACCAAGAACTAAACAGAGGCTCCGAGGGGATCGAGCCTTTTCCGTTGCTGGTCCCTCTCTCTGGAATGACCTCCCAATGAACATTCGGCAAGCCCCCCCCTCGCTGCCCATCTTTAAAACCCGCCTCAAAACTCACTTGTATTCTTTGGCATTTGACTCAGCATGACTCAGATTGTGATCTTAGTTTTACTGTTTGGTGCCTTCGACCATTTTGTGACTGATTTATTGCTTTATTGTTGTATATATGTTAGTTGGGGCGGCCCGGTAGTCCAGTGGTTAGCACGTCGGCTTCACAGTGCAGAGGTACCGGGTTCGATCCCAGCTCCGGCCTCCCCGTGTGGAGTTTGCATGTTCTCCCCGGGCTTGCGTGGGTTTTCTCCGGGTGCTCCGGTTTCCTCCCACATTCCAAAAACATGCATGGCAGGCTCGTTGGGCACTCTAAATTGTCCCTAGGTATGAGTGTGAGCGTGGATGGTTGTTCGTCTCTGTGTGCCCTGCGATTGGCTGGCAACCAATTCATGGTGTCCCCCGCCTACTGCCCGAAGACTGCTGGGATAGGCTCCAGCACCCCCCGCGACCCTAGTGAGGATGAAGCGGTTCGGAAAATGGATGGATGGATGGATGTTAGTTGCTCCATGCACAGCACTTTGGATGCAGCGACGGCTGTTTGAAAGTGCTCTATACGTACAGTTGAGTTGAGTCAATTTGAATGTTGGTCACACTACTGATGTGACTTCATTTCCCACGCAGATGTTTGTGTGTGTATTAAATTAGATGGCAATAGGTCAAATTCATAGCAGCAGGGTAACAGGGTAAACTGTTTAGAAAATGGATGGATACAATTGTAAGGCTCAGATGCTCTTCATCGATTAACACTATAGTGACAAACAACAAGTATAGGAACACCTGGCCATGACATGTGCAGAAAAAGGATTTGAAAGTCATGACACCGTTGGTCTCCCTGAACTGCTTACACTTTTGGTAAGACATTCTGTCAGCTTTTTGAATGTGTATGTGGGAATATTTTAGAATTTGTGGCACAAAATTGGAAGCATGGAATTATCCAAAATGTCTAAGCGGATGACAAGTTAAAAACAAAGGGGAACAAAGGTGTCTTGCTTAAACTTTTACTGACTTATTATGGAATGAGGGTACAACTTTTGTTCATGTCGTGTACAAGTCCCCTCTTTCAAGTTGTCCAACACGAAACTTAATTTTTAGGCTCAATTCCCAAATCCGTTCTCTGTGAACAAACTTCCTCCTTGGTAAAAGTTCCCTCAAAAGAAACGGCTCAAAAGATTGGTCAGTATTCTTTTTTTGAAGTCTCTATACACTGCCTTGGCTCATTTCTCTTCCTTGATACACACTGTTTAATTACTCAAGCGCATGCTACACTGATTTCCAATGAAATAGTTTTGACTTCATCTTGATAATTTAACACACATCACAGTACTATCAACTCACATCTTGAAAGATGAAAAGGAGCAAATCCATACATATACTGTATATACATATACATATATATATATACACACATATATATATATACACATATACATGTATATATATACATATACATGTATATACATATATATATACACACATATATATATATATATATATATATATATACACATATACATGTATATATACACATATACATGTATATATATACATGTATATATATATATACATATACATGTATATATATACATATATATATATATATATATACACATTTCCTTCTTCTTGTATGCCTATCACTCTGAAGCAATGTGACAAGTGTATCTTGAAGAAATCTAAATCGAAGTGTCCGAATGTGTGCAGAGGCCACTGGCGTAGTTTGGAGCTCACATCTATGTGGATGATGGATGGTGCTCAGAAAAGAGGAGGGGCATCCTTGATAAAATCCTTCTGCTAAACTGTGTCAGATTTGAGTTATTCTTGTTTCACTGCTGTGAGAGTACTGGATTAAAAAAAAAAAAGTAGCAAAATACCCAAAAAAAACCCCAACTTGGTGGGAGGGGAGGAACTTCCTTCTCATCTCTGCTAATATAAACACTGCAACTGTCAAAGCAGCACTGTTTATTCACTATTAATATGTTTGAAATATCATTTGTTGGAATAATGCTTTGCTTGATTTGGTGACCATTCAAGATTTTGATTTTTTTGTGTGTATTGCACATGTTGCCAAATGTATAAATAAGCAATAGAATACATTCTGACATAGTATCAGCAGTTAAGACAAATATATTTCCTCTAATAGTGATCTGTGCTCAAATAGATACTGTGTGACTCAACAGAGTACGTCGTCCACTGGAACGTCTACAATTACCTGTAGACGCCACCATGTCTCTGTCTCTCTTTTTCTCTCTCTCTCCACAAACACAGAACAACAACAAAACCTAAGTTGACCAGCATGTCAATATACCTTTCCATTATTTCTGATATAACAAATTTGAACGCCTCAACACATTCGGGTAGAGATGATCAAGAAAGTCATTGCCTAAAACATTGATAAAGTAGATCAGCGCAGATGGGGAATATTCATGATGCACCTTTAACAAGTCCATATAAACATCTTTTAAGACAGGTGTACAGATGCCGTTTTCATTTGCTTTCTATTAATCCAATGGTCTGCTCGGTGGCAGGCAACAGACTGCTCGCCTTTGGCATGAAGGTCTGCTGACAAAGTGTTGGTATTCCTCTATGGGTGCAGCTCTCTGAGCTAAATATTTATGCAGGAGACTGGCATTTGCTGATAAGGAATATGGCTCCATTTATGATAATACAGTGGAATTCAGACAGAATATTTAATCAAACAGTAGACTTTGTACATCTGGAAATGAAACGTTTCAAAAAAATATATATATATGAAGACCTCAGCCAAAGTCTTTTCATGCAGGCAGGAGAGCAATCACAAAAGTTTACTCACCATTGAGCAGTTGGTATAATTACATAAAGGATGGTGATCGCACAATAGAGGGTTTCAAAAAGATATTTTGGCCTACAAGAGAATATTTTACTGTTTTGCTCCACAAATTATTTTTAACATACATTTTTAATTGACCAGTTTAGTTACATGCTTCCAGCTGAACACTCAGGTGTGCCCAAACTTTTTTGATCGAAGCTCTACTTTTCCATCAAACAACCTCCCACGATTGACCCGTTACCGCGTACGCACTCACACACGCATGCCATGATTAGCAACATCTCATGAGATGAACGAAACAGAAAAATAAAGTCGACACAAGAGTTTATGAATTTGTTTAAAAGGAAATCACTGCCTACCTGAGCAGAGACCTGACGCGGAGGCATGGGCCGCCCCTTTTGCAGCGTGTTGATGTGAACCGTTTTCAAATGCTTCTCCAGAGTCCAGAAATGTACTCAAGAGTCCCATTTTTTTTTGCCAGTGCCTTGATGAATTGTACATGAAACACATTCTGAGTGAGAATAACAATAAAAGTTATCTCGCAGCAGCTCTAATCGCAAGCCACAATTGTGGACAGCTGAGCGCAGGCAACTTCCGGTGAGTGTAGTACCCTCTCATACCGCTAGAAAGCAGCAACAGCTAGCCATTTGCCTTGTGTTTAGACGAGAGACAAGCGAATTTGTGACGCATGAATGCAGGACGACGGTGAAACAATAAATATGAATGATGAATAAATACGTTTTTCTTTGTGTTCGTTTGATTCCAATTCAAGTTGTTATAACGTCATTCTTCAACATTTAAAAAGGTTATAGTAATAATATAACACGTACATTTTTCAAATAAGCGCTTTCCCCCCCGCATTTTCAGGTAGTGGTGTGCCGCGAGATTTTTTCAATGAAACAAGTGTGCCTCGGCTCAAAAAAGTTTGAAAAACACTGCTCGAGACCCCTCGCGATCGGTTTGGGACCAGTCTGCGATCTAACGGTCATTGCAATCGACGTAATGGGCACCCCTGCGGTCTTTCTTTTTTTTTTCCATTGAAAAAAGAAAGCACTGATTTGTAAAATGTCAAATAATTTTTTGGTTTGTAACTTACCATGAAAAAAGGTCAAAACAGGCTAGACATGGAGTTAAGTTCAAAATGTGAGCTAAAGGTGCATATACTGTAGTTAGATAGATGAGAGGTACCCAATCACCGGCCCGTGGACCAATACCATGCTTCGGCTCATTTGGGCTATGAGACATCACCCCCCCATTCCTTTTCTGTTGGTAAAATTATAGTCCAAATTTGCTGTCTGATGCCTGTATGAACAATACATTTATGATGTTATTGTTATCCAATCCACCTATGATGGTATTGAAGTGGATGGCATATTTTGAAGAAAAAAAAATGCAAGTCACGCCCGACTCTCTGTTATTGACACGTTTCTGTCATTTCCGTTTGATTCAAAATCAGTCAAAGCTGCCAGGTTTAGTGTTGACATTATGATAACATCCTTAAATCCCTTCCCTTATAGGATTGTTTGCACAGATTATAGGCTCTTACCAGCCTTTACTCTAGAATCAGATCCAAAGTCCGGCACATGAGCCTCCAGTATCAGTCCGGTGTTAGTTTCACTAAGAGGCTGTTGAGGTAGTGAGCCTTCAAATCTTGGCACCTCGAGCCCTCTTGAGACAGATGGCTGAGGGAGTTAAGGGAGCGGTAGAGAGTATCAGATCAGACGTGACTGTGAATTAAAGCGTTGGTGATTGACACTTTTAGGAAGGATTCATTTCACTGTTCATAAAAGCAGTCGAGACCAGATTTCCATCCTTCTGCCTTGAGAAACGGGCACCATCACAAAATGCTGCACAGCTGGAAATAAAGCAGATGAAAATCACAAACCAGTGATCCAGTGAGACTCTCTGTGTTTGAAATACAAATTCAGCTGTCGCTGTTTAAAATTCAATGCTGATGGACTAAGTTGGGTTTAGCGCATTCTTTGGCCATTCCCTTTTCCCCCTTTTTCATCTCCTCTCGATGTCTGAAAAGTGAGTCTAGCGTCTTCCATTACTACTCTTTATTCTTTTTATTTTTCTTCTTCATATGTGGGGTCCCTCCCATTATCATAGGTAAATTGCTTTTCTAAATTGGTTAACATTTTAACACTTTTAGGTGTCTAGCATGTTTAAGACTGTACTATCACTCTACAAAAGGAAAATGTTTTTTTCACAAGTGCTATTTCTCTTTACACAGACTCTCCACTAGCAAAAAGCAGCGTCATTGAGGAGAAAAAATTAACTCTTTGAAATGTTCACAATTTTTTTTGTGTGCGTCTCTCAATTACAGATTTATGAATAGGCAGCAGAGAACATTGATTCATAGCAGTTTACAAAGCCTCGCTGCTGCTGAGGAGGTTTTTGTTTCAGTTTGATATTACACAGGAGGAAGGTCAGGCTCTAGGTCATCATACCCCAAATAACCAAAGCACTGCTTATCACACGCCGTAAAGACTACAGTGTTTGCTCAACAATACAAGAACGTTCTTGAAAAACAGATGATGGATGAGACAGAGGGTCACGCACCAAGTAAGAGAAAGAATAGGAAAGAGATCGCGTCGAAAACATTTTGACTGACTCTTCTGCAGTGACTGCAAAAAGCAAAACATTAATTTGAGGTTGACGGGTGCAAACGACTTTTGTGTGCGGGAATGTTTACCTGCCTCTACCCCTTATCATAAAGTTATACAAACACCGGACATTTTCACTGTCTTCATATTTTATGGACACACACATTTGCTTCCATTCAGATGAGTCGAGATCTTCAGGAAAGAAATTGCCTCTAAATTTTCCAATTTTCAGTTTTTTTCATGTTTGGCACAATAGAGTGAATATTCATGTCCATTATACAAGACACATCATTTCTGTCTATGGAAAATAGCACAGTAACACTTGCCATGGAAAAGGGTACTGCAAGGAAGCGTGAAGAAAAAAAAAAGGCACTTTTGGGCCCTCCGCGTCAATGGCACATATTGAAAAGACCATCTGCTAATGCTAATACGGCTTAATCCTGTTATCTTGTCCTGCAGCAGAATAACACCTGCCAAAAATAGAACGTGCACCTGAGCTACGGGGCTTCTCAACGGCAACATGCGACAGCAAGATGAGTGGCTGATGACACTTGATTTTCTGCCCTGAACACGAGTCAAGTAGGCACACAAGTATGTGGTGGGGACGTGAAGAGGGGTGTATGTTGTTTATCAGATCAGCACGACTGGTTTGCTTGGAACTCGCGATACTGAATCCTTGAACAGCTGCTTGCAGACAAAAGGGGCAAAACAACGCTCAAGTGTTCTGCTTGTTCATACGGCATGCATAATTTATATTTACTTTGTGTCTGTGCTGGTGTTTGTACATCATCAGCTCTCTGTCATTCACACACTTGCACTCGCTTTATCATCTTTTACTGTGACCAAAATTTCAAACAGTCATCAAGGAGCTTGCTTTGCCATCAGGCCATTTATTTGTCCTGAGGTGGAATATCAAAGAAAGGAATTGAGGATGCTGGTTAGCACATAGCCACATATCGTATTCATCCCAGATACAGATATTGCTGGTGTTGGCCGAAACCTCCTGAGCAACAATTTGGTAAATGTAATTTTTCCCCCCTAATATATATTATTGATCAATCCAAACACATGGTAGCTATCAAGATTTGATGTATTTTCACATGTGGAGGCAGCACTTCATGACATAGCTGCAAATGATACCTTATACAGTATTATTATTTTATTTTATTTTATTTTTTACACCAAGTACTTCCAAAAAACTACTTAGGTCTCCAAGTACCACCATAATGTGCAACATTAACACACAGAAATTTAGTAGGCCTAAGTGTGCATCAAAAGTGAGAGGTTCTATTTCCAAAAAAGAATATTTAAGCCACTATAACATTACTCAGTTTTAACCTTAGCATTGCATGTAAATATTGGGAAAAAAGAACAAACTGTACTTACATAATGATGACAAATATTGCACAAAAAGTTAAATAATAATTGTACATCTTTCAAAATAAACAATGCTTTGAGATTAAATGAAATGTTTTGAACTGCAGTTAAATACAACTGAACCACATTTTATGCAATGATACTTTGGCATACCACAAGGCGGAGGACGCGTTCCAATGGTACTCGTACCACACTTGAGAATCATTGGTCCAACAGATCAGTGCATGTGGCACATGCAGTGGACAACATCATTGAATCAAGCACTCCAGCTACTGCTTGAAGATGACGGATCTTCAGTCATGGGCAGAGAAACTGGACAGAGAGAGACAGAGAGAGAGAGAGACAGAGAGAAAAAAAATGAAAAACCATGTTGCTTACATATTTGCATGTGCTCCTGTGACATTCTACAAAAGTACTGTATACACGCGTCTTGGGGCCGTGTCAATGTAACACCGCTTTCAGACTTGGTCTATCATGTGACGCCTCAGTGGCAATTTTGTTCTCCAACTCTGGGAAATGTTTTTTTAAATTTATTTATTTATTTAGTTTGAGACCACAGCAGCTCAATGCTCCAACTGCCCATTTTGCGTCAGGCAGGCATTTAACAGACTTAGCCTAAAAAGGCACAAGCAATTGGAAGGATAAGAAAAACGTCCACACTCCCCACCCTAACTCTTCCAAAACTAAACCATGAGATTCTTTTCCTCAGTGCCCGTTGTGGCTTACCTCTTTATAACAATGTTGAATCTGTGCATGTATGTTTATTCTTTGGCCAAACGTGCCTGAAAAGACATTACAGACAAAAATTTCTACCTCCCCTCCTGCCTACATCCAGTCACACATTACCTACCGTATTATCCACACTAAAAGTCGCACCTAAAAGCCACACCTAAAAGCCATCCATTTTCTGAAAAGCTCACAGCGCGCCTTGAAATCCGATGCGCCTTGTGTATGGTCATTATATTAATGACCATACTATGTCGACCCCAAAATGGCTCCGTGCTATAGACATGCTTACAACATAGAGTTCAAACTGAAGGTGATCGGGTTACGCAGTTGAACACAGAAATAGAGCAGCGACAAGAGAGTTCAATGTTAACGAGTCAATGTTATAACTTTCTGTTGTTTAAGTGAACTGTATCGCTGCTTTATTAAATACGTTTTACTGACATTTGATCGTTCTGTCGCAATGCCACCCAACAGCTAAACTAGCTTAGCTGTTGTCGTTTGTTCAAAGCTTCTTTGATCTGTGACGTGGGTTGCGTCGGCGCCGATTGGCGTGCTCATCACGCGCACAACAGGCATTTCCATGAGCGTAGCTCTATCTAGTGGATTGCGTCTTATAGTCCGGTGCGTCCAATATATGAAAAAAACTACAACATAGGCCATTCATTGAAGGTGCGCCTCATAATCCAGTGCGCCTTTTAGTGTGGAAAATACGGTAATCGTTTAATGGAATATAAAGTATACAGGTAGACATGATACCTTGAGGTATCGAACTCAAAACCTATGGTTCAAACGATGATTACGCTACCACCCAATCCAAGCAATCTGACTTTGGTCGTTGACGGGAAACTTCAAAATCTCTGACCTGAAGGGTGAGTATTTTTCTACATTTGGACATATTCTTACACTTGCGAACGAGTAAAGAATGTGAAAATCTTCACTAGATACAGTACTGTACATGTGACACATATGACGCTGAATCCTTGACCCTAACTGGAAAAGGATCTGTGCTCAGTACACGTGAGATAATGTTGACAGAAGAGGGTTTCTGGATGATCTCTTATCTCACTTTTGTATTGTTCTCACTCTTTGTGTCAGAGAGTGTTCCAGGCTGTGGCTGTGATCATCAGATCGTGATAGTGTCTAATAAAGCTGCACATGCCCGCACGAGCATTCATCTTTAACCTGACACACTTGTGGGCGACGGCATTCATTTTGTCTGCGTGATGAGGCGGTGCGGGGCAGAATATGACTCAACTGTGACTGTGGCGGGGCGCTCAGTCGCCTGGCAAGGACAGCAGGAAATACAGTGTAAACATCTTTGCTGCTTTTAACGGTGTTATTGTGGGGACCGGAACACAAACAAAATACTAAATGTGAACAACTACAATTTCAAATGGATATATGCACATGATGGCGACTCTATATTGGGGCAAGAAGGAAACAATCGCGCACCAGATGGTCATGTTTTTCTTGCTTTCTAATATTAATATTAATACTGAACAATTGCTTATGAATAAAAGCATCTAAAATTCCTTTTGCCATTTGTAATATGTTCATTAGGCTACGGGGCGCTTATGATTGAGCTCTGTGAACTCTCCATTAGCAACAAGTGACATACCGTATTTCTGACGTGACAATATATTAGACTTATTTCTCGTCTGCAAAATTGTAGAGGCCTAAATAAATCCTAAATCCCAGATGATTTTCAAAGAGCAAAGGCAATCACGCGAAAAACCGCCCCTTTACAATGACATTTTTTCCCCCATAAGCTCAACAAATCGGTTTCGAAATCCTACCAAACACTAGCTTCTCAGACTTGCAGGCACTGTTGTCATGGAAGCCAGAGCAATATCTCGTTCCCCCCCACCAGTCCCCCGATTGAATTACAGGCTTAATGAACAGCACATTTCATTATGGCCTCTAAACCAGATCAAATCTGCTCAGCCCTGAAAGAACCAAGGGCCTTGAAGGTTCACAATGTTGACAAAGGTATTGGGACACCTTCCACCGCACCTTCGACTCCATACAGTTAAAACAGCTTGTTCTCCTTTGAGAAAACTTTGATCGAATATGTCATTGGGCGCACAATCTTTGATCCAGTTCATTCAAATTGTCTTTGATTAAGTTCAAAATAATGCCACTGAATTGGGGACTCAGAATTGTCCATTACGTTTCGTTTAGATAAAAAAAAAAAAAGATTCAAGAACATCTAAGGTCTGGTAAGATCTGGTTCATAAACACACGATCATTGCGCCACTGAATTTATGCCACCTGTAGGAGGAGGGACAAAATCTGGGTATTTCCTTTCAATAATACTTTTTTCATTCAGTAACGCACATATGAGGTCCATAGTCAAATTCATTCAGATTACTGTATATTTACCATCATGGCATTCGACCCTTCTTAGTCATATTTAAAACACTGCACTTGCTTCCTCTCCGTTTTTTGGAACAGCTTTCCCTACGATGAGGCCAATATAAAGCGTTATAGTACTGTCAACCGCTGCCAAAATGAGCTCCCACACATTCGGTATCTCAAACTATGCATGCTGCTGTATCGACACACACATTGTATGCTACACACAAGGCCCGTGGGTGGGTGAAGTACAAGCAGCTGTAGTGGGTGGCTATTATGGAATTTAAATATTTCATAGCATGTGGATTGCCACTGGAGGTTGCTCAATAACCACGACACAGGCCTCAGCAGCCACTTGTCACAAATTCAAAGTGAAGGACTTCTTGCATATAAAAACAGTAGTTATCCTCTTCTATTGTCTTAGTGCGCGCCTTGTGATACTTGGCACGCAGCAGTCACATCCTACCCAAAGCTCTTCACTGGTTCTCATTTAATATGCCTCAGTCGGTCCGTAGCGACTTGACAATTAATACATACATCAGGCTTCTTATCTCTTCAAGGTCACATAGATTCAGAAGTGAATATAGTTCAGATGCCCACCTTCCATGCAAAAAATCTCCATGCTCTTAAATAACATAGCTAAAGACGAACATAACCCCCCCCCCCCCCCCCCCCGCCAGTCTTTTCTTAAGTGTAAAAGACCAATATATTTGTCTAGTAGCCTTGCCTGCCAACGTGTTACACTCGCGCTTGAGTGAAACCGCACACATGAACCACGGCGGCCATTTTGACTTGAATTCTAGTTGTTAAATGATGTTTTGATAAACATTACATGTCAAGAGACAAATAATCCCCCCCCCCCCCAAAAAAAGAAAAACTACCAAATCAGGGCAGCGTATTTACACCTGCCGAGAGTGTCTGGCAGCTGTTTTTCTTGACACAGCTCCATACAATAATAAGTATTCTCCTTCAGGCAGCAGGGGGCGCAAGTAGGCCAGAAACTGTGAAAGGAAGTTGGCCTTTTCCAGAGAGAGCAGAAGTTGGGGTAATCATCCTCAGATGTCCTCTTCTATAACCCGTCTCCCCTTTTTCAATGAAGGCACACGCATGCGAACGTGTGTGCGCGCGCACACTCACACACCGACAAATAAGAGTGCATGCTGAAACCCAAACACTGCATGAGCGTCTGTTGTGGAGTTGCTGTCACAAACCTGTGAATTATTTTTGCTGATAGCCGATGAGTCCGTTTCAGAGTGCACTCTAAAGTGGGCCACCATTTGGGAGGATGAGAAACATTCCTCTCGCACTTTATCCCCCCCTAAGTGAACAAGGAATGGTGAAGTGTCCAGAGTTGTTCTAATTCTAAATTGTTGAGTACAGAATGGAACGACATCAGATTTTTTTTTGTCCTTCAGAGTCTCACTGCTTTCTGCATTATGACAGTTTGAGCGTTCTTTTTACCTTTCATTTCATCCTCTCAAGATATCTCCTTGAGAAGGGCAGTGATTATATAAATGATGCGTCACACAAAGAAAGAGCCTATAGGATGGTCTTTAAATGTTCATTCATTTTCCGAACCGCTTTATCCTGACTAGGGTCGCGGGGGGTCTTTAAATGTTACGTCATAATTATTGTTCCACATGATCAACATCTTAATACGTGATGCAAGGAGCCTCATCTTATTCTTGATTAATCCAAGGTTGAGAAGGAAACTAGAAAATATAGCATGATTTATCCGGTGATTGGTTTTTATTTATTTATTTATTTATCTATTTGTTGTTTTTATTTTTCAAGAATGATAACAGCGCAGCGACACTTACTTTTTTTTATAAAGCTCATTGGTGATTGTTAATCATTTGCAGTACTCATCAGATTGAGCGGTAAAGGTTTTTTTTTTTTTTTAAGTTATCTTTACATTAAGGGCAGTGGTTCAAATACAAGAAAGTAATGGGTGTGTCTCCTATTTGTTCCATTTCTTTTGGCACCCCCTTTAAAAGTATTGGAACAGCAATTTCCAATTTCTTGATTTTTTTTCTGACAGAAAAATTTGGCTTTGACATCAAAGGATGAATTTCAGACAAGAGATCAACATTGCTTGTTTTTATTTCCAGGTCTTTACATACATATCTAAGACATAGGTGAGATAGTTCCTTCTGTTTTGAGCGCCTAGTTTTTTTTATGTAAGCAAAAGTATTACATATGTCGTGACCGACGGTCCAGATTAAAAATAATATATATATATATCATATGTAGAAATTGTTCTTAGTCATTTCAATACATACAAATATTGTCTCCAGTGTTTCCAAAAACTTGAGGACCATATTGCCTCACTCGGCGTGGGGTCAGTCAAAGACCTTATGACATCATTCCAAGACTCAGCCGACACATACATTTTTACATAAAATTTGAAAGCAATGCTCAAAAGCGAGCAACGTTATATAATTCAGAAACATTTTGCTTCCACTTTCCTTCCCTTGGGTGATTTACGAGGCATATGAGAGCGTCATGCATATGTTTAAAAAAAGGGGGCCATCTTGACATGATCAGAGCACATATGAAATTCATGTGACCAAGCAGAGAGAAAACCACTCATGTGTTCACAATGGCTAAATGAGAACCTAGAAAAACAACAGCAGTTGAGCGTAACATTTTCAGACAGAACTGTGGTGACATCAGCGACTTCCTCAAGAGGGCAAGAATGAAGGTATCACAACTGTTTGCAGACTTAATGAACTAAAGTACATCGGCTTCACAAGAAGACAAGCCCTAAAAAGTCTGCTAGAAAGCTTTATGCGCTGATTAGGCAAAAATTAACCTTTGGGTAAGTGATGGAAATGATGACGTTAGGTGAAAGAAAGGACCTAGTGGGTGACAGTTATATCAGAGCTTGCATGTATTCTTCCTCGGTGGGCTCATTAAGCTTCATGGCTGTAATGCGATGGCAACAGCAAGTCTTCAGAAACTATTGCGATGCAACCAATTTGGGGATCTTTTATCGTGTAGCAAGATAATGACAAAAACAACAAAGGAGTTCATCAGGGCCAAGAAGTGGATTTAGACTTGCCTAATCAATCTACACATATTGTCTGCGAATGAAGCTTGGGAAAAAAAAAAGAATGACAAAGAAAAACAAATATGTTTAATAAATTCAAAGTCTTATTCACTTCGGTCTATTTTAATTCAAAGGTGTGCACCATGGAAATGAAAGCTGAACTCTATAATTTTTGGAGGGGACAACAGTTACTTAAACCCTGCTAGCTTATTCCAAACACATAATGGGAGACGCCATAGATGGGCTAACGACTAGCATTGTCATTTTCACATTGATATTTGCACACAAATGATGGAGGCGTATATTCTTTATCCTCTGCGGGGAGTGACTAACATTATTGTGGCTTCACGATCAATTCTGACTTTCTCCTTCCTGTGGATCTGTATGCAGGGCGGCGTGACCATCGGGAGTTTTGGGAAAATATGTACATTTTTTTCAAACAGCCGGTGGATTACCGGGCTGCTCCTGGCCATCACGACCATCCGAACATTGACGACAACGATTAAATCCATGACGGCCACAATGGAAAGCAAGACGAGGAAGCTTCACTTCCTCGTGTAAGGAAGGCGAGAGGAGTCAAATGGTGCATTCAAGTGCGCTCAGTTTGTTCGAGAACCGAAATTTGTTCATCATCTGAGGCATAAAAAACTCGAAATATTTGGTCGAAAACCGAATTGGACGAGAACGGAGACGTTCGAAAACTGAGGTTTGACTGTAATTCTATTTGACTCCTTAATCTTCAAATGTTTTTGTAGGGATGTGAAAACATTAAAAGATAGCAGTGCATTGCATCGAAAAGGTTGGCAATCACTGATGTATGGCATACAATAATTTGTTCCATGTATTTTCATCTAAAATACGTGACATCATTTGCATTTGAAAGACTTGAGCCACATCTGTGCAGTAGTTTGTGTGTGCGCATTGTTGCCTAATTGTGTACAAATATTTCTGTTAGAGCCTTGTTTGAATGCAGTCTGGGCTTTGGGGAGTGCCGGGATCTGAAGCATTGCCATGCCAACATGCGCACACATGCACCTACAATCACACAAACACACGAGCAGACACCTGAAACAAGCGGCTTTATGAGCCAGGTAGTTTGCGTCTTTCTTGTCGTGACTGCTGGAGAAAAGAGGCCGTTTCATAATGGGGCGCACGTCATTAATAGGAGGCTAATGGCTGATCTCGAACGCCGAGCCTGGGATGTCTCTGCAGGCAGCTGCGCTCTACCCTGATTGCTATCTCAGCTTCAGCATCACTTAACTTCACATTAAATTGTCTTCTTTTCTGTCGTCTTTCAGCTGGCCAGGAAGGAGATGACAGCTAGCATATTAACAACGGCAAAGGGATATGTTCTCCATTCCATCCTGCTGCGCCTTTATCTGCGGTTTTATAGGCTAGTTTGGGTTTGGGCTCCCATTTATTTTACATGGTAAGAGCAACACAAGTGTGCACATAAAGCAACAGGCACATAAAACCTAAATATGCATCTAACTCATCTAACTCTCGCTCAAGACAAACTTCTTCACTGAAGAGAACATAGTGTGAAATGAGCATAGCGAGTAATGAGACTTCTCATTTAAAAAAGGACTTCATGCATAACTTACCCTTTGAAAGAAATGAGAGTATTTACTCTGGGAAATTCTCCAGCAATACAGGGCTGTAATTCAACTGCAAACAGAACAAAAGGAATTGTGAGTCACATTTCTTATCCCCGAGAACAGGAACGGAGGCTGGATGATGGCACATAATCCTTCCATAGACACCATTGTTTCACTCACACGTTTAGCGATGCTTCCATTATGACTTGGAGTTACTGTGAGGTTTTTGTTCGGGGTCGCAGCACTGCCCCATTCAATATGGATGATTGCACGGTTTGGTTTTCTGTGGAAATAGCGCAATTTTATAGGTTGACCTGTTTCTAGCTTCGGAAGACATTTTAAAGTGTTCGTTCACGACTCTGTCCCTCTCTGCTGATAATTAGTTTCTGAAGCAGTCAGAAGGGGGGGGGGGGGGGAAATCATCGAAGGCTGCTGCTCTTTTTGTCAACTACCCTTGAGCAAGACAGTAGGAAGAAGAAATTATTTTATCACACAGCGGTGTTTCGATTAGAAAAATCGCGGAACGCTGTGAGCAAGAGACAAGTGGCCTCCAACTGCTGCACAAAAGTAGCTTTGGGTCATGCTAACCTAGTGTCTTTCTGACGAATGTCTTCCTTTGTCATTGGCTGCCTGGTAGGCCGTTGTTCCACAAAATAAGTCATATGATGCAAATATTGGGATTAGGGCAGCACAATATATTAAAAAATATATATTGATGTCGTGGTAATGGCCTTTGCAATATGTGTATTTGCAATAATTTTCTTTTTATGCTTTTCTCTGAATTGGACCAGCCAGACACAAACTTTCATTTAATTACCGGTAGCTAAGAATACGTTGCTTATTCCGCCGCACAAAAAAAAAAGTACTTCTTTCATGGCGTGATAAAAATGTCATTTCTTTTTGTAAAATATCACAATAATATTGTGATCGCTTTAGTCAGCATCCATATTGCATGTTTTTTTCCAAGATCGTGCAGCCCTAGTTGATATACTTTGTCAACGAGGTATTATTTTATATTTACTGCCGAATGATTTGGAAATATTCTACAGCTAATGATAATGACACATAATGGAATCATGGTGCTCTTAATTTATCCTTTTCAGAAAGTTTTAATAAAACCAAACTGTACCAAATTGAAACCAATACCTCCTGCAGGATATAATGTAAATCCAATTAATCCAATCCAGACACCTCAAAATCTTAACAAATTAGACATTTTATGGAAAAAAACTACAACTTTACATACAAAATCCAGTGTGAAATAAATATAAATGACTAACGAAGCGGAGGAATGAACATTGAACATGACTTTTAGGTTTAGCGAAGACTCTTGATGTCAGGAAGCGATTTTCTGAGAAATGAAAGTTCTCATTTAAAAAAAAGACTTCACGCATAACTTAGCCTTTGAAAAGGATGAGAATATTTACTCTTGAATAAAACATTCAGAGTTCTTTATTAAATTCTACAGTGTTTCTTTATTAAAGGCCCGGCACTTGGAACTTGCTGTCATATTGTATAAAAACGGTTCACGGAAAGCAATTCGTTTTACAGCTGATAGCAATTCGTTCCATCCACACTGCCAGCTTTTATTAACAACTCCAGTCAATAGCAAGCCTCTCTTGTCTGTCCGACAACACATTGGCGCGGCATTGTGCCCCAACCTATATAAAGTCAGTCACTTGTTTTGGCCCACATTCTGACTAATTCAGCAATACACTCAACCCATTTTGTGCTTGTATCATTGAGTGCAACTGTTGGATGGATGGATTTTAAATAAGTCCAAGAAAATGATGGTGAAATTTGTTTCAGTATTACTGCATGCTTTTAGTTTGAAGGTCTGACTTTTAGAAGTATGTGTTACATGTGTTGCCTGAATGATTAGAGCAGACTGGGAAGGTTATGGCCATGAGTTGTTAAGGGAAATGAATGGACACATTATTTTTGTACAAAAAACAAAACAAAAACAAAAACGAGCGGATTCACGAAAACTGAGATAACATTTAGATGAAAAAAATGGTCACAAACCAAATCATATGAAAACCGAGGTTCGACTGTAACTGTTCAAGATGGCTTTGGAATAACCCCAAGCAGTATCAAAAGAAATATTTGCCTTACATCTGATCAGGATCTATCCTATATTTACAGTACAAGTGTCAACGGTGTTTTATTAACTTGTGAAATATCAAAGACAAATGGCAATTTCCTGCCACTTGCTGATATTGAAAAGGTAGTTCGTATTCGCCATTTACACATGTGAAACAAGAGTGTTGTAATGTACTCTGTGCGGTTTCTAGACCTGCTCAATGTGCAAAGTTCCCTGAGCTAATTCCTGAATTTGCGCTATATTGACCCGACTAGCTAAGCGAGCTTACAAAACAACTCGAAAGCGCTGTCAAAATGAGGCAGTGCAATCACAGCCAAATACTACCAGAAAAATAAGCACAATATGGTACATGTCGAATACTGCAAATGAATTCTTGGTGGTCGACTAGCGAGTGCGTCAGCCTCACCGTGCAGAGGTGCAGCGTTGGATTCCGGCTTCGGCCTCCCTGTGTGGGTTTTCTCCGGGTACTCCAGTTTCCCCTCCACATTCCAAAAACATGCATGGCAGGTTAATTGAACACTCAAAATTATCCCAAGGTGTGATTGTGAGCGCGGCTGGTTGTTTGTCTATATGTGCTCTGCGATTGGCTGGCAACCAGTTCAGGGTGTACCCCTGCCTACTGCCCGAAGACAGCTGGGATTGGCTCCAGCACCCGCAGCAACCCTTGTGAGGATAAAGCGGATCAGAAAATGGATGGATGGAACTTTTTAGCTCTTATTACACCAGTATACTTAGCAAAAAAGGTAACATATTGATGTAATGAGAGTAAATCAAGTGCTCATCCATGTTCACTGTGCAGTAATAAGTCGTACCCCATTTTATCATCTCGCGAGTCAAGCCCGGGCCACTGTGCGGCTTCATGCTGTTAGAACACATCAGGATTTGACTCTGAGGCGCATGCATGAGAGGCACAGTCATGCAGACATAAGGAAGGACCCATACTTTTGACATAAAATCCAGGGAGGCTAAGAGAGGAAGAAAAAGATGAGGGATGGAGAGATGCACAAGAAATACAGGCGGTAACGTGTGATGCATAGAAGAACACTGGTGGAAGGGGGCTGTTTATATGTTTTTCGAGCAGTCAAACATTCTCCCCATGCCATTATTAAGCATGACCCCGCGGCAATACACTGACTTGGTGAACTGGCCAAAACAGCACTTGGTGTAATACACTGACAGGAAAATGACTGAGGGCTACAATGTATCTTGCTAATTTTCTTTCTCGACATCTTTGCCGGATGTTGTCTTTAAGCCTGCTGTCCAAGCATTTACATCAATTGCAACAGTCAGTCATTACGGTGCGATGACATTTTCCAACACCTCTGACTTTGCTGTGTGTCTCATATTCAAGCTGTAACATCTACTCCGTGCTCTCATTAGACGATTTGTTCTGATACACTTTCCTGAACTCGCCTGACACACCTGTCAGCCAAATGAAGACAGACGCACCCTGGGAAAGCCTCAATAATTGGTTTTCTTGCCTTGTGAGTGAACACCTACTTTTTACTTGACTAAACTATTCCATGCATTGCATTGTGTTGGTAGATTGGTACATTTTTCTTGGATAATCAGGTGCCCGAGAATCCTGGTTTATGCCCCTAATGGGGCATTTTAGCTGTTTTGTAATGTTCAAATAATTCAAGATAATTGGAAAATAGGAGCTGGCATGCTAATTAAGTCACAAAATGGACACGAAAGCTTTCGTCTTACTACACTAATGACCTGAAATAGTGACAAAGAGGAGGAACGTTCAAAGTATGGACACGGCAGTAGAGTTGGACAGTTGAGAATAATTTAGTAAATGTAGAATTGATTGTTCAATAAATATTTTTAATGTAAAAAGGTGTTCACTACTTGGATGAAGGAGGCCCTGTCTCAATTAGTTACACTGCAGACTTTGTCATGCTATAAGCTTGTTTGTGCCATGTAGTGCTGTGTAGAATGAAGGTTTGAGTGCTTTCTCTGCCAAGTGAGTAAGCAGAGTAGCCCTAAGCCCGTCGTCTTCGAACAGTCGTGTGTGAAAAGGGGAAGTGCATGTTCCCGTGGCTTCGCGTCTGGCATGGCTTTAATAATGCAGCGATTGCCATATGTAAATGATTGTAGTGAAGCCGGTCGTCACGACGGGGGAAGCAATTTGAAAGATGAAGCCGCCACGGGCATTTTAAGATGAACAACAAATTTGGTGCAAGAACAATATGCAGGGGTGCTAAAATATTCAGCATAGCCCACAAACAGTCTTCTCCTTGGGCTACTGTGCTCCCAAAAAAATGCACCGGCTTGTGTCAATGTAAAGTTGTGAACCTCACATACTGTATTATGTATTTGCATGAGATGCTCTTGCTTTCCCATTTGCTGGGTTATAAATCGACCTTCCAAGAAGTGGAACAATGGCAAGAACACACATTTAAAGGGCAACTGGGGAGAAGTTGAAAAATATAAATGTCGCTAATGTTCTTCCCTGCGCTTTGTAATGAACCGCAATTCCGAGTTGCTGTGATTTGACGCAAATCACCACTGTCAGCACCATCGTTTCAATGCGGTTAGAGCCACTGGGAATGGGATCCCAACGTACATTCCACTAGTTCTTTAAAAATGCATGGGGCTAAGGAGGAATTGTTTTGCACTGCCTCCATCGAGCTCAATTGAGTGAGCAAAAGGACGGATTGGACAAGAAAATTGGCGCGAGATGATACAAAAATGGTGCGTGAGCAATTTTGGAGCCTCGCACGCTTACTTTCTTAAAAAAAGTGACACCACTTTCAAGTCTGCATGGGAGTGTGTACATTGGCAAAACTTATTTTTGAATATAGAGGGTGGTGGACTTAAATCTACTGCATGTACATGACAATCCATCTACTGTAAATGCAATGCCAATTTTGCATGAAGGGCAGCTATGCTAATGCCCCATCAAATCCAACATATTGTTTTGGGTTGAAAAATAAGCACCAACACAAACTTTTGTCTTAACATTTAACTGTGAAAATATGTTTTTTGATGTACATATGCAATGTTGACACTACTCCGATGAGATTATAGACTGACAAGACAGCAACAATATCCATATTTATCCCTCCATCCATTTTCCGATCCGCATTATCCTCACAAGGGTCGCGGGCGGTGCTGAAGGCTATCCCAGCCGCCCAAGGACATAGTGAGAACATGCCAAGTTCATTTTGCTGGAATTCGACTGCAGCACCTGTGCTTGGAGGTCACAATCACTACCTTGACGCTCCTTGATGAATACAATTGAATTGAAAATAAAAAGGCCTCCATTGAATCAATGTATATGTATATCCACAGCACTTCTCCGAAAGTTTACACGAGCATTAAAGCCTAAGCAAGGCTCGAAATAAATTTTCTGCCCAGTCATCCATCTATTCTCTGCCAAAGAAATGCACCGAGTTAACAAACAAACCCTTTCAATATAATTTTCATTCACACATTTCTAGAGAGCGAGCCATCACTTCTAAAGCTGCAGAATAGAATGACACCATTCTGAAATGCAGTTACACTGAAAATGTCACGCTGTCGATAAAATCCAATAGAACACTGAATAATGAAGAATGAGTTATGTGTTTTGGACAATGAAATAATATAAATGCTTCAGTCAGTGGAAAGATTGCAATCGGGTTCACTGGGAGCAATCATATGGTCCGTTCTCACCTTGGCAATTTAAATCATCGTTTATATGAATAACATACATCCGTGTATTAAATCACATTATGTAATGTAACAGAAAAATTGCAATAGTTTATAGTATCACCTTCGTGTGTTCCTGGGCCATCAGTCGTGATATCCATCCATCCATCCATCCATCCACCCATCCAGCCTGCAAAAGGAAAGATGACGCCCCCAAGTACTCAAATTCAGTTTCCTTCCAAATGGGAGCATAATGTTGCACTGATAGCATGAATTGAATCACACACTCTTTGACAAGGTGATGCAAATGAGAATTCAGTCCAAACAGAAAAACAATAATGTGTTTGCTTCATTTCTGAGCTCTTGGTCTTTTTCGCGCCATCCTGAGAGTTGCAATTCCGTCAACACTTACAAAGTTGTATGTCTGAGTTGAAGCAGGGTTTTGTTGTTTTGCATTTTACTCGAAACAATGGGGAACTTTTATAGACTGGTGTGACAAATATGAATACAAAGAAATGGATTCTTGAGGCGGGATGCAAATAGCTTTAGGCCCTCATCATTAAATTTATGATTTGCCTGCACGGTTATTAAATTTGCCAAAATGCGCTTCCTCCAGCATTCCAAAAACATGCATGTTGAGTTTACTGAAAACTCAACATTGCCCATAGGGCTGATGGTTTGTGTGTCTTGATGTGATTAACTGGTGACCAGTCCAGAGGGTAACCCACCTCTCACATGGTCAGATACAAAAGGCTCCAGCGAATGTTGCTGATGGGGCCAAGCTTTATAGAAAACAGAAAGCTGGAAGTTTTCTTTTGTCTCCCAAAATTATTATAATTCCTAGTTTGTCACAAAATTGTCTGTTTCTTGTTTTTTTTTGTCTTCCGCAGAACTGTGCAAAGGTTAGAAATCACCTTTAACTTTGTCGCTTGAACGATGGAACAATGGAACCATCTATTTTCCAGAATCACAATGATAGCAGCCTTCTGTTAGTCAACCTCTATGACCCAGCCAGTAGCCGCTTGCTAACTAGCAAACAGATGGACAACCAAACATAAATCCCATACATGCCATAAATTCTGCACAACAATCAGCATTCATTTTTTTTCTGAACAGTTGGCTTGTGCATTGCACCTTAAAGAGGTTAAACGCTGAGCCTCAGGCTCTGTTAACTTTCCAAATTTAACTTCTTAATTGGCAAGAATTTCCGCATTGGAGGTTTGGAAGATGAAAAGTATTATTTACCATCGAAAGTTAATGTCAGAAAAACTTCATCACGAATTTGCTTGAACGGCCGTCGACGTTGATATTCACCAATGTTCATGGTCATCAAGTCGCAAGATTAAAAATGGTTCCATTCACTCGCGTTGTTCTTTCAGTCACTCTCACATATTTCAGTGAATTGTTTCTGAGTACAGTATCTCCTTAACATGGATAAAAAGCAGCATCAAATTATTTAGCTGGTGGAGTGCATGTGAATGGCCCATGGCCGATATGCTGTGCAGTCAATGAGAGCAAAATCTGAGCACAGGTTAAGCTTTTCGGGTAAATGCTAATGTTCTTTCCCCCTCCCAATACAAAGAAATATCAGCTTCACTTGCTCAAAAAAAGATCTAACGTTTATGTGCTATTGCATTTCACATTGCTTGATATTAGTGATGATACTAGGGTAGCCTGTACTACTGGAGACAAATTCCTTGTATGTTCTAGATACTTGGTCAATAAACATGATTCTGATTGAGTTTCCAAACCAAATAATCAATCATGTTTTTTCTTTTCTAATAATTTCCCCCCTTTTTTTTTTTTAATTTGGAGCACATTTTTACACTTTGTTCTGTCTAATCCTTTGTTCATTCAATCGTTTTGTTTTTTTTCTCTCAATCCATCTCACACACCATGCTCTGCCCAACCCCATTGGAAAAAATGTGCCAGCCGGCTGCTTTCCACGGTCATCAACTGCATCAATTTGCCTTCCTGTACTTACCTGCTAGACATTGGTGTCGATAAAATTGTTTTGTCAGCTTCTTCTTTTTACCTGCGTCTGCTTTTTAGAATCCATTTAGCTTTTGAAATGTCACGTGTTTTAACAGTACAAACTGGCCTACTGAAGATGGATTCAGCAGACCCACTGCAGGTCATCAAGGAGACACATAGGGACAACTCTTCCACAGAATATGACCAATGTCCAACTACACAATGTGCTCCACACAACCAAGTATTCGGGACACTCAACTGTACAAAACACAATCTATGACTGAACGTTTGGCAAAGTATTTGACCGGAGGACGTACTGCCATTTAGTTCCTAAGCTTGAAAACAAGATCACAACTCTGACCGCTCAGGATCCACCTTACAATATCATAGTCTCTTGGAAATATTTAGCAACGAGAAGGCACAGATGTTATCCTTTTAGCATTCGTAGGACTGTGACAAAGACTGTCGGGATTGCAAAGCACAATCCATCCATCCATCCGAACCGCTTGATCCTCACTTCCGGGGGTGCTGGCCTATCCCAGCAGCCGGGCAGTAGGCGGGGGCTGAATTGGTTGCCAGCCAATCGCAGGGCAACAGAGACGAACAACCATCTCTAGGGGAGTTGCCATCAATGTGGGAGGAAACCGGAGCACCCGAGAAAACCCACGCAAGCCCGGGGAGAACATTCGGAGCTTGAACCTGGTAACTGTGAAGCCGACGTGCTAACCACTGGACTACCGGGCCGCATGGCACAATATATCAATGAATATCATTTGCATCTGGTATAATTTGCCCGTCATCTTCACCGTCAGTATCCGATTTCTTCTTCTTGGACAAGAGGAATAGCTCCTAATGGCCCTGTATCGATGACCGGGCCTCAATAAAAACACTAACAGAAGAAATGCCCTTTGCTCTCAATCAACGCCTCATCTCTTCAAGGTACTCTGATCCTCTCAAAGTTTGATCTCAGGAACGTCTACTACGAGCAGGTGGGGATCTCCTCTTCTCCCATTTTGATTTCACTATAACATGTCCAGTATCTCTAAACACAAAGCCCAACGTTCTCCCTTAGAGGTTGAAGTTTTCTGGCAGAGTCTGAATCCATCTTACTAGCCAGGTGGAAGCCATGCTGACTTGGTAAAAGAAAGCAAATTCATCAAAGAGGGCTAATCGTTAACCTTGTCCAAGTAACTGCCCACTTGACCAACTGTTTGCGCCCAGCAACATCCGTTGTTTCCATCCATTGTGACTATCCCTTGTTTTGCAGTTGAACCACTCCTCCCGGTTTACAGACCATCCAATGGCCTTCTGCATTACCGTCTTTGTTCAGCAATGCTCCTGGTGGCCAACTCTTGTGGCCTATGCAAAGGAGTGGATGGCAGCCTGTTCCACCTCTGTCCAAAACCAGGCCTCTTACTGACCCCTGTCTGGCAACATACACCTAACCCCAGTCAGGTACGCTACACCCCGTCTAGGTTAGTATTTCCACCACGCACGTGTAGCTGATGGCAGAAAACTGGAAACGCTCTGCAAACTAATTGGACAATATAGTATGAGTGCTGTATGTAGCTCGACAAAGAACACAAAGGTTTTCTCTGTGTCATAAAATGTGGCTTTATTCTTTATTCAAAGCAACCTAAGGAAAATGTATTGGGAGGGTGGGCGAGGGGATGGAGGGGGGCGTCAATCAATGCAAACATACCAAACAATAACATAAGCAAGGCCATGGATCAGACAAATGTGCAGCAAGTGTGAATTTGCAAAGGCGTAATTTTGCCAAAGTGCTTGCGTTATTTAGTTTTGCCTTGTTGTGACAGGTGCATCTATCATAAAAAATATAGAAATATTAAAAAGCAGAGAACAATTTGTTCTGCCTCTGACTGCACTGTATTGTTTGGAACCAAGATTACAAGGACATATCTAAATGGCTTATTTGAGATGTTCAGTCTTTCCATTTTCCCATTGGAAGACAGAAGTAAAAACCTCAATCAACAGACTTGACAGCAGATTGTTTTGCGCTCAACTTACACAAGCATACATTCCCACAAAAAAAAGCTTCAATTGTGCCGGCTGTTGGATTATGCATCGAAAATGATCAGAGAAATCAATATTTAAATTGCGATTATGCCTCCATGTCACTGTTTAAACACTCTTCGGTTACTTCTCTACTCAATATTCATGATGGCATTTGCACACACAGTGGAGCTCCTGAATAATCCTAATTGGGCATCTGCGATCTTAACTTTTCGCAGATTTTTTTTGGGGGTGGGGGGAACCTCACCTTTGTTCTTCATGGGAAAACCTACATTTTGCGATTGACTGCAATTTGACCCCCAAAAATTCTAAACAGTTTGTCATCATGACTTTGCAGTCATGTTATCTTAAAGGGCAAGCACTGAATTTTAGACACATGATAGCAACAGGAAAAACAACAAAAGATGGACTCAAGAGTGAAGAGCGGGCTCTGCTGTTTGGTGTTTACTAGCCTGTATTTTTAACCCTTTCATTCAGCCTGTCACCTGATAACACGGTAAGCTGTCCACTGTAGTAACCGCACTGTCCCTGAAAGGGTTGAGGGTACCGTCCCATCTGATTAAATTAACTCATTCACTCCCAAAGACGTTTTTAAACGTCTTTTCAGACTTGGTCCAAAATTGGCTGGTACTGAATGAGTTTTAAGGGTTAAACCATTAATATCGTCAACCAATCACCTTTAGTGGAGCATCCATTATTCTCGGGAATGCTCTACTCGCGTTCAAGCTCAAATAGTCCACCTCTGCAAATAGCTGAGGTCCAGTCCTCATTGTTAAACACACATACTCAAAAACACAGATCGCTTTCAGCTCACCTGCACTCCCCACATTTCAATTTGTGTCCAAATGCTTGCTTGCATGCTTGTTTGGAAACATCTTCTCACACTAAAAATCACAATTTGTTTATGTAGTTGCTGTAATTATACAGCGTGTGACAAATTCTGCATGATTTGTTTATCACTAGCCTGCTTTCTCCTAATTGGCGTGAAGTTTTGGGGTGTCCACATTGTGTGTGTGTTTGTATTTGAACACATCAAAATGTTAGCAAACAAAAAAAGGAATAATTGACCAGTGACTGTTTTAGTGTGGTTCCGAACTGGACCTCATTGTGTGGACAGCTGTATGGCCTAGTCCTGTTCAGAGTGTCAGTAACAAAAGCGAAATACATGAATAACTACAGAAAGAACACTTCATCTTCATGCCACTTAGTGTCTGCTTTCACACGCCACATGACAGCCAACGTCAAGTCCATTCAGCCTCGTGCACACCATGTCAACATAGCATGACCACTCCCCTTCTGTCAATCTTATTTAGCTCATGCCGTTTATGTTACAAGGAGACCCGATCTGTTACAAAAGCAAGAATATTGATCGTTGTTCACCATGATTACACAAAATCCAATTGTATCATACGGTTGCAAATGTTGACAACTTTCTAATTGGATAATGAATGTCAGTTGACAGGAATGAAGGGAATAATCAAAAATGTGAGAAAATGGCAGTTGGTCCATAACTTGAACGTTTATGAAATATAATTACAAGCATGAGCTTTTATGTACATTGAACTGCATTTCTACCCTGCACTGGGCTTCCTTAGTCCCATACACACAGCACACTGCTTACTGGAGAGAATAGAAAACATGTTGAAACATCAAACCGACTAATTTGGCCATAACTTGCGATCACACTTCATTGGAACGCAATAAAAAACAAAACAAAAAACAATCACTGACAGGCTGCACAATGTTTAGCAAGGAATTGTAATGGCAGATTCTTGCAGAGTGACCGTTTTTATTGTATGCCAGCTTCTTTCAATTCAGAAGCATCTTAATAAGATTTTGCATGCCTTATCAAGGGAAAAAGCAGCAAAGCCCAACGGGGACCATCAGAGGCGACAAGGTTCATTCCAGGCTTTCAGATCTAAGCAGGAAAACCACAGTGCTTTGAATGGAATATTGCGCCTCCTTCTCACACTATCATACACTGAGATGAACCGCTACTCCCTGCTGCGTTTAGATTAACGTCATATTCCCACTTCTGCAGCCGAAGCAAGCCACTCTTATCATACCACCCGGCATGTTGTTAACTCCTTCGGCTGATAAATGCGACTCGCAGCTTCCAGTCTTCCTAATTCCGCCATGCTTCAAAAGCGGCGCCACGTGAATAAATTAGAATTGGTATCTCAGAGCAGCACAGAGGAAGAGAAAGTGAAGAGTGGAGCTTTGTGAAATAGACTTCGATCACTCGCTATCCCATCTTGGTTTCGCTCGACTGTGTACTTCAAAAAAGATTTGGGCTTTCCAAAGATGTCTATTATTCTGCTTGTTTGGTTCTTTTGAATGGCTGATGTAAAAGCAGCTTTTCAAACACGCCTCTTGTCCAGGGAGTCATATTGAAATAAAGAAACTACGAAGAATGCAGCAATGAATCATCATCTTCTATTGAAGCAGACTAATTACTGATTTAAACTTGCCCATTCAAAGACTTTGAAATGAAAAAAAAAAAACCCTTCCCAAATGTTTGGGACATAGCAACGATTACCGTATTTTTCGGACCATAATGGGACAGTAAAAATTCTTAGATTTTCTCAAAAACCGACGGTGCAGCTTGTAATCCCGTGCACCTCATGTGTAGATGTCGGCTTTTCAGCTCATCGTCTTTAATTCACAATTAACTTGCCGTTCTCATTCTCACCCGCATCTAACCACGAGCGGTCGTCCATGTTTTCATCATACCCCAAACTAGGGAAATAGCAAATAGGTTGTTTTATACAATAGATTTCATTTATCTATTATATTCCGCTGTCCATAAGTATCTATTACTGCCTTTTGCGATTATGTTTTATTTGATTCAATTCAAGTGGATATTTTGTTTAATTTTATAACCCTATTCATCAGTTCACTGTATTGCTCGGCAGTCCTTATAATCCACAAGGACTGCGAATCAAAATAAATAAATGAATGAAATACACAAAAATGTTTGAATTCAATTCAGTGCTGCAGGGTATTTAATTTTATTTCCCTCGCCATAAATTCTGCATTACAGCCAATAACGTTTTCGAAAATGAGATTAAAATAAAAATGGGATGTGACAGCTTCAACAGGATAAAAAACTAAAATATGAAAACATAAAACATTTTCTCTTACCATTGTTAGAGACTTTCTCAAATTAATTTACTGCCGCGAAACATGAAGATTCCTTCTCCTCATCATCATCCTACTGCCTATTTATCACTTCCAAGGCCAGCAATGATTTTCTCCTCTTAGCTCTTAACTCACAAACTATTAGAGACTTATACATTGAACTGCAGCGCTTTCCAAGGTGAAAGAGGAAAGGTTCTTGAAGTCCTGTCATTTATTTAAACATCCAATGACATCTGTCACTGATAATTAGACTTCAGAGAGTCGTATAAGGAAATAGTGGTGCAGATCATGAGGAAAGTGTTCGGGACATCAGAGGAGTGTGTGTGTGTGTGTGTGTGTGTGTATGTGCGTGTGTGTGTGTGTGTGTGGGTGGGTGTGCGCAAGAGAGACAGACCGAGCAACCAGACACACAAAACAGAACAAAAAAGTCATTATCCACTATGAATCTTCATTTTCCTTCTGACAGCATTCTCCTTATCTCCCACGCTGATGAATTTCACACTAATAAAACAATTTCATGAATACGAGAACAAAACAATGGATTCAAAGTTATTACTCATTTTTGGCACTCGCTGCCGGCAGTTTCACTGCACTGTTCTAATAGGAAAATCTTTAATGACGTACTTAATGCACCTATAAGATATAACAATGATTTAAAAAAAAAAAATTGCTTCCTGTCACTTTTAAGTTATGTGTACACATACAAATCGAGAATTTGTTTGGAAGATAATTACAACAGCTTCTTCCAGCTAAGAAAATATGCCTTGTCTCAAAAGCGCGCCACACACTGTCCAACACGTCTGAAATCAATTAAAGGGGACCACCGCCCTGCAACTCAAAAACGGAACTCTGCATTCGGTTTTGAGGCTCTCCGTAGGTTGTGCTGGACCGTATTTTATTCAATCTTTGGTTTACCGAACCACAAAAACATTGTGCAATTGTCAAGGAAGAAGCGGATGGTTATCAAGAAAAGGAAATGCGTGAGAGTTAGGGAGTTGAAGGTGGAGGTGGGATTGCATCAGAGATCAGCTCTAAGTCCCCTGCTCTTTGCAAGAGTGATGGACGTGATGACAGATGAGGTTTGACTGGAATTTCCAATGTTCACAGATGATACTGTGAATCTGAATAGGGAGCAGGTGGAGAAACATTCGGAAAGGTGGAGGCATTGGCTGGAAAAAAGAGGAGTTGAGATTAACAGAAGTAAAATGGAATAAGTGTGAATGAGAGGTGTGGAAGGGGAAGTGTCAGGCTACATTGAGAAGAGGTAGGACCTGAAATAAAAGAGGTGAGAAAATAAAAGTGACCTATCAGGCTGGAACTGGAAAGTATTCAGACGTGTTATGCGACTAAAAGGTCTCTGCTCGGATGAAGGTTAAGATTTGTGAGACAGTGCTGAGGCTGGCCATGATGTACGGCTTCCAGTGAAAAACAGGATGCAGAGGTGGAGGTGGCGGAAATGAAGATGTCGAGGTTCTCTTTAGGAGTGACCAGGTTGTGAACCGCAATTTTCCGAGAGACCACTGAACTGGAAGAAGGACGATGCGCATGGAGCTGGCATGGAAACGAGCGAGAGGAAGACTTAAAAGAAGGTTGAAACAGTAGACGTGGTGAGGGAAGACATGAGTGCAGTTAATGTTCGAGAGGAAGGATGGAGAAAATAGGCTCAGATGGAAAAGGTTGACCCACTGTGGCGACCCCAAACAGGAAAAGTCCAAAGGAAAAGAAGACTTAAATCACAAAGATGGTGGTGATTGTCTAGATTGTTTTTGGAAATAAGTCAACAGTACGAACAAGGTCAAAAGTATTTACAAAAAAAACCACCAACCTAAAAATTCAAGCAATTCCATCATATTATATCCAATGACAGCAAAACAATGTTTTTCTGATGTTAAAAATGTCCCCGTTCATCGCCCCAATGAGCACAAGCATTAATAATTCACCTTACCTCCTTAAGATGACTTTGACCTCAAGGTATGCCATGTGAATTGACGCTTTCCGGACCTGCAATTATAAAAAAATATGTACTTGTGAAATGTTAGAGAACCTTAGTTTCTGTCAGAGTTTTACTCGGACAAAGTGAAAGAAATGACTTGGCACACAGGGAAAATTGTCTTCATTATCGGCGGGAGGGATCTCTGAGGGCGAACGACGGTTGTTGACCCGGTAATCATGCTCAGAGTTGCCTGTCCGCCAGTTTGAACTTTTATTGTTTTACCTATGTGAAATACAAGAAAAACACTGCCCCCGATATTTGCATACCACGCCCCCGGTCCGGCCCCTCTGTAGTGATTGGTTACCTTGGTTTAAGCTTTGAACCACAGGTACGTTGACGGCTTTCTGTCTGGTCTACAATGAATCGACAAATGTCCGCAAACCGTCTTTTGATGTTCAACAACGCTTTGTTCCCGAATGGTTTATTCCCACTTTGTGACCGAGTCTAGCCTTCTACCCTCTATTCGCCCCCTTGCTTTCATGTGATAATTGTGGACTTCAGAAGCCCTCCGCCCAGACGGCCGACGCCTTTGCGCACAGGCATTTGGGGGCGCTGGATTCTAGATGTTTGGGTGCGTCCCAAACATCTAGACGTGCCCAAATTAAATGAAACTTTAAACATGATACCATTTTGCTCATCGATTTCTCTATAACAATATAAAAAAAAGCAAGTGAGCTATTATGGCCTTGTAACGGGTTACCATATGTTGTTTGTATTTTCCCGTGTTTTGAGACCCATTACTGGTCCACCGCTTCAGGGTTGGGAAGTTTTACTACAAAACACAATGGTTCATTACCAATGAATTTAAAATCTTTGCACATTGATGTTTGTACCTGTTAATTTAAAGTCAACTTGGGGGAACTAAACAGCGACCAGATGAGTAGATCCAAACGTACTTCATTTGACCAATTAAGCTAGCATTTCATCTTTGCCATCACTCTTCCAGAACTGGACTCCAGGGTCCACAGAATCCTGATGATTACAGTTTCAGGCTTTTTCACACCGGGTGACACACTATGTGATACAAAGCTTGTACTGCATGCCTGGACAGGTCCTATTTGTCTGGAAAAGGGCATCACAAACTGCCCAACTCATGATACATCCATGCTCATAATTTCCCTCCTGAATTTCCATTCTACAGCCGAAAATGACATGCACACAATTGCTATTTGGTCCAAAAATGCACCTGAAGAATGAATCCCTTTGACCACTAGCCCTTTTATGAGCCTGCCACCGACACTGTAATGTGCAAATACGATCGCACCATTTAGCAACGAATCTGCATATGTTTGCATATCATTGACTTGCCTGTTGATACAGACGACAGAAACATTTCCGACAGTTGTGCAAAAGAACATTTTAATGCTTAATGGAGGATGAGTAATTGCAGCCTGATCATACCTCCCACAAGATTGGTTTTCATCCGAGGGTGTTAAATGGGCGGCCGAGTATAATTCAAGTTTAAAGGGGCCAATGAGAGGAAGACCTATGCACTGGTAGTATCAGCGTGAGGCCAGCAGTTTGCCAACTTCCTCACAGTAGCAGTCACAAAACGTTGGTATACAAGCTGTTGGAAGCGCTATGGGAGGTGATGAGAATGAAATTTTCATCTTGTGTCCCTACACACATCACTCTTAGTGCCCCCTGGCACATTGATTCGGAGATGAAGAAGAGCCTCGGCCTCAGCGTGATCTTAAACGCGATGACACAGGATTCTGTCTCTGATTCTTTGGACAGGTGCATGCTGGGTGATTTATGTGGCTTCCTTATGCAGGTCCCCGGGAGCAAATATTGACTGTTTATTTCTCCGAGCTCAAGGCAACAGGGGATGCGGCAATTTCTTTATTTTGGGACCAGAGATAAATTGATCCCTGCAAGATGCAAACAAACCAACCCTCCCCAGCCCCAGGACAAATCTTACGTTAGAGAGAAAAGAACTACAAGTGAATTACTGACAGGCGTTAAAACAGAAACTGGCATTGCAACGCACACTCGTCCCAACAGCTTGTGTTGCCGATAGAAAGACAGACGACAGAAACCATCACATGTCCAATCAGTTGGGGTCTGATTTTTCTCTCTCCATAAATTGCCCTTTCAGAGAGGCATTAGCATCACAGATGTGAGCCTGACCAATTTTTTTTTGTTTGGTGTTGGCCATATGGAAGCTATGCAAACGCTCAATCAGCCAGAACAAACAATTATTGCACAAAGGCCAGAATCAGGGTTTCAGCCTTGATGAATGATTACAAAAGGAATAGAAGAGGACCAGAACAATCCACGGTTAGTTAAATCCACTCCTACTTCGGATGGGAAATTGTTAGCGGCACATATTGCTGCTTTTCATGCAACTACCATGGGTTGGTTTGTTTATTTTTCGGAATATTACACACATCTTAGCCAACTAATTTCCGTGAAACTTTATTGACGAACGGCCATGACATTTCGGTGAGGATACAAATAAAGATGCGGATACAGGGGAATAGTTTTTCCATTTATTTAAACTTTATCATTCCAGTCTTCATGAACTGGCGCCACCTGGTGTAACGACCAAGCAAAATCCATCAGATTGAGCTGCAAGTACCTGTCATGATCCCGTCTCGTTTGCTTTGTTTTCTCAGTCTCCAAACTGGGAGAGTGGGCGTTCCCTCACAAGTTGCACCTGTCTCGAATCTGTTCATTTGTTCATATATCTACACCAGCAATGTATAGTGACAGGCAACCGTCCTCGAAATGACAGAAGTTACAATTTATCGGCATTTCATATAAGAGAATAGGTCAGGGCTTGGTATATGAGCGACTGCATCAACTATGTGTTCGGCTTAAGTACATTTGTGAAAAAAATGACATCATTATTTCCGTGCGATTTTTGTGACATTTTCATTCTGTGATGTGCCCTGACATTTTAAAGTAAAATATGTGCCCCGGCTCAATTAACGTTGTGCTTTCGAAAAATATTTAAAAGCATTTCAGGCCCACAGAACAAGAAAGCGTTTTGCTAAACTATCCTGTGTTGACATATGGGTGAAATAAACAAGGCGATATTAACACAAATGTACAAGCGTTCCTTGACTAAAACACCCATTTCTTCTGTTCTCCGTTTGTGTTTTAAGCTGTTCAAAAGCCACATGCGGAATTATGTTCTGGAACCATTAATATTCCAAGAGACAAGGCAGTGGAGCAAAACTCTGCATCTGTCTGATGTTTTTGTTAGTTCATAATTAAACAGGGTTGCCTATTAGAGAGCAGACAGCGGCACGGTCTAACGTATGCAGCATTTTAATGCTAACTTTGATGTGTCAGGAACAAGATATTTCCACCGAATGCCTTTAAATTCTTATCTTTTTTTTTTTTTTGTGGTGTGAACTCTTGAAGTGACAACTGCACAGTGCTGCAATCTTACTTAGATAGAGATAAACAGTAATTATACTGATTAGTGATTTCTGTTTAGTTGTATACAATTGAAGTGTAGTTTGCTCTCACGTAAAATTCTAAGCAGCTTCTAATACACGTGCCATAACACTGCCTACACAGTGTATGACACATGATGTGGTATGCTTTGGATCACAGGTTTCTTTCCTGCCTCCCCCTTGGCGGTCTCTTCTCGTTTTCATTATTAATGAAGATAGCTTTTGACTCACCTTGACTAACAACTTCTGTTACTCGTTTCAAAATATAAGGTGATGTTCACATATGAGAAGAATCAATGGTAAGCGATAAGGTTTCTTATCTGGATTTCATCCTGCATTAAATTAAATCCTCAGAGTTTTTCAATAAAACTTTTGTGTAAACAGCAGATTAGCCCCACGTGACTTCAACGGCAGAATAAGATAAGCAGAACGACTCTCCCACACTTCAAAGCAGGCTCATTTAAATATTAAATCAAACCACATCATTAATTAAAAAGGGAGTAATGGCACAGGCACAGAATTTCATCTGTGCATTTTGGCAAATGCAAGGCCAGAAACACGGTGTGTGAGAGAGAGTGAGAGAGTGCAGTGCAAGAGAGGGGGGAGTTAAAAACATAAACATGATAAATACTAATTAGCCCCTCTTATTGAAGTGCACTCTTAAATGAGTGACATGCAGAGGAAGCAGTATTTACATTCATAAATAATCTAGCTCCAAGGAGCAGTTAATTTCCTTCGGGCCTGTGGAAGTTCTGATCACAACTTTCTACTTAAGACAGTTTTCTACGAATACTTAAAATGTTAAAATGCTCTTAAGCGCCCGATAAGGCTCAAGTATTTAACACCCCAGTTACTTCCATCCTGAGCACTTCAAAGAGCAAGAGGTTATATTTTGGTCGCTATTTGCCGGTTCCAGAATATTTTTTGACACTTTGTACATTCAACTCAGGCCCGTTGGTCAAACGAACTGTTCTAGGGGACCTGTTGTTCTAATGTCAAAACTGATTGTTCTGTAATAGTTGCACAAAGTTGTTAAGCACGTCTGCCACTATGCTTGGAAACTGTCTGCAAGCACTGGGATCAAATTGACCGAAATCGACCAGCAGTCCAACTTGGACATGGCTTGACTGATGTTTAGATCATTTTTGCCACCAAATTTTCACTCTACCGGAATCTCGAACAACTTGGCAGAGACTGGTCTGCCAAATTGGCAAAGACAATCAGCTCATACCAAAAATCGAGATCTCCCGGCATGTGTGCCCGCCCCACTGCCGATGTGTTGCCTTATTAAAAATTGGAAAACTTGCAGTCAATCCTTTTGCACCTCACTCCACCTCCGTTCCACCAGAGTAAATATAAGATGGGATCTTCAAGGCTTTTTTTTTTTTCTAATTCTAGAAACAAACAGAAGGACATAAAGCTCTGTGACCACTGGTGACAGGATGAGCAGACACTGAGGTGAGTCAGAAAAGGAGGAAAAATGAAGACACACCCCCAGAGGCAGACAGACATATTGTATTTACATGTACAATACTGAGCACCCTGGGAAATGTGCTCGGGCCAGGCAGAAATGATTCCTGTTAAATGAGACGGGCTGAAGCCGGCTCATCCTTCAAATGGCAGCACCGGATTTTGTCTCACACATCTTGTCAATTCTGCTGCTTTGTGACATGCTCGTCGAGCTTTTCCGTGGACCTGACTTGTCTGTCCCGTTGCAGTTTACTGTATGCCTGTGTGATCAGGACAAAGCGAAAGAGACTGCAGAAACTTTTGATAAGTTGACTTATCTCCATTCAGACTTGCATAACGGCGGATCAGATAGGTTAATTCTTTTGGTTTCCTGAAAAAGGTTTTGGAGATAACGATGATTAAGCGCGAAGGGGAATAGAATGTATTTTCTTTGAAGTCGGTCAAAGTGCAAACAAATACAGAACATTAAAGCACTGATGGACTGCCTACCTGACTCATTTAGTGAGCGCTTGCGCTGTCTCACACATTTCAGAGCATATTTGAGATTACATTATTTTCCTCTCTCTATCAAATAGTGCATTCTTGATGAGATTGGCCTACAGGGAAATTCCTTTGATAAATGTCAGCCAGTTGAAAATCACGATTAGTATAAATATTACTACTTCATCTTTGACAAAAAGAATTTAAAAAAAAAAGGATATATCTATCTACATGACACATGAAGTAAAGCAAATGAAAAACGGTGTCCTGCTGGTGAGATTTAAAAGGCTCCACGACGGGCCATTAAACATTTCCAGCTTCACAGAGTTGCAAAACAAAGGCGCATTTGGAATTTAGATTTTCTCTGTCACATCACTCAGTCAAAGAAAAGACATGCGTTTGATGATGCTGATGAAATGTTGAGCGGTTCTTAAAAAACAAAACAAAAAAAAACCCTTAACTCATTAAATCCCAGCCATTTTCACTGGCGCAACCCCTTCAATCCCAGCGTTTTTCTGGATTTTGACTGATACCAAAATAAAAGTTTGGACTCTCTTCATTCTTCAGCAATCGGAATTACAAAATGGCTAAGTATCATGAAAATGGCGATTCCTGGGCAAAAAACGGAGAAAAAGAGCTTTTTGTAAAAGCATGCATTTCAAGCACATGAGGCACCACTGCCACCTACTGGTCGCTTTTTTTAACATGATTTACAATGCAAACAGCTTATTGTCATTCACAGATTGCATCAGACCACGCAAAAAAAAAAAAAAGACAGACGTACAAGTACGTCCTTGGTAGGCGGGGCGAAGTACGTCTTGTGGAATGAAAGACTTAATGTTTAAATGTGGAATTACATGAAGCATCTGAAACATTACTGTTGATGAAGAGCAAGCAAAGCAAAGTGCAAGCCCACCAACCATTTGAACCTGTCTGAATAATGACTTCAGGCAGGTCAAAGTGGTCTAACTACATATCATACACCAATACAGTGGATATGAAGTTAAAATGGAACAATCTCAAGTGAAAATAAATAGTTGTCTGTCACCATATGTGCGCTGGGACTGACTGGCAACCAATCCTGCGTGTAGTTTGCATTTCATCCAACGTCAGCAGAGATGAGCTCCAGCGAACGCATAACCCTGAACAGGATTGGCACTATCGAAAATCTAAACTTTTTTGAGGGGTTGGGGGGGGGGGGGGTGAAATGAGGAGGTTTCAAAGTCCCCTAATGGGGATATTGACTGACACCCTGCTGTATACATAATGTAATATACGTGAAACAGGAATTTTAAGTTTTTTTCATTCAAGGCAGGGGTGTGATCACAGACTTATTTGCAATCACAATAGATGAATAATACATTGACCATTATAGGAAGAACAGTAAACTGAACGTGATGCATTATTTATTTCCCGAGAACCTCCATCAACTGTTGAATAGTCATTCTTGTAACTACAGCACGTTTGTTTTGCACAGATCAAGAAAAACTAATGTTTTTCCTTGTCGCAATAAGAACAAGAATTGAAATGTGGTATGTGGTACAATGGAAGAGGACACAAAAAAAAACAGGGAGGCAGGAGAAGCCACGTGGACGGAAGAAAAACACTTGCAGGGGAACACTGGAAAAACTAAATGCAAAAAGTAGTCTGAAAACTCCAAGAAGCCAAAGTAACCAAAAAAAAACCAAAACATGACAGTAAAACAACGATCTGACGCTGAGTGTTCGACGTCGAAGTCCTATTAACAAAACAGAGCTACTGACGTGATGACCAAAAGGTGCGACACTGGAGGAGAAGCCCTCCACTGCCACCTGCTGGTCACAAACACAACAGAACCATGACAATACAGTGATCTCTCGCTATATCACACTTCATTTATCGCGGCTTCACTACATCGCTTTCTTTTTTTTTCAAGGTACTGTATTCAGAAAAAACTGTCAAACGACTCAGAGGTTTTAAACATAGCTGTGTACATGATTGGTTCAGGGTGCGACGTCGACCAATGGCAGCACGAGTGGATTCATCCCATGAGCTGATTGGCTATTCATATTGGCAGGCCCGTCCAGCACCTTCCCTTGTGTCTCGTCACGCTATTGACTCTGATCAGTGTCTAGTCAGCTGTGGACTCTCTGATCAGTGTCGCCTTACACTGTTGTGTTTGCTATGGGTGGGGGGCCCACGCTGGAGCGAGATAGCGTGCGCGAGAGCGAAAGCAAAAGTGAGTGTGAGAGAGAAAGAGAGGGGCTGATTGGGCTTGTCTGAAAAAACCCCCAGCACTTCTCTCTTCGTCTCCTTCTCATCAATACTCATTAATTGTCTGATCATAAACACAGCGGCTGTGCAGGGATAGCTGGCCAGCAGCTAGGTGGAGGCTAACGGCGGCAACACCATCAGAGCGGCATCAAGTGAGAGTAACACAAGTCTCTCTCAAAAGGCAATGCTGATGAATGTTAATTACTATATAAGGTTTTATAATGAAAGATCTAAGTAAATATGTGTACTGCTGTCGTCTTTGTCTCAAATATGTAAAGTATAAATACAGTTTACATATTTTAAACATGCTGGTACCCACATACACTTACACAAACATTCCTAGGGGTGTGGGGGAGTCAATGCTCCATCCAGTCCCCATTAACCACGATAAGTGAGGGAACACTGTACTCCAATTTTTTTCCCTCAGAATTGAGTGATTCCAGAATTTTTCCCTCTGCTTGGTCTAAACCAGGGGTAGGCAACTCCAGTCCTAGAAAGTCAAAGTCCCGCTTGTTTTAGAAGTTCCCTCTTCCAACACACCTGATTCAAATGATCAGAATCGTTAGTAGGCTTTTACAGAGCTTGCTGATGAGCTGATCATTTGGATCAGGTGTGTTGCAACAGGGAGAGAGGGAAAATATGCAGGACTGCGGCTCTCTCGGACCGGAGTTGCCTACCTCTAGTCTAAACAAGTAACTATAACTGACTACCACCTTTTTTTTTCTTGATTTCTTCTTGTGTTTCTGAAAGTCAGAAAATCGCCATTTGAAATAACTTTACTTTTGGGTTGTCTGTGATCTGCTTTTTTTTAATTTATTTTTTTACAAATTAACAACTGAATCAACATCCTCTGACAGTGGTGATTTCATCATTTTTGTCAGCGGTTGGTTGCAAACCCCCCCCCCCCCAAAAATGTCATACAATGCGTTTCACTCATCAGTGGTGGCCTTTACTAAATTTGCCCTCTCCAATCAATGAGCTGAGAAATCCAACTTGGATCTTTGTCAAGTCTCTTGTATTTTCCAAGAGCCGCCCCAGCCCTCATGTAGTGCAATTAATTGAACTCTTATGTACGTCAAGTGGCATGGAGTGGCAAAATGCAGCTGTGTCTGAAAATGCCATTCTCAGGTTAGTATATGCACAATAAAAACACCCCATGGTGATGAAGAGAAGTCTACATCGATAGTTAGGGGGCCACCCACTTGCATATCGACCTGAAAATAATAATTGAAAACAAACTGGGTGTTGTGCAGAAAACACAAATGTTACTTAAGAAGGTCATTTGCAAATATTCTTTCGCTAAAAGATTAATTTGGTCCTTGGAAACGCATACAAAATGGATAGGCTGCCAAAAAATGCCTTCTTACTTTGACTCCCTTTTTTAATCGATAGCATCTTCTGCTCGATGTCGAAAATGACATCTTAGGTCGGTCAATACAGATGGTCCTCTGAAGTCAAAAGCTCTGTTCTAGGAAATTGGTCAGCCTCTCTGGAAACTATTGATCCCAGAGGAAATAATCCGTCAGAGGATCAAACTGTTCCCTTCATAAAACCTTTATCAGTTATAGCTACTTGAGCTGCACTTGCGATAATTGCTTTACCCATTAGAGCCATAATTCAAAGATCTTGCTTGAAGTCATGAATGACAACCATTCAAACTGCAGGTTTTTGAGCAACTTCAGAGTCAATCCTGGTGAAAATGTCGGACTGCTACAGTATTTGACTCTCGAGGTTCTACTGTAATGATGTTGCAAACCGTATCAAATCCATCCGTTATCTGAACCACTTATTCTCACAAGGCTGTAGGCTGGAGGCTATTTCAGGTCTCTTTGGGCGATCCAAATGGTCGCCAACCAATCATATAAATTCACCAATCAATGTCGCACCAGTGAAGAAAGGAAAAATCCAGAAATGACAGAAAAGCCATTTAGTACTGATCAACTTGCTTTCGTCATCATCAGAGAGTCGAATTTGCTAACTTAAAAAAAAAAAAAAAAGATCTGAAATGATTGCAACTTAAATAAAGCGCATTGTGTGAATGTGAATAGACCAATTATTGTAAGAGGACTTTTAATCCAAACCTCTTGTGGGTCTTAATGGCAGCGATTGTCACGATGAGAGGGCCTGTACTGATTGTTACAATGAAAGTATTGTGTGGTTTGAAGTACTACACGTTGGCCTATACTATTGAGTTTTGTATGAGTAATCACTTTAAGTGCACTTGGGAAATGATTGCATAAATGAGGCCTGCAATGTTGTTCAAATGAAGACTAATCATAAATGGTAGAGCTTTGTGCAATTCTTCTCTGTATTCTAAAGTCACACCCAAAAAAAACAAAAACCAAAAAAGAAAAAAAACCAAAAAACACATTTGAGACCTCGGCGTACCTTACATGTCCTCACGACTGCGAGCATGCTAATTGCTCGACCACTGTGCTGCCCGTGGTGTATGTCATTGTATTTAATTCATAAATACGACAACACTGTGTATGGAATCTTTGTAGAAATACATTTATTGAACGCGTTATTATTATCCATCCATCCATCCATTTTCCGAACCGCTTCATCCTCACTAGGGTCGCGGGGGGTGCCGGAGCCTATCCCAGCTGTCTTCGGGCAGTAGGCGGGGGACACCCTGAATTGGTTGCCAGCCAATCGCAGGGCACACAGAGACGAACAACCATCCACGCACACACTCATACCTAGGGACAATGTAGAGTGATCAATCAGCCTGCCATGCATGTTTTTGGAATGTGGGAGGAAACCGGAGCACCCGGAGAAAACCCACGCAGGCCCGGGGAGAACATGCAAACTCCACACAGGGAGGCCGGAGCTGGATTTGAACCCGGTACCTCAGCACTGTGAAGCCGACGTGCTAACCACTGGACTACCGGGCCGCCCGCATTATTATTACTAATATCTTTATATTTTTTTAAAAGACTCCCCTGGGCCACGGCACAGCTATTGGGAGGTGGTGGGGATTCATACACACAAACACAAACCATCATGATGGAAGATGGTCCCCAAGTGCCCATGTCAGAGCAGTGATCTGTGATGAACTGTTTGTAGTTGCTCGCTTCAATTTTCTGCACGGACTCCAGCAAGTCTATTTCTCCCCACAACCGCGCAAACACTACTTTCTATGAACGTACCAAAAGAAAGAATTCTCCATCAATAGAGTTTGACTGGCCCTGGGCACGAAATCTGAGCCGTTAGTGTTTACATTTTCACATTCCTGCATTATGTGTGCTGTGAACTTCTTGTTACCCTTGCGGGAGAATTAAAAATCCGAGTGAAAAGTCAGCCGCTGTCATTTTACATTGTGTATTCAATGTACACCTAGAAAAACAAGCTAACAAGGTCATGTACCCTTCTGCTATGAGCCCGAGTCGTGGGGACTTTATTAAAACACAGACTATGACTTTCACCTTGGGTGTGTACCCAGGGGACATTGTCCCTCTGGCATCAGAGGTTATTGTATCATTTCATCCAGCTAAGTGGAAGTCAATCTGCCGTTCTTCCTGTACATTGCACCTCATAATTGGGAGTTATGCAAACCCATCCCCCCCCCATTTGAACATAAATCAGCCTTCGAATACTTTTGCTTTTCCTTAATTATTCCCATTAGTTTCAGAAGCATGTATCACTGTCTATGGAATCGATCAGCAGATTGACCAGGATGTGTGAAGTGACATTGGCAAGGTGTTATCAGCCCCCGTGCAAGAGACGAAAACAAATGGGATGATATTCATCCCTGTCTCCCTCTGCCAATACTCAGCACAGTGTTGATAGGTTGTTGGAATTGTTGAAATTAAAAGGGACTTGATGTCGAGTGTAATCGATACATTTGTCGGTGCATTCAAGAACTTTCCCCCAATGGATCAATGTATAGTGATGTTACAGACAAAGCCTGTATCATTTTAGAGGTGAAGGATATAGCGTTCCCTCTGTGCTGCTCAATGAGCCTTACTAAAGTGTGCAACGATCGATTGGACAGCAGCAGGACAAGATGTATTTGGTTCATTTTATGCATAAAAAAAATAACCCTTAAAGATTAGCATTGCTCTCCGGCCTCCCCGTGTGGAGTTTGCATGTTCTCCCCGTGCCTGGGTGGGTTTTCTCCGGGTACTCCGGTTTCCTCCCACATTCCAAAAACATGCATGGCAGGTTAATGGGACACTCTAAATGGTCCCTATGTGAGATTGTGAGTGTGGATTGTTGTTTGTCTCTGTGTGCCTTGCGATTGGCTGGCTGGCAACCGGTTCAGGGTGTACCCTGCCTACTGCCCGAAGACACCTGGGATGGGCTCCAGCACGCCGCGCGACCCTTGTGACGATAAGCGGATCAGAAAATGAATGGATGGATGGATGAGCACTGCAAGAGGAATCATCTGCATTGTCATGAAACACATGCATCGAGTGTGTCTTCTGCATTTAATAAACCAGGAAACAAAAAACAGCGGCAGACACTGGAGCAGGGGGTGACTTGTTACCTGAGGTCTTGCCGAGGCACACCACAGCCTTTGGTCTGGGGGGGACAGTGCGAGTGGATGGTCCATCGCCACATCAGTTTTGTTGCCCACAGTCTTCTGCCGGTCTAGGACTTGAACCAGGAGTTTGCCAGTTGCAGGCGGCGATCCTAACCACTTGGCCACAGAATAAGAAAGCATAAGTCAGGGAGAAAACCGGAGACATCCGATTGCTGTTTGCGAGGAATCTATTTTTCCAACTGTTTAAAGATTCGATCGTGGGTTAACTGTTTGGGTACGATGGATGGATCCCTAATGTGGATGTTGTTGGACAATCCCATAAGCTGCACATCCTGTTTGACTTCCTCATTGCAGAACTATTACGGAACAGCAATCAATCTGGAAGTCACCCATGAAACAATGCTGCACAATGCCTCATCTGAAATCCATGGACTGTGCGTTTCAATCTACAACGCATCTTGTTGTGATTTGATGCGGCAGCGCCACAGGTCTGGGAAATAAATTATTCAATGTTTCCACGCACCCCATGACACGTACTCATGTACCACAAGGGGTACGCGTATCACTGGTTGGGAAACACAGCACTCGATGAAAAAAAAAAAACCGAGAGGATAAAAACAATGCGACAAATAACATGCATTATTTTTTTGGGGGGGGGTGGGGGTTGTCCAATTCAATTTCAGCTTCTATTGTGCGTTGGAATGTCAATTTCATCTGTTCAGAGCCAGTTTTATTGTAACCAATTACATTCACAAAACATTGGCCTTTGCAAAAGCTTAAGAGTGACATTGGAATTATTCCGTCCTCTAAACAGCTTTGTGCAATAATGTTGGACATTAGAAAACATTGTTTTTTAAGGCCGATTTTTCAAAGTAAGATAACATATTGTGAGGATATTGTAAATTGGCCAACATTGTCACTGGCTGGCTTATTTCAACCCAGAAAGGGACTCATTGGGTACTCCGGGAGTACCACGTGTGAGTGTAGCAATTCGTTAGCTCTGAATACACCGTTACTTAACTTGCAATGAGGAGAAAAGAAAAGGAGGATGTATTTTATCATCTCTCGGTAATGGTATGCATATTTATATCGGCGTTTTTGTATATTTTCTACAAATGCGACATCATAGTGGCACTATTAAGAGGTGGAATGGGTTGTGTAAGTCCCCTCTGAGAGCCCATTACAGAAATGCACCGCCAGCCACCGGCAACAATAGTTACAAAGAAATGAATCTGTCTTCGAGTCAGGTTTTCCGCATTCTTTTCAAATGGACCAACTGAGAATTTTCCATTCCATGTTTCCCCTCACACCTGTTGATCCATCCTGAAGCATGATTCCGCATGCCACTACATAAATAAACATTTAGCATGTACATATGGAATTACTGTATAGGTAGACGACGGAACTAATGCCGTTTGTGAGCTCTCCATATGATACTAAAGTTAAAGAAAATGATGATGAAGCTGGAGGACTTTTCACACTAGAGGAAAGTTTTCGTTTCTTTCTGAAAAAAAAAAAGTCTTATCTTATTCCAAAGGAGCTCCACTGTCGGCCTCTCTGCACTGGCATATGTTTCTATGTTAAGACAGACATCTCCAGAGGAGCGTTTGAATCTTTTATAGCACCAAGGTGACTTCTGCAGCGTGCTGCTATGCTGAATGGTACCCTTACGATAAGATAACACGGCAGCAGCAGAGCCACGGTGCCCCAGATACAAGTTAAAGAGGTACAAGTTTAGCAAGCACAGCACCTGCACCCTATCAAAAAAGATGCATTAAACTGTGGCTTAACTCTGTTGACAGGCTTGAACCTATTATCTCAAGTTGAACTAAGAATTGTATACAGCCATAGGCTGAAATGTTTGTCACGAATTCTCCATTTTAACTCCCCCCCGTTAGAATGATGAATTATTTCCGGGACTGTAGCGAGGTAGTGCCTAGGCCAAAGATGAAATATTTACATTTGAGGACTATTTTAATAGATGTTATTATCGTTGTTGATGTGACAGGCGAGTCTGTGGCAAGCACATCTGCCTCACAGTCAAAAGTTGTGGGTTCCGATCTCGGCACAGGGGGACCTCACTGTGTCTGCTTTGGCTTTCCCCAGTACTCTCGTTTCCCCTCATGCTCTAAACAGCTGCATATTAGGTGACTTAATCCATCATCCATCTATTTACTTCCGCTTCTCTGGGGTCAGGTCGCAGTGGCAGCAGCTAGAGCAAGGAAGCCCAAATCTTTCCTCAGCCACTTCATCCAGCTCGCCCAGGGGTATCCCAATGCATTTCCAGGCCAGCCAACATCTGCCTTCAAGCTTGTTGGTGTTGATTTCAGTTCTTTCGCATTGTTGTTTTGATACGCTACACTCACATGGTGGGGAAATTTCACGTGGTGTAAAAAGTCAGGTGAATTTATTTCAAAAAGAAATCAATTCAGGTTTGCATACTTTTATTAATCGATATCGAGCTATGTAATCAATGTTGATTTGATTGATAGATTGTATTTGATTTTTTTCACTAGCCTTAGTTTGTAACTAAAGAGCCATTTGAATCAGTTTTATACAATAAACCACACAAGCCACAAACCCGTTGGGTATTTAAAATTATATATATATTTTTTCCTTTAAATTGTTGCAGCGGGCCCCCGTTGAACCGAGTGGCCCGTTCGAAGCGATGTAACATCAATGTTTTGATATGAATCCGATGACTTCTGGCTTGATGATATCCCAAGGAGCAAGTAAACGAGGCATCATCTATGTTTATATTTATATATTTACGCCTTTATGTATTTTCATGCAGTTCAGTTTTGCTGCCCTTATTTGTAGCTGTGCGTGTTTCAATGCACCGCATGTTTGTTTGCACTGTGGTTGAGAGGAAAGTAATTTCATCTGTGCTATATGTTGCACGTAGAGCATATTTGACAAAGCTTGACTTCACCACACCTACGCAGCTCTGGTGTCGACGTGCTTAATATGGTGTCTATGTTAATGTATGTACAGTAAATGTTGTCAACAGCAATATTTGCCATTGGTTGTCGGAAAGGGTGCCAATTTGGGAGCAGCAGTGCTGTGGAAATAGTTTACTATATATTTGATGCTACTATACTCTAAGTCAGGGGTCGGGAACCTATGGCTCGCGAGCCATATATGGCTCTTTTGATGATTGCATCTGGCTCTCAGATAAAAAAAATATTCTCGTTTGTTTATTAATGCATCCATCGATCGATTTTTCACTGCTCATTTCCTGTTTGGGCTGCAGTTGGCTCCAGCAGCCATTTTGATTGGATGATACTGGCCAATGTTGCCGTTGCTGTGGAAACAGGTGTACGCCCCCTTTTGAATCAACCCGCTCCGCCATTAGCTCAAAGCTGATCCTTAGCGAATAAGATGGCGAAAAGAAAAAAAGATGACGAGTTTGGTAGACTTCAGGACGAATGGACCGAAGGGTTCGCCTTTGTGGAGAGAACGGCTTCTGCGGTGTTTCTGATTTGCAATGACAAAATACCATCGATGAAACGGTCGAATGCAGAGCAGCACTATGACACGCCCCATGCTGCGTTCGGGATCAAAACACTGTGCGAGAGAGCGTGCAAGCTACTGAGCAGTGTGCAGGCTAGCCAGGAGTAACTTCGCGTATGGACCCGGTAAGATGACTTTCATTCCGATAGTTTTGCTGGATTTTTAGCAATCGTGATATAGATAGATAGATAGATAGATAGATAGATAGATAGATAGATATAGATATAGATAGATATGGCTCTCACTGAAATACATTTCCAAATATTTTGCTTTTATGGCTCTCTTAGTCAAAAAGGTTCCCGACCCCTGCTCTAAGTACTGTCTGGAGGGTGCTAATAATTGTCTAGGCCTGGGGATAGGTCTCAATGTATATACTGCACATCCATCCATTCATTTTCCGAACCGTTTTATCCTCACAAGGGTCGCGAGGGGCTGCTGGAGCCTATCCCAGCTGTCTTCGGGCAGTAGGCAGGGGACACCCTGAATCGGTTGCCAGCCAATCGCAGAGCACACAGAGACGAACAACCATCCACGCTCAAACTCACACCGAGGGACAATTTAGAGTGCCCAGTCAACCTTCCATGCGTGAGGAAACCAGAGTACCCGGAGAAAACCCGTGCAGTCCCGGTGAGAACATACAAACTCCACACCGTAAGGCCGGAGCCGGAATCGAACGCTGCGCCTCTGTACTGTGACCACCGGGCCGCTCATACTGCACATATATGCACAAAATATATTGAAATGTACCAGGGTTATTCATCATCATTATTAACAGCAACCAGCTTTGAAAAAACATTTTGTTACTATTTTGACTTTTTTTTCTTCTTTTAACATAATTGTTGGTTATCCTTGGACCATGCTGTATTTCACTTTGTTGTTGAAAAGAACATAGTGTGGGTTTGCTGTAAATCCACGGAGAAAAACGGTTCGATATTTTGACATTCAGTGTTACTGGGATGTTCTTTGAAAAAGAAGCAGGAACGCATGAGTAACAGTGACAGTGTCCCCTTAATGACTCTCAACGACTCAAGACGTCCTTATTTCTTGTTTGACACCCCGGTATTTAAACCAGACAAGCAAACAACTGCATCAGTGAAAGTGCACCCTGCCTACACCCACAGTCTGATCTGCTGAATTCAAAAAAGGGTGTCAAGTTAGAAACACTGATTACACCTTTTTTTCCCCCCAGGTGAAACCCTGCAAACTACATTGTTATTCCAAGCTACATCGATAATTAGGTCCTGCCTTCCGCGAGAGAATGCTCACGTTGCCGCATCTTTGTCATCGAGCCACAGGCAGCATTCCTCATGCTCAAGTTGCGGTTGCCGTGGCAGGATGTAATTTTGTGTCGCGCAGTGGGAGATGATTGCTACAATGGCTTCTCTTGGACAGAACATGTCAGCCTCAACCAGACAGAAAGAAGATTGCTTGAAATCGGTGGCCGTATTCTACGACTGGAGCAGCGAGACAGCAGTCAACAGGCCTGCTAATCTTTCGCAATTAAATATAGACGATCTAAAATGTGTCCACATGTTGTTTCTATGTTCCAAAGTTATTGAAAAATTAAATAAGTTCAGTTCTACTTCAAAAGTCTTCACAGAGCACCCCATTTTCAGAAAGAGGCTCAAGTGCACCCGGTTTCCGCTGATTTTCCTTGAGACATTTCAACAGCTTAATTGGAGATCACCTATTGTAAATTCAGTTAATTGGGCTAGATTTGGAAAGGCGCACACCGTGTTTATGAGGTCTAGTTCAGGGGTCCCCAACCTTTTTTGCCCCACGGACCGGTTTATGTCAGACAATATTTTCAGGGACCAGCATTTAAGGTGTGGCGTATTAATACAACAAAATAATATGGTATGAGCTGCATGAAAACTGTGGTGTTTTCGAAATATAATAATAAACACAAGGAGGGTCTAATCTGGCCGCAACACTGATCACTATGGTAATGTTTAATGCCTTCAAAATACAATACAACGCAAATTCAAAGTGCATCAAAATGACGACTCACCACAGCCCCAAGCTTGATTTTCTGCAACCAGACGGTCCCATCTCGGGGTAATAGGAGACAATGACACCTCAAGTGTGTGGCTTATGTCCAGTCTACTTCGTAATTTTGTTTTAGTCGCCGTTGTTGCAGAAAACCCCCGCCTCACACAGGTAGGATGTCGGAAATAGCAACAGTGCTATTGTGGCGATCTCAGAGTATTCAGCCATAACTTCGAACACCGGCAGAGTTGTTGTCTCGAGCGTACTTTTAAGGCCGCCGTCATTTGCGATCTCCAGCAGTTTTTTTGTACTCATTTTGCGAGCTCCAGCGTTTTGTTTTTAGCGTAATCAGTCACGGGACGGAGAAGCGTGGCTTGACGTGAGTCAAGCGTGACACAGACGGATGTAACGGAAAATCCGGTAATTTTTCAAAATAAAAAATCTTTCGTATTCCGAAATAAATAAAACGGAATTAAGGCAAGTTCTTTCTGTGCGGCCTGGTACCAAATGCCCTGCGGACCGGTACCGGTCCGCGGACCGGCGGTTGGGGACCCCTGGTCTAGTTGACAGTGCATGTTACTGCACTAAACAAGCATGAAGTCAAAGGAACTGACCTCCAATAAAGGCAAGAACAGCAGATTGCATATTTGGAGGAGACCAAGCGGCACTAATTACCTGGCCAATACAATCCCTACAGTCAAACGTGGTGGTGTCAGCATCGTGCTGTGGGAATGTTGTTCAGCGGCAGCATGAGTCAAAATCAACGAGTCAAAACTACAGTGGAAAAAATAAAACACTGTATGAATGTTAAAGAATTTATTTTTTTTAAGTTTAGCCTGAAAGTTTTTTTCTTTTATGTAAATCATATTTGAATGTGGAAGAAAGGTTTTTTTTGTTTTGTTTTTTATTTGTCCTTTAATTGTCATAATGCTGAATTAAAAAAAAACATGTTGGCCATCCTGCTGTCTTTTTGACAAAGCGAGCATGTGTTTAGTCTGCATGGGGCGGTATGAGGCTGGCTCACTCAATCTTATCCTGTGAAGGGATTCAATTCATACGTTCATCTGAATTTTATGCCGTATCCCTCAGCCTCCATTTGAAGCAAGTCATTGACTGACAAGCATGGAAAAAAACCCCCATATGATCTTACATTTATGTACAATGAAAATGTAAATTAGTGTGAACGTTAAAATATCCATCCATTTTCCAATCCGCTCTATCCTCACAAGGGTCACAGAGGGTACTGGAGCCTATCCCAGCTGTCCTCGGGCAATAGGCGGGGGATACCGTGAACCGGTTGCCAGCCAATCACGGGGCACACAGAGACGAACAAACATCCGCGCTCACACTCACACCTCGGGACAATTTAGAGTGTTCAATCAGTCTGCCATGCATGTTTTTGGAATGTGGGAGGAAACCGGAGTACCCGGAGAAAACCCACAAGTGGAGGACATGCAAACTCCACACACGAAGGCCGGAGCTGGAATCGAACCAGATACCTCTGCACTGTGAGGTCGACGCGCTAACCACTCGACCACCGCCTCCGTTAAAATATTTTTGATTACTATCATAAAATATATTTTTGCATACAGTCTTCCACACAATTGCATATGTATGACAGCAAATAGTAGTTATTGCTTTCTTGAATCAGTTGACTCCCTCACACAGCCTCTTGAGTGTCCTTATCTTAAGTAACAGCTTTTAAGGTTTTGATGCCATGATGTAACTTTCTACCATATTTGTAAATGTTACCGTATATGGTGAATGTCAGCCTGAAGCTTGATTCAAAGAAAAAAAAAAGTGACTCAAATTGAAATCGCAAATATCTGTCAGAAAAATCACAATTCCATCTTTTCCTGAAATCATTCAGCCCTAGTACAGACACATCCTGAATGAAAAGCTGCTCCACAGGGCTCTTCATCTTGAAGCAAGACAATGCCTTCCGGCACATAGCCCAAATATCAAAAAATGGCTTCGGGGCTTGAATCTGATTAAATATCTCCGAAGAGATCTGGAAATGGTGGTGCACTGATGCTGTGCACCAAGCCTCATTGCTATAGAGAATTGGTGCAATCATTTCGGGGTAAAACTGACCAAAGCTTGTGGCATCATATTCACAAATACCCGAGGCTGTAATTGCTGCAACACGTTCATCAAAAAAGTGGCTCAAGACTTGAATTTCCACTCATCTATGCCTGATGCTGTTTATTTGTGCTAGCAGTGAGAAGGAATGCCAAGCTAAGATGTAGCCAACCGGTTTACAGACATACAAGACATTCGTTTGGCTTTAAATGTTTATGTTGCATTCGTGGTTGATGTCATGTTACTGTTACATGACCATGGATGTTTAAGAATGACAAAATGAAATGGAATTACTGTTCGGTTTATTAAATGCAAAGCAAATGTCAGTCGTACTCTTCGCCTTCAAAGTATTTTGCATTTAAATAAAATGTTCACTTTCAGAAACAAAGCCTTGTCATCTGTTAAATTACCACAAGTGGTTTTTGGCATTCTGAACTTCTAAAGGTATTCGTTCAGTGAATTAAAGAATTAGGCACGTGCTAGCTCACTGTATTTACAGGCAAAGAATGGCGGCCATGAAGTGAGTCATTGTTCATATTTCAGAAAGCTTGTCACGGGACGTCACCTCAACTTCCTCGCATGCTGGCCCTTGTTCTGCTCGATTTACCCAAAGATGAATTCATGCTAATCAATGGAGATCAATCTTTTCCACCCTCAGTTGAATGGCTCTCAGTAACGCAATCTAATACAGTCTTAATGTGATGCATCGACTGGGGAAAGAGTGAGCTGCTTCTGGCTTTATATCTAACATAGGTACTGAACATGACCCAGTGGCGCCTCGAGAGTTGACTGGATTGATGGTTGCACTTCACTGCGTTTATGTGACTAATGACATATGCACACTGCATCAGGCTCTGTTGACTTGATGAAGGCAGTACTCCCTTCCCGTGTTCCTCTGAGTTCAATTTTAACCCTTTTAGGGACAGCGGTTACTACAGTGGACAGCTTATCATGTTATCAGGTTACATTTCTAGTTTGTGGCCTTCAAGTGACCGCAAAGACAGAAATCAAGAGGAGAGAGATCTGGAAACTGGGAGGTCATGAAACAGGAAAATATATATCATACATTTCTCCTATGTGCAGTTTAAAATCTTATGGTCCATCCTGTCTAAACAAATGAAAGGAAGGGCGGAAGGGGCATGCAGTTTGTCAATAACTATCGACAAGGACAAGTACAACAGAAAACCTTAAAGGTATTATTTTCCTGCTACAAGCTCTATCAATAATGCGCTCCAGCATGCTTGGACTTCAATCAATACGTCCGTTTTGATCCAACGGCAAGTTTGCTTGTTGACAATCCCTTTTGTTTGTTTCTACGCTGCTCCGTCAAAATCTCACTTTATGTGGGCCCAGTACAATTTCTTTTAAGCAGCCCCATTAATAGATGTTAAAAAAAAAAAACAGAATCAATCTTTTGAATTTTAACTTCTTTCTACCCTTTCCACTTCCAGTAAACAAAGGCAACAGTTTCCCATGTAGCAAATGGTGTTTCAGTCAGATCAATAAACCAATGTCCTGGAACTGATTGTTTTTTTTGTTTTTAGTGATTTCAATTTTTTTGCTACACGCCTAAAGAAAACAAAAATCACGCTCTGTAAATCCTTCAACCACAAAAGATGTTTTTTCAGTTTCTTAGACTTGACAGAACAAAACAAGAAAACGATTTTTCTGTCCTTCGAGACCAAAGACTTCCACTACAAGAGTCAACAGTTTTCCACGGAAACAGTAATTACATCATCAAATGACAACGACGGCTACAGCATATGATTTCTTTCACATTCTTGATACTGTACGATGTGCGGAGAAAAGATGAAAAAAAAAGGGTCATATCTTCTTTAAGCGAGAGTGGCTGCCTTTCCAGCAGCTCCTATATTTTGTTCTTCTACTTCTTCCTTTCATAACTTTGCTGCTGTGAATTGGGAATTTCTCCATTGCGAGACTAATAAAGGTTTTCTTATCTTATCTTATGTTTACATGTGGCTTTATATTCCTTTAATTAAATACGCATCCTTGCGGCATGTAAAGTGAAGTTGGAATCTCTGTGCACCTGCTGATCTAGTTTGACTGTTTTTGATTGCTTGTACGGGGGGGGGGGTGACTAAAACACCTTTGGAGAGACAGGGAGAGAATATTAAAAAGGGTCACTCAATGCCTTGTTTGTGTCTACTGGTCGAAGCAATTAATGTCGGTTGGCGGCTTGAATGGATTTCATTTTGGTGAGCATCATCATATTATCTGTCAGGAAAAAATGTATACAGTTTTTTTTTTTTTTCTGGATTAAGGAAATGGACGTCGTCCTTAGTTTTCATGGCCTCTTTGACAGCTTTTTCAGAACAGTAATGGAGCCTTGACAGAAAAAAAAAAATTGTCACCAGGCAGAGCACAGGCTACATATGCAGTATAGGAAGGCTTGCATTAGACGCACAGCATGATAAATTGACTTTTGGATTTCTCTCCAGAAGAGGAGCAGCTTCATTATAACCACAGTGTACATATGTAGTTAGAAGATATTGGATACAGCTTCGATAAGACCAGTCAAGACTCAGTAGGGGAGGAGTGAAATTAGATGCTTTTTTTTTCACTCACTATTTAGAGAGTACATGCGTGCTGAAAGAAATGATTGATTTATAAAGGCAGGCAATTCAATAGTCATCACATCAACAGGACCTTGAAAACAGGGCAGCACTATTGAAATAGTGTTAAGCACGTTAACCCTCACCTGCGGACTTGAGGACGTCAAAGACAGTAATTTGCTACTGTGCCTAGCCTTCAGAGCGACTGAAAGAAATTATGGAATACTTTCTTAGTCGATTGTACTCCTTGACCGCAACTGGTCCCTTGCGATCACTTCCTTGAAACCTGATTGTCTCCTGCTTTCTGTCAACCCAAACTGGCAACCTGTGAAAACTGCGACTCTCCAACTGCCGGACAAGCCAGACTCACACAACATTTGTCCGCCAGTAACCATCTACCCGTTTTGTAGAACAACAACTTCCAAATTGTCTACCATCCATTCTCGTTTCTGCATTTGGGTCCTGACATGTTGTTTTGCCTCCTAAAAGAGTGACACCATTCATGCCGCTAACTTCGGGGGTTGATAGTCGCGTTTCCGCTCAGGCTTGAGCTGTCGTATCTAACCTGGTATGTACATGAACGGATGACGCTTGCTCGGAAGAGCGGCCAAGCGGCAAACACTTGAGCGGTCCGGTTGCAACAATTCAGTGCCCTGACAATGAAATGACCTGGATGAATGTAAATATTCACAGCTATATGAATATACATATATATATATACATATATATATATACATATATATATATGAATATATATACATATATATGAATATATATATATATACATATATACATATATATATACATAAATATATATATGTACATATATATACATATACAGTAAATATTCTCTAGTACGGACTCATGTTTGCGCTGTCCAATCTGTCCTTATAACAGAAATTCCTCTTTTGGGAAATGAGCATGGTACATGTCCTTTATGAACCTGCAAGTATGTTGAAAACTGCATGTGTAACAACACAAGCAATAAAATGCAAAAATATACTGTCCAAAAACTGTTTAGATAACAAAAACAGCAGTACAGTATACAGTACAGGTGTAGATTTAAAAAACCACAACACAGTATAGTATGTACAGTATTTTAATGTTGATTTTTTTCAGTCTTGGGAAAAATGAGTCTATTTTGGGTTGTTTTGTTTTGTTGGGTTCTTCCTCGTTTTCTATGCCATGATCTACAGGACGAAAGTAAATAAAGTTAAAATCGTTCGCAATTACAGTAAAACGCACGCCAATAAAAGTCACTGACACATAGTCGTTTCGAATTCGATGACATAAACGGCGAAGCAAACACGTTTCTTCCATCTTCTCCAGTTGTGTTGAGTGGGCGTTGCTTTTTTAGCTAGTGCCGCGATCAACAGGACGTAAGTGGATAAAGTTAGAAATCGTTCGCAATTACAGTAAAACGCACGCCAATAAAAACTCACTTACACGTCGTCGTTTCGAATCTGATTATCAAAAAATGCGAAGTGAAAAGGTGTCTCCGTTGGTGTCTTTCCGCGTATCGGGTGGAGCGTTGCGTGTATTTAAGCTGCCGCTGCATGACGTCTCCATCCGGGTTACGGCTAGTGGAATTTCCGCTTACGTAGTTCCGGTAACATGTAATATCGTAGTCAAAATGTTAATGCATAGGTTTTTATTACGGGTGAAGGATATTCCTTTTCATAGAATTCCGGGGATGGGAATGTTTACTGTATACATATATGAATATATATATACATATATACATATATATGAATATATATATATACATATATATATATACATATATATACATATATACATATATATGAATATATATATACACATATGTATATATGTGTATATATATATATATATATATATGTACAAATTGTAACTGATACTTTTGAATTAGGAACTTATCAATCAGAAACAGTTGGATGAGACTAAATGAAAAAGGGAAAAAAAAAAAATCAGCCGCAGCTTCCCAATATTTTATGAAAGCTCATGATAATAGCGTCTAGCAGATAGTGCTTTGTTGAAAAAATTAAATTAAATAAAAAAAGCCCTACTGAGTGATCTATTTCAAAGTCCACCTGAACAGAAGCAAATGAGTGAAAAGCATTTTACATTGCTACCGGCATCTCAGTTCCCCTTGAAAAAAACTGACGTTTTCAACTGAATTTTGGGCCCGCTGTCAAAAATCATGATCGCTTGGAAAGCAATCTTTGAACCCTTAAACGCTCCTTTGAAAACGCACCTGCTGAGAAACTGCAGCTGTGTAGATCAATGAGTTTCAAGGTTGGGGTTCAAGGATTGAGTCCAGAATGAAGTTTTTGATGCAATTTTATCGCCATTATTAAAAATGAGAACCAAATTCACCTTTTACATCAGGGATGCTCAACCGCTTTTGACTGACGATCAACTTTTCAAGCAACCGACCTCCCGCGATCAACCCGCTACGGCACGTGCACGCAAACACACACACATGCCATGATGAACAACAGCCATAATGGCCCCGAAAATGAACGAAATAAAAAATAGGTCTATACAAGAGTTTGTGAGTCTGTAAAAAGGAATCAGTGCCTACCTGAGTCAAGACCTGACGCGGCGGCACGGGATGCACTTTGGCAGCGTCTTCAGTGCAACAACATCACTATTGCAGCTCTCGTGTACAGTTTGAAAATGCTTTTCTCTGTCCTCCAGGTTCCCATTCCTTGCCAGTGCCATCGGTGAATTGTACATGGAACAAAATTTGAAGGAGAGTAAGAAAAATAAAAACAATATAAGGCAACAGCTGTGATCGTAAGCTGCAAGTACAGACTGCTGAGCGCGAACAACTTCCGGTGATGCAGGTCATGCGCCGCCATAGGTTAAAGGCGACCTGCTTTGTTATATTATTTCATTTTTTAAATACTTTTTTTGTGAAAGTGAAACTGAGCGGATGCTTAGGGTGCAGTGCGCTCTAGCACAAAAATATAAAATATTAACTCTTTAACTCCACAAGACGAACTTGTACGTCTTTTTAAAATTAGGCCCCGACTACCAAAGACGTACTTGGATGTCTTTGTCTTTTTTTTGCGTCATAGAGAGGAGGAGGGGATGATGCAATCTGTGAATGAGAATAAGCCGTTTGCATTGTAAATCATGTAAAAAAAAAGTGACCAGTAGGTGGTAGTGGTGCCTCACGTGCTTGAAATGCATTCTTTTACAAAAAACTCTTTTTCTCCGTTTTTTGCCCAGGAATCACCATTTTCATGAAACTTAGCCATTTCGTAATGCCGATTGCTGAAGAATGGAAAAAGATCGAAACAATTTTTTCTGCTGAAAGAAGAGAGTCCAAACTTTATTTTGGTAGGCTCCATGTTTATAAAGCATTAGAACCAAATATTCTGTGGCCCTTGCAAGATCAGTCCAAATCCAGTAAAACACTGGGATTGAGGGGGTTGCTCCAGTGAAAATGACTGGGATTTAATGAGTTAACAACATGCACACAGGCACACATTTTTTTTTTTTGCCGAGAACCGCGATCGACTTGGGACCAGTTCGTGAGCTACCATCGATCGCGGCCAACTGGTTGGTTTGTACAAGCAATGGACACAACACTGATGCTGCTGTTGTTTCGTGCGACACAGTAAGGATGAAAACTGTAGAAACCAAAAGGATTTTTTTTTTACTACACTTTTTCAAAGTACCTTTTGTCCCTCCACTCCATTGATAGATTCCAAGTCAATCCATTTTCATCATTAAACTCATAGCAATTTGAACTTGCTCATTCAACTGCGGGATGATCGTCGGGGAGTTTGTGATGCATCATCCATGTAAAGGCCTGTTATCGGGGCTATTATCCATTATGTCTGTATGTTCGATTTTATTGCAAAGTGAAATTTGCTCTCGTTTGGAGTTGATCTATTATCGCATACCAAAACAGCTGTGTGGGAATGAGGTATCAAACAGATTCACGGTTTCTTTTTTTTTCTCTCTTCTCCACGAGCATACGCACATTATTATTCATCTCGGCCTGAAAATGGAGTGCTAAGCCTGAATGCTCCCAGCCTAAAGGGGAGGAAATCTGACATGAAAATAGCTCATATATGTCGAGGACAAAATTATTGCCTTTCTTTGTAGTTTACTCTAATGGCCTGTAGCAGCCAATTGAGCATTCTACTTGGTAATAGACTATGTGCTCTGCTGTTCCATCAAATTTTGTTGGTCAAACATTCCAGCCCCTAAATTATATGATAAAATACAGCAATTTGTCTTTTTTATTGCACAACACTGAGTGAAAACGTGTCCAAGTCTTCCAGTTGACATCAAACTCTTTTTGTTGGGCCATGCAGTGATTTGAAGCATCTGGTTCACAAGCATTCACAAACTAATGCAGCAATTCCCACCCTGGTGCTCATTCCAGTTATTAAATATTTTTGGTTCGACAGCAACGTGAGGTGGGTGGGGAGGGGGAAGGTGATCCACACGGTAAGTGTTGCTTCACAAAGTAACCACCTGTGGAGCTGGAGGAGCACCCATCAGGAGCCAAATCAGTTTGCTTTCCTCCCCCCCGCTGTTAAGCCTGCTCTGCAGCTGCTCGCTCTTTATTAAAGTCATCTTGGGTCTATTCTGTTGATCGTTTCATAGGAAGCACGGAGTACTCTCGGGATTAACGTCTGTCTGGGGAATCAACTCACAATAACTCCTTGTGACTTACTGTGTGTTTTTAAAATGGCACATGCACTTGACCTTTTGGAGTTTTTGTGACTTATTCTACTATCTGCTGCCAATGTCAATAGGACACACAGACATACAGAAGATCAAAACTCAGAATTGTCTTTTCTTTTGGGGGGGGGGGGGGGGCAAGAACATCGTTTCACAAAATCATGAAATTCAGCATCCCAACAGCCTAAAGGCAATTTCTTATGTTTTATGGTAACAAAATTAGGGCTGAACAATCAATCACATTCAAATTGACAAAGTGTAGCAGAATGCAATTTTGAAGTTGCAAACGCTGCAATTTGGGGGTGGGAGGAAATACAACTAATATATCCACCATCTGTCCATCCATTACCTGAAACGGGCTACGCAATCACAATATTGGACCAAATGTCCAATTTTTAAAAGTCAATGCAAAGAATATAAAATAGAGTAATTCCAAAAGTGTAAATAACTACCATCCTTCTTTTAATTGATTAAAGGTCTCACTTGACTATTGATAATTGTTTTGTTTTTTTTGGTATGAAATATGCACAGTCTACTCTACACAAAATTAATTGTTAATAATCATCAGGAGTATTTTTAAAGGTGTTTTTAAAACAGAATTTGAATGCCGGGGCTAAAAAATTACGCAATTTAGGAATAATGTATTTCAGTGTGGTTGAAAAAAAAAAGAAATGTGAAATTGTTTTGTGCATTTTTGCACTACTTTTACTAGGACTGCATCAGGATAAACTAGGGGTGGCTAAAACTAGATTGTCGAGATGGCACACAATTTTACAACAAAGGTTGTTCGGTGTTAAGTTATAGTGCTCTTTGTCATGAAGTAATAAATATGTGTTGATGTCAATTTTAATTTTATTTGAAGTTTATTCATTTCGGAAACGCTGGCAAGAAAAAAAATGCACTTTTGCACCCGCCTATATTGGTAAAGTAAGGTTAGATGGTACAAAAATGAATAGATGGAATGTTGGATGGTCATTTGATCAAAAACCGACTGTTATCCATGTTAAATGTCAATCTGAAGGAACTAAAGTTGGAAGCAAAATCTCTTCCAAAGACATCTAAGCCCCAACGCTTTGATATGTATCACGGCAGACATCAAGTGTGACCTAAAAAAAAAACCCTACTCTCTTCAATCACAGCAGATTTCCTTTTCATTTTGAAATTGAAGCTCAGCGAAATATTTCTTTTCATCGCAGCCTTAATACATTATTCACAAAATAATCATTGGTGAGTGAGAGTGGCAAATTATTTTCTCATTTGGAGATGCATGGAGAACATCAGCACATGATGATCGGCCTAATTACTATCATGGCCAAAAATTGGGAAAGAATAGTGTATTGTCTTTGAATTTTTTTTATCCTACAATAAAACATATTTACTGTACAATGTGCGTACATACATACAGAGACATGCTGGGACAAAAATTTGGTCCAGGAATAATCCTTCATAGGTGGGGTCGGATAGCGACCATCTTGTGCCGAAACGTAATGATGTTCAAGGATTGGGGTTGGGGGGTTAGCTTTCATGGGTCGGCTGTTTGGGAATCACCTGAAATTCCCGATGGCCACCTCACCCTGCATACAGACACAGAATGAAAAATAGGCTCTCGATATACATTCAAATATTTCGCCTTGTCTCGGAAAAGATGATTAAAACATTTTCAGTGAACCTGTTCCTCTGAATTGAAGCTCTTTTTCTGGGGATGTGAAATCATGCAGTGTGAACTGATTGGGAAATGTCATCTTCCCAAGGATTTTCATTTTCATCCAGTCCATGTGCATGAACAAATGATTGACCGTCCTTAGTTCATTAATATAAATAATTCCAGAATGAATTTTCCCTTCGAACACACACGCACACACACCCTCCATAACCATATGGAAAGAAGTTGCATGACCATGACAAGAAAAAAGAAATTGAAATTCCCCAGAGAGACCACAGCAGGTCTTTCACTCCGAACAGACGAGTCAACTGCAGCATTACTTCATATGAACTTGTGTGTTAACCCTGAAGAGGATGAAAGCATTGTACTAGAACTGCAAGACTTGCTTTCAGATATAGAGATCGAAATATGACCGCCTTAAGCACTACAGGCTGGCCCGCAGCCAACTCTCAGCAGCTTCTCTGTCCTATTAAAATGTAATTTTAAAACATGACAATCCAGTCAACTATTAACTCTTGGTTGGCATCCCAGTTTTCAAGTTTTGTCATTATTTGATCACATTAAAACTAAATTTTGAGCACTTTCGAACAGTTCAACACATAAAACATTTTTACACACTACAGATATTTTTACTTATATCCAGGAGCACAAGATAATTTGTTGATTATTTATGCCTAAAAAGCATAAAAGGTCATTGAATATGTAATGTTTGACATCCTAACCACTAGAATGAAGAATGGAAGCATTGATGGTCATTGAGTAAAATAGCAAAGTGACGTCACCCCCATCACCCTTCTTGGGCGTCTGTCACATTCAATAGATAGATAGAAAGACCACATAGTTCAGATATTTGCACTTATTAACGTTTTATGCATCGAGATACTTTTTTTCTGTTGAGTTTGAAATGTCTGACTGTAAATGAATGCACCTCAGGTCCTGTCACAGGACATAGGACACAGAACACGGTTGTAAAAGGGGAGATTTATTTGAGGGCTGGTGAGCAAACAAACAAGCTATGAAATTAATCTATGAGAAGCTATGAAAAAAAAAACACTCAGCGGCTGAACACTCAAAATAGGCAAGGCTGCGGAAACAAGGCAAGGACGAAAGACACTAGAACAGGACAAAGGGAGACAAGGACCAATTCAACACAAGGTAAGGGGCTACACGTGGAATCAATCAGGGAGGGGCTGACAATCATGACCAGGATGAAGGGCAAGTGACCTGAGACAAGAGGAGAGTCCTTGTTTCAAAATCAAACTGGAAGTGACCAGACAAACGCAAACAACCCTCACCGTGGTGTGACAGAATGCGAGAAATGTGTGTGCGCGTGTATATGATATATATCCATCCATCCATTTTCTAATCCGCTTTCTCCTCAGAAGGGTCGCGTGGGGTGCTGGAGCCTATCCCAGCCGTCTTCGGGCAGTAGGTGGGGGACACCCTGAACCGGTTGCCAGCCCAGCCAATCGTGTGTATGTGTGTATATATATATATATATATATATATATATATATATATATACACACACATACATGTGGTGGGTCACTGAAAATTTACTGGGTCACTGAAAATTTACTGCTATGCGGGTGCATTCTTCCAGTCTTGATTTTTCACTTGATGGGGTAGACCTCTTCAAGCAAGGTCTTATGTCTTATGTTTCTGCAGTAGTTACTGTTAATTTAATGTTTCCATTGTGCTGAAGTGGACATTCCAAATTTTAAATCAAGGACACCTGCTCTACACAATATTTTGTTTTCTTTTGCTCAGTGAAGACCTGACAAAGTTAACAGTAGTGGTGACCGATGGCAATCTGAGGAGGTGTAATTTCATCAAACGATTCATATTTGAAGCGCCTTACATCTAAGATAGCCGCAACTAATGCGGTCGTTAAGTAGTCTGTGGAATGTATTTCAACACACCTCTCTCTTTTAAAAGCCAAATGAATGTTGGAAAAAAAATTTTAAACTGTGATTCAATCTGAACAAGTATTTAGAAAACTGTGTTGGCTGCACAGTTTTCATGAAGCATGCCCCCGAAACTCCAATTGTTGCATGTCGGCCGAGCTATCGGTGCATGTCGACCGCTGTCCAACAAAATTCCGGGGCCAAATTTGAGTCACAGTGGGCCTCCGCCCTTGATGAAAACAAGCGCGACACCCTTGCTCCGAATTGTCTTCTGCTATGAATGTGAGCATTAAAGGTCAATTGTCCATATGCAGCATCAGCTAATATATGCTCCAGCTCACCTGCGACCTTAATCACGACATGCGCAAACGGAAAATGGATCGGTGGATAGCTTGCTATGATTAACAAAGCCTACCGTCCACAGGTGAATCAAGTCCATGTTGGAATTTCCGACTGGGGTCACATTTCTTGCAGGCAAGTCTACGGTCTCCATCCACTCCTCACTGCAAAACACCCAAATACTGTAAGACTCCAACATTCTTCATCATGCTCCAAGATGGCCTTTTAGTCGAACATTCCCAAATTCATATGTGCTAATTAAATACTGACCTGTACTCAAGTATGACATTGTTCTTGCTTTAGTGTTCGAGTATATTCATGCCGTCCTTTGCCATCTTTTGATAAGTAAATCGCAGTTGGTCTAATGAACTCATTAATATGCAACAGCAAAGGCAAAAAACACCCTGGGTCATATGTGTTAAAGTGGGTGATTAGTACTACATCGGATTGTATGGTGTACTAGCGGGGGCTACATTCGCGCTGCACTGCTGCAGTTTGATTAAAGGATAATGGAACAACAGTAATGTCTTACAAGCCAATAATGGAGGCTCTCAGTCGATAAGTATTGATCGAGGAGTCATCTCATTAATGACTGGCACGAAGGCTCACGTTAGTTTTGTTTTACAGCAAAAAAAAAAACAAAACCCCGCAACTGAGTCATTGAAATAATTATTTAGTTAATGCTATGTAAGATTGACTACTTGTTGGCTCACGGCTGGGGCTGTTTTGAGAAACATACCACAAATCAATTGGTTGTCACAACATTCTTGAAGAGGCCCAACTAAATAAGTGCCCCCCTCCTAACATTGGTGTGGACTGTGGAGGTTGAAAGAAACACAATCCGCCAATAAATGAAACAGAATACGCCAATAAATGAAAGAAGAAGCAGTAAATAGAAAATAATAGGACGGAATTAACCAAACATACCGCTGAACGTGCAGCTGATGAGCAGCCGTGACTTCCAAAGATGAAGCTATTTGAACAAGAGGAGTTCCTCCCTTAGCGACGTGGTGGAGGAAGTTGGTGTGCATGCTGTCGTCAAAAACGAGGCAATACAAGAAACACTGTTGAATCATTTGAGCAAGTAGCACCCAAGTGATCCAGTGGAAAGCATGAGAAATATAAGCAGAGTTTGCACAGCCTGTCCATGTAAACGTTAGCAGTTTAGTCGCTAATAACTAGCCGGCAGCCACCGAATGAAAGCAACAATCGCGTCGTCTCTTGATTCGTCATATTTGCGAGTAGCAATGATGTACGATCATAACTTAGAAATGATTCTGTTTACATTATAAGGTATATTATTGCAAATTGATCCATTCTCAGTAGTTTACTGTGTTTTTTTATTTTATTCTACACTTGTTGTAACGTAGAATAACACTGTTTGAAATGAAAGGGGGAAAATCGATGCTAATAAATTACTCTGTACTGTAATATCCATCCATCCATCCATTTTCCGAACCGCTTTATCCTCACTAGGGTCGCGGGGGGTGCCGGAGCCCATCCCAGCCGTCTTCGGGCAGTAGGCGGGGGACACCCTGAATTGGTTGCCGGCCAATCGCAGGGCACACAGAGACGAACAACCATCCACGCTCACACTCATACCTAGGGACAATTTAGAGTGCACAATCAGCCTGCCATGCATGTTTTTGGAACGTGGGAGGAAACCGGAGCACCCGGAGAAAACCCACGCAGGCCCGGGGAGAACATGCAAACTCCACACAGGGAGGCCGGAGCTGGATTTTGAACCCGGTACCTCAGCACTGTGAAGCCGACGTGCTAACCACTGGACTACCGGGCCGCCCACTGTAATAATCTTTGTTCTCAATACCAGTGCTATAAAAGTGGCCATTTAAAAGCAATGAAACAAAAACTGTTCCAGGTAGAACAGCATGTACAGTACTTGTCTCAACTGGTCCGTAGCAAAAAAAAAATGTTGGGGACCGCTACACATAGGTGATGTGCGGCACTTTTCACGCCACACCTCTGGAACTTTGCCACCAAGATAACACTGGCGGTTTTGTTTTTTTAGGTTCACATTTTGTGCGAAAGTTTCTAATGTTAAAAATACTACTTGAAAATAACAATTTTACCATGATAAAAATGGTTGAGGTTCAAATAAATCAGTAGTCGAGCAATGCCTTGACCCTTGTACTGAGTCTGGGGTCAAGGGATGTAATTTGATAAGTAAATCAGCGCCAGACTGCTGTCCCAGGGACGGAATGCTGTGGTAGTTTGCAAGACTGTAAATTTATATCTCTCGAAAGGCGTTTGCCATAAAAATGCAATCTCTCATTAATGTTGGTGGTTGAAAACCGATTTGACGCAATAACATGCGAGACGTGCGTAAAAGTGAAACCATCTTGGGTGGCTTTCCAAAAAAAAACAAAAAACAAAAATGTATTTAAATGCAGAGTCTGCTGAACTTCTTGAGGATTATCAATTTTCTACAAAGAAATTAATGCTGTAAATTCTTGGACCATGATATCGAAATGAAACCATTGGACTATGGGAGGAAATAATGTTTGGGAAAATCACTTTCATTTGCATACAAATGCATCATGTAATTCTGACAAATGTAACCAAGAGGAACCTCCTTTTAATGATTGCAGTTTGACATATTGTGTGTTTTCCCCACCACCCACTAATCCTCCGTAAATGCTGCCGACACACAGGCTTGTCAGCGCATGGAAGGATTCTGATTAGCTTTAACTTGACACTAGTCTGGTCTGTTTACAAAATTTTCGCTTCCTTTCATTATTCTTCTCATTAATAACAATAGTGGCCTGAGGCAACATCCCTCTATTTAAGCCGTTTATTTATTCCCAAGGACAAACATTGTGAATACCTTGAGATGATTTATAAATATATTTTTTTTTCATCAAGATGGCTAAAGTGAAGAGAAACATGAGACAAGACAATATCTACCTAATGGAATAAGGGAACAGAAGTGAAACTAGTCCTGCACAGTCATTAAGCATAGGTAAATCACATAATTTAGATAGCACGGGAAGAGGTAATTCCAAATGTTCTCCCCGGGCCTGCGTGGGTTTTCTCCGGGTGCTCCGGTTCAGGCAAAGGTCGATTTTTAGATCACACATCAGCTGGATTAGCGTCTTTATCTTTTGATTTATTTCCACATAAGTAGCTCATAAGTTATTTCAATATTGACCGAAGTCTAATTAACTTCACCTCGGTCTGCTCATCCACAAATGCGTTGCATTTATACGCTGTCTATTCTGCATTCATGCCAGCGGCCTGCATGTAAGTTGCCCTTCACAACTGCAGGGTGAGCCACGGGCAAAATACGGACACTTTTTCGACATTCACTTTGCAAATAGAAAATACAGAAGATCGTATATTATGCAGTCTGATGGCCTAACTGTTATTGTTGTCTCCACTAGTCCTTCACAAACTTCTTTGGAGCCAACTTACTCTTTTGTATGAAGGCAAGAAGTGGTTACACACATTTATTTTTTCTTCTGCTATCTATTGGGAGAGCATGTGCAGGTAATTTTCTGCCTGTCACGATATGTTACTGGAATAGTTGGATAAACACAAAAATATTTGTAATTACTTAATTTTTGGACAAATTAAATGAAATTGGGTAATTTCCCCCAGCACCCCAGCACCAGAGCTGGAACAAGTGGCTGGGGAGAGGGAAGTCTGGGCTTCCCTGCTGAAGCTGTTGCCCCCGTGACCTGACCCCGGATACGCGGTAAAGAATGGATGAATGGATGGTCTAAACCAGTGGTTCTCACCTTTTTTTTTTTAAGGTACTCCCTATGAAACATTTTGTTCAGTCACGTACCCGCTAACTAGCGCAAAGCATTTTTGGATGGAAAAAAAAAAATTAAAGACCTTAAAACAGAGTGCAGTGCTATCAGTACAGTATCTGTTTTATGAAACTTTGGAATGCCTTAGTATCTCTAGAGCTATTTGAAGATTAAAAGATATAACTTGAAAAAAAAAAGAATTAGCTTAATTATAAACGAAGATTTGCACCCAAAAACTAATTAGCAACAGAAAGTGTCCTCCTTTGGGATCATAGTTAATTTTGAATAAAAACAGACACAGTAAAAAAATACTGCTGAAAAATATTGATTCAATAATTAAAAAACAACCGCAGACATGACCAATTGTCAAGACTGAACATTTTAAAACCCCAAGTACCCCCTGCAGTGCCTTCAAGTACCCCCATTTGAGAAGCACTGGTCTAAACTACTGTCAAGTGCTACCGAATTGCTATTGCTGACCTTTCACACTTGCGGTTAAGTACTGTTAGATTGAGCCACTGTGATTGTAGTCATTTATGATGTGCCCCACAAGACTAAAAGGGCCACCGCTTGACAGCGTAAACGGTGGGGAAATGTAAGGCTGGAACATGTTCCATTAGAATGGTGACATGCATGCATGCTGGGAGCCCAATGAAGCATTTTAGAGTGCATGCTGTGTCACCTTCTTTGGCAAAAAAAAGCAGCTGCCAATCTTCATGCTTTAATCCACATTGAAAATAATCCCACGTTTGTACATGCCAAAGACGAATGTGTGTGTGTGTGTGTGTGTGTGTGTGTGTGTGTGTGTGTGTGTGTGTAAACATTCTCGAGGTCAAAATAAATTTAAGTTGAGTTTTAATCATAAATTTGGATTAAGGCGGGGGTCGGCAACACGCGGCTCCAGAGCCGCATGCGGCTCTTTAACGACATCTAGTGGCTCCCTGGAGACTTATAAAAAAAATTGAAAATGGAAAAAGATTTTGATAATAGGCTAATATAGCTCAAATAGATATAGATACATGTTGCAGCTCCGAAAAAGGAGAGCTGTAGTGTTGTTTTTTTTAAAACATACCCTTTATTTATGCTTTTAACAGTCTCGCCAAACACAGACGCATCTGCGTCCGACTCCGTGCCTTCTCTCTTCTCGTTCGACTCGAGAGGCGTTCAAAGACAGACTCAGAAAAACGGATATTAATGATCACTTCACTGACACTAAGAAAAGTGAAAATAATGCACCAAAACAAAAAAATCAAGCGATGAAATTACAAAATAAATTCTATGGGGGCGTTTGTGAACACACAACAAAGGAATGAATAACAAACAATTCTGAGACAGTCCAGTCTCCTACATACGTACAGCATGTGTTTCCTTCATTGTAAGTTTTATAGAAGGCTTTTATTTTTTTTGCGGCTCCACACATTTTTGTTTTTTCTTTTTTTTTGTCCGATATGGCTCTTTCAACATTTTGGGTTGCTGACCCCTGGTTTAAGGTCTTTAATTTTGAACACAATCTAAATGTCTTGAAGTAGGAACAACCAGCGTCTAAAACTACAACGTATGTATGGTCTGCCGTGATTGATGCACATTCTGTGGCCGGGTGATTTTGACAGCCACCTGTCTGCGTGCGCATGTGACAAGGCAGCTGGTTTGTTAGAATTGAATATGCAGGTGCACGCTATAATTGAGGGGAGGCAGTTTAACACATCCTCATGGCTTCCCCCCTCTGGGTGCACTCAGCACCGAGGCAGTGATGGCCACAGACCCTTGTGAAACAAAGGTGGGAGAAAATTAGAGTCGTATTCTTGATGAGCTCCGTTCCGAATGTTTGCTCATTGAGTGTACAGATGGGCAGGGTCTTCATGATTTTTTTGTTTTCTTTTTACAGGGATCTCAGGAATTTCATCGGATATATTGTTTGGGGAGGTAGGGAACATTTGAGTGTATAAAAACAAAAACAACAAAAAAAGTATCGGAATTTTAAAAAAAAGTTCTTATTCTCCTACAATATTTTGAACATTACATTTGTTTTTATTCAAGAATTATTTTTTGTCGGTTGCTTTCCTCCACACACTTAAAGGACATAGCATTGAAAAAGTGATTACCATGAGTGTACTTGAATTCCACAACAAAACCTGTGATCAGGAAATTGCCAAACATTTTTTGAGCTTATTTGATTTTTTCCTGCATGGGAAATAATAGAAGAAAAGAAATACTCCATGGAGTCCATGTCAGTCACTATTATAAAAACCTTTTGCTTGAATCGTTCTTAACTTGCATATAATTGTCGGATAATTTACTTTGTGCTACAATAGGTTCTGCTCTGACTTTCATGACATGGCACCGGCAGGCACCCTTGGCAGCATGATAAGGATTTATTAGGGCACATTATTTGCAACCACTGTTCTGCATTAAATGTCCAACATTGGAAAGAAAGGCAAACATTGGTCATCTGCTAAATCTCTCCATTATTCCACCAATTTACGCCTCAGAGATGAGTGAATGTGGACTTGTTAGAAGAAGTTACAAAATAAACATCATTATAAGTAGGAATAATTAGAGGCATCAAGCGTCGCCAAGTAGCCCGGGCACCGACCGTCTCGGTGGACAACAGCTGAAAAAGTGTGATAAGGAAGTCACCAGGCCTACAGAAGGAGGAGGTGTTGGGAATTTGGAGCGGCATACTAAAGCAATACAACTAATTTTCGATCCAATTTTAGCACGTATAAGTGAGCACATTACTGTACTACCGAACAATGATCAATCAGAATCTTGATGCCCAAAGCCCATTTAAACAACGGCATACATAACATTTAGCTAGACAGACAGGCACTTGGAGATACCTTCACATGACATTTCAGTAAAACATCTACTTTATCTTACACTTTTTAGCAAGTCCCATTGTTCCTTGCATTAAAAAAAAAAAAAAAAGTCTTATTTTAGCACAGGTAAAGCCGCGTGGGAGTGAATTTATTGAAGAATACAGTCTCTGCGCTGCGCTTTCACATAGATCACATTTATCTTGCCCAGCTTCCCTGCTGACCTCCTGGCTTCAGAATTCATCTCAATATGTTCGAATTCTGACACATCAAGTAGCCCTCATCTGAATCGTTAATGCTCTTTAGAGCTTATTATTTACAGTCAAACCTCGGTTTTCGAACGTCTCTGTTCTCGACCAAATCGGTTTTCGACCAAAAATGTTGAGTTTTTTTTATGCCTCAGATTACAACCGAAAATCAATTCTCGACCAAACTGAGCGCACTTAAATGCGCCACTTGATTCCTCTCGCCTTCCTTACACGAAGAAGTGATGCTTCCTCGTGTAGCGTTCCATTGTGAGCAGATGTGTTCAATAAAGATTTGTTGTTTTTTCAAAAGAGCGTGGTTTCGGTTTTCTAACAAATAGGTTTTCAAACAGCCTTCTGGAACGGATCATGGTCGAAAACCGAGGCTTGACTGTGTATTACTAAACTCGACTGATGAGTTTAATCAGAATGATACAACGTCGTAACCACCAAGGTATGAGCATGCATATTTGTTCATCACATATCCATCCATCCATCCATCCATCCATTTTCTGATCCGCTTATTCTCACAAGGGTCGCGGGTCGAGCTGGAACCCATCCCAGCTCACTTTGCGCAGTATACACCCTGAAGAACTGGTTGCCAGACAATCGCAAGGCACACACAGACGAACAACCAGAGTGTTAATAAATAAATGCGGATTGTATATGGAATATCTTTGTTTTAGTTTTCACGGTACGTGCTGTGGTTCTTTACCAGAGTGGATGTAATAAGTAGTCGCGGAAGCGGTAAAATAGCGGTGACAAACTGTAATTTCAGCGGCGACGTTCTGTAATATAGCGACGACTGATGCGTGGTTAAAATGATGACGGGTACTCAGGCTGCTGTCGAATGATGGACGAGCCAAATTTTGTAAACTGTCCACCACTAAATACAGTACGGCATCAAATCCTAAAGTTGAATTGACAGTCTTCACAAATTCTAAAATGTAATGTTTTACTAAAACATTTGTAAAGCAAATGATTTCATGATTAAAAATGATAGTCATTTACTGGCATTCTTGAACCGTTTTAGCAGTCGAATATTCAATTTGATTGATTTCTGACTGTGAGCCAGCTCGCATTTGGGTATGAAAAGGCGAATTCAGTTTGAATTCCATCATTTGTGCTCAAAATGGGAAAACGCCACAGAGATTGAAAGAGCATTAAAGCATGCCATGGGCTGGATGGTCTGAGATGTGGTCGAATGGATTCTGCATGATATCATAGCACAGTGTAAAAGTTACGACCATGCTTGCCTCACAATCGGGAAACCGGGGTTCCGAATCACCACCTGGGTTTTCTCCAATTGCTTCGGATTAATTCACATTTCAAAATACGTTTCTTGGCGACGACTAAATGACCACTTTGGCGTTTACGTGAATGGTCATTTGTCTATTGTGCCCTGCAATTAGCTGGCAACCAATCCAGAATGTGGCCTACGTCTTGGCCGAAACATCCTTTCCAACCCCTCCTGAAGAAAAAAAACAACGTACTATAAATTGCAAAAACAATCCAACCCACATTGATGAACGCATAAAGCGATGTAAATCACTGTGCAGGATACGCAGAAATAAAAATGTCGCCAACGCACTTTGCATTGCTTTCCCAGAGCCGTTTAAGTGCTGAATGATTTGTTCATCTTTCATCTCCATACTGTACAACTTAAACCCATATAGAATTACAAATTGATCCGAATAGTGACGGCACGTGGATGGCGCCCATCAAAATCAAATACTGCACATCACAGAAGACCAAATGCTTTTAATAGATCTTTTTTTAAATGTTTTATTCCCCTCTATTGATCAGCGTGTGACCAACTGTGTGCAAAAGCCTTCAATTTTATGTGGGGGCGGAGGGGCACTATCATAAACAATTACCCAGTGGCAGAGGAACGAACAATGCGCATGGATATTATGCAGAGAGAAAGAAAGAAAGAGAAGCAAATCGGAAAAGATTCCGGCCTTGTGCTACCACAGAGCCGCACTTCAGGTTTGTGGATGACAAGTCGGCTATGTTATTTTCTGCTGTGATTTAAACTGCTTGCCTATGCTTACAAGGCCATGGCGGGATTATTATGGCTGCCTACACGCTGATAACCTTGTTTTCCACTGAATACGCACATGTACGCATTAGTCAGGTAGCTGTGCTCACCTTGTGACACCTGCTGCACAGTCTCACGTTGGTTCTTAAATGTCTCAATCTGCATGAGCGCCACATTATTGTCAAGGCTTTTTCTTGCTATTGCCGCACAGTGTGATGGAATCTTTGTGCTGGTACAAAATGGCTGATTGACTCTGACCGTGTGTGTGTGTGTGTGTGTGTGTGTGTGTGTCTCAACAAGAAAAATAAAATGCCTCTACTAGGTAGTCATGTATTTTTGACATGCTGATGTTGTTCCCTGCACAACAACGTAACATCAATAGTCGACATGATTGGTTCTTACGAAGACTCCAAATATGCGCACGGTGCACTGAAAGCCCCACCAGTGAAAGCCATCACAGTTCGACGATTTCCTCCCCGAATGCAACCAGCGGGAGAGCGCTAGGACACCAGGCTTGAGATAAATCCCACTCATTTCCTGTGTTGACAGTCTGAGGCTGCCTCCTTGACTTGGTAAAATTAACGGTCCAGAACGTTATTTTCCCATCCAACATGCCTCCATCAATCATCCCGTGTGGGCTTCATCACTTTCAAAAAAAATGATGTGTCACTGTTTTCTACAAAAGGCAAAACATCCACTTTTAGGCCCCTGAGCAAAAAAAAAAAAGAGAAGATGATGAGGTAAAGTTTCTGGTCAAAGAGAGAGAAAATATCTTCGAAATGCCAAGCTTGGAGCTGAACAGTGCGCTTAGTCGGGTTAATGTAGCGACACGCTCACCTCTTCTGCCAAAGACAAGGCGCTAATGACAATTGTTACAAAAGCTAAAGTGAGTATTCACATCATTCTAACACGAGAACTCTTAACCTCACTTCTAAAATTAATTCAAATGGATTTAAAAAGAAAAGTCTGGATTATTTGTACTTTGAACACGGGAGTCCCGCTAATAATGATGTCGCAGTTGCGTCATTCCATTACTACAAGACCATACCAGCCCATACTTGTTCCACTTGTCGGTATAAATATTTTTGGGGGAATATTTTGGGTGAAGAATGAACATAAGTGTGTGGCTTAAATGATTTTCCCCTTATCTCAACTCGGCCACGGGTGCTTTTCCACGTGGATTATTTGAAAGCCTTAAAAACAATGCGACATGACAGACCAAAAGCAGTTCAAGCACATCTTCCATGTCAGACCTCTTGTGCATCAGCATATGAAGCTGATTACAAATATGTTGCCAAACTCATTTATGCCTATTTTTGCAATCAATCAGAAAAGCCATGCAAAGCTGGAGAGAACATGCAAGCAACACATAAGTATTCTGAAGTTCAGATTCAAACCCCCGCCTTCCGAACTGCGAGGCAGATGTGCTAAACACTAGTCCACCAGGCTGACAAACAAACTGAAATAATATCAAAGCCGGAGTTGCCAACAGCAACAAGGACATGATATACTCAAAGTTTGTACGTTTCTTCAGAAAGAGGCACAAACTTGTTTGCGCTCATAAACAGAAGCAGAAGCTAATCGACTGGCACAACCAGGATCGCGTCTGCAAAATGCGTTCGGTTGCCACACATTTCGCACATTCCAAATATGCAGGGTCACCCAAAGTGCAACTACGAAGATGTTGATGAAAGATAATCGCACCGGTAAAGTAAAAATTTAAATCTCTGGACACAAGGAGCCAGGAATAAACAAGGCAAGA